>CM062819.1:1641442826-1642042826 GCA_031772625.1 Pinus tabuliformis | reverse complement strand
AATTGGAAAAGCTACGAACAATGTTGAAATTTGGCGTTTACCTTTCTTATTCAATTAAAGATTTATGATTTTTAAGATTTTTTAATTATCTTTCAATTTAGATTTATATAAATCAATATCAATTTTAATTTTCAAAATTCACCGGTAAAAAAAATATTATTAAATGGAAAGAGTATTTTTTAAGAAGAAAATAATGTTGGTTTATATAATGAAATGGAAAGAGTATTTTTTTTTTTAAGAAAATAATGTTGGTTTATATAATGTAGTAGTATATTTGTCCAAAAATTGTGCTGTCATGTTTTCATATATTTTTGTCAAAAGTAAGATTAGAATAAAAAATCGGCATAGATTGTGGCAAGCATCAGCATAATCTCCAAATAGATATTATATAACAATATGCTAATTTGAATGAAAAATAGAAAAACGTACTGTCAGTGCAATAACAGAATATAACAATATGCTAATTTGAATTGAATGAAAAATAGAAAAAACATACTCTCAGTGCAATAACACATAATACTAACTTTCAGTATCAAACAAAAGATAACTTGAACTGATCTGATTTAGTGTCCATGCATTACGGAAAAGGAATCAATCCTTCCTGTCTGACGGTATCTAATTCCAGGAGAGTGTAGTGAATTTATCACATTTGCCTCCCGAATGTGCGGAAAGTAGATGGATATGAAATACCGTGTGAGAAATTATCAGAGAAATCCATTTAGAGAGATGTGAAGAGCAAAAATTTGAGTTTATATTTAAATTATGCATCAATATTTCAGCAAAACTAATTTTAACTTAATAATAAACAAAAATTTAAAATACATTTTAATTTAATTAAATATTATTTATTAGAATTTGCAAAATGTAAATAGTTACACAACTATTTTATCAATATATTTAATTTTTATTTATAATTTTAAAAAATCTAACATAAAAATATATCTAAAAAAACTTGATTTTTCAAAATTAATGGAATCATTTATTTAAATGAAATCATTAATAGACAAATTTCTTTTATTTTAACTTTACATTGAAACACTTTTCATTCACAAATTTTCAAATATCAATATAACATTCCAAAGAAACAAAACAAAATATTAACTTTTAACAAGCCATTTTGTACCTAGTAATCCATTTTGTACCTCACATATTCCAATATTTGAAATTTCAATTTTTCCTTTTTCTCACCCTTTAGTATTTTGCTAATTTTGCTAATAAAAAACTCTATGGTATGCTTTCTCCTTCGCTAGTAAATTTCCCCTTAAAATTGGATTTTTATTAAATATTATATATTAAATAAATAAGAAAAGTCCTTAACATAAATTAAAATATTAAACATTTAAATACACATACATATGTAGGTATGCACATGAAAGATGGTTAACCTGATTTAATTCATATCACTAAAGATTGACTATTTTAGTAACGATCGTTTCGTTTCCAAGACCACTTAAATTCGTTAAAAATGAATGAAAGCTTTGCTATGGTATATAAAATTTTGACACTGCCCATAAATTCATCTTTTTTTTTCAGGACAGAAAAATTATGATTGTATTATATAAAATATATAAAAGAGCCAAAATGTATATTCACTTGTACATAGTATATGTTCCGAAAGATCTGGATCAGCACAAAAAAAAGCCATATTTCAAAAATGGCCAGATCGAGCCAGTAAAACCCACGAAGCTTGAGTTGAACACCAGCATCATGATGAAACCAAATCAAGAAAAGGCCACAAACAAAACAAAATCTGGACTATTAATCCGCAACATGCTTCCGATGACAACATAGGATACAAATATGAGTAGAAGCTGTGAGTAGAAACCTGCGGAGCAAAAGCAAGAACCATGGAAACATCATCATATATATAAAAAAGCAAAACACACATGGGGAAATATGAACCAGAAGAGGATCCGAAGATCTGCATAGAGAACTAGAAGTGAGGAGGATAGAATTCCTGTATGGGAAAGATTTTTCCTCCAGAGGAAACATGTAGATGCCAAAACCCCGGAGCCGCTTGGAGACCCATTTTAGATAATGCGTCTGCCTTTTGATTTTGATCCCGATTGATGTGATGAACTGAGCCACCTGTTAAAGAGTTCCAATAAAATTTGATCCTGTCTAGCCACCCCGCTAGATGAGGCCTGGAAATGGAATTTTTCCAGAGACATAATCCACCAAAACTTTTGAGTCTCCAAAGATTGAAACATCCTGAAGATTTAAAAAAAGATAGAAACTCAAAAGACCTGCAAGAGCCGTCGCCTCAGCCAAATTATTTGAACCCTTCCCCCCATTCCAATGTATGGAGAATGGACTGTCTTCTTTTGCTAAAATATGAAAACCACAGCCACATAAACCATTTTGCTCAGCTCCATCAAAATATGCCTGTGGCAGAGGAGAGTGTTCCTGTGAGAGTTCTTTCCTAACCTGCTTCTTTCGCTTGGGAGAGTATTGCGGGATTGCATCATAGAGAGCAATAATATTGGAGTAGATTTCCAAAAAAGGGGCCCTTTTGGCATTGAAAATAAAATTGTTGCGCCACTTCTAGATGCACCAGATAGTAATGATGAAAATTGATCTCCATAATTCTTTTTGCTTACTGCACCATAGAAATGCTTCATTTATTGAAGCATGAGACATATGCTGGATTCCAAATCATTTCTCTAGGAAAAGCCATAATTGTTGAGATCCCTTGCAATTTAGAAATAAGTGAAAGTTATCTTCCTCTGTCGATCTGCAAATGGGGCAAATACCAGGACCCTGCCATCCCCACTTTTTTAAATTCTCCCACGATAGATTCTTGTTGTGGAAGGACAACCATGAAAAGAGAACTATTTTGGATGGACACCCAGATTTCCAGTAAATGCAAGGGAATGAGTTATTGCATGAGGACTGTTTAAGACTAATCGAACTCTGATAAACATCTTTTACCCGAATGGAACTCATCCCTTTCGAGTTTTTCCATATGAGACAATCATGCTCCGTCGAGCGGAACATGCCATAATTTCTGAGGTGAGTCCTGATATGGTCCCATTGCATAGCGATATCAACCGGAATTTCCAAACTTTCCGCTTCACACCAAATAGGGATTGGACCCTGCCATCTTGAGATTAAACCATCCCAAAAGAAAATACCTTTCCTCTGAAGAAAAGACAACAATGTTTCAGGAACACTGATCTCCTCTGAGCCACTTAGAAAATTATCTTTCCCTATAAGAATCTTTTTTCTAGATTGAAATCACGATATTAAATTCTTCAGGAACAATCTTTCTATTTTGTGGAGGCTTAGCCATATTGATGATCCGTAAGAGGATCCTATCCTTCCTTTTCTATACCAAAAAGATATGTTCTTTCTGCCCAAATACGTTTCCTGAACTGTGTTGCTCCAAATCCCTTCCTCATAAATCCCCCTCCACATAGTCTTGCATAAAAGGGCCGTTCCGAAAGTCCTCAATTCTAAAAGACCCATCCACCCATGCTTTTTGGCAAAGAAATATAGGATAGTTTTGAGAGGTGATATTTCCTTTTTCCCGTGTGACCTCCCCAGATAAAATTTGCAGTAAGCCTGTTCATTGATTGAATTATGCTCGCAGGGAGGAAATACAAGTGAGCCCAATAAACTGCCAACTGATTTAAAACAGATTACGCCAGAATAACTCTCCCCGCCAGAGAAAGGCATCTATACTCCCAAACTGATATCTTCTTGTAGTATCGCTCTGGGATCCATTGCTAATCCGCCTTTGAGTATCCATTCGCTTTTAACCGAAACCCCAGGTACTTAATTCCATGACTGATGGGTTGCATCCCAACACCGAAAAGAGCAGATAACTAGTCCAACTCTTCTTGGTTTATATCATTGTGATAAATGATTCACTTCAAGCTGTTTATCTGTAATCCAGTTGCATTTTGGAAATTTTTTAGAATTTCATAGAAGCACAGCCATGTGATTCTTCATAAAATTCTGAACATTATAACATCATCCACGAACAGATTATGAGAGATTGATATGTTCCTGCAAATTTTCATCGGCGACACCTATTTTCCTTGACAGCCTTGTTGATATGGAGGCTAAGAGAACTCATAGCCAAAATGAATAAAAGCGGGGATAGGGGACAACCTTGGCGAAGGCCTCTTGACGCTAGGAAAAAAGAAGATGGGATCCCGTTTACAATGACTGCATAATTCACCTTTTCTACGCATGCCATGATCCAGTTAATCATGTTGGCTCTCAATCCAACCTTTGCTAGCAAACATCTGATGAATGCCCAATCCATGCAGTCATACGCTTTGCCGAGATCGATTTTTAGGATGACTGCATCACTTTTTTTAGCATGGATGGAAAAAAGACATTCTTGAGTTGATGCCACCGTGTCTAGGATGTTCCTCCCCTATTAAAAAGCATGTCGATCCTTTGTTAAGAATGTTGACAAGGTTCCTTTGATTCTTTCTACGATAATTTTTTATATGATTTTGTAAGAGATATTACACAAAGAGATCGGACGAAAATCCGTGAATGACATAGCATTTCCTTTTTTTGGAATAAGCGCTATATTAGTGGAGGATGTTTTCTGGTTGATGTTTCCTGACATCCTGGATCCTTCGACCATTCTTAGCAGGTTATTTTTGATGATATCAAAAAGGTGACAGAAAAACTCTATTGTCCAACCGTCTGGGCCAGGGCATTTGTCCCTTTTAAAAGATTTTATAGTTCTCAGCAATTCCTCCTCGGAAACTGGTTGGAATATTTGATCATTTATATCCTCATCGAACATCTGAGGAAACACTTCAATGCCCCATAGAAAATCCTGAAACGAACTGGTATCTGATCTCTTGTGCTGCCTTTTAAAGTATCTCACTACCTCTTTTGAGATTTCCTGTTGAGAGTATAGAAAACCCCCTCTTCCATCATTTATTTTTCAGATAGAGTTCTTTTCCCACCTTGCAATTGCAAATTTATGGAAGAAATTTGTATTCTTGTCCCCTTCTTTTAGCCATACCGCCCTACTCTTCAGCCTCCAGAACAACTCCTCTTGTTCTAAAATTTTAGTTTTCTTCTTTTGTAACTCCTTAATGTGGCATCTCATTTGAAAAGATACGCTGCGAGAAGCCGTAGCTTCCGATGCTCTATCTAATTCCTTTGGAATTTCTCGGAGATCATTTCTGTTAGATTTCCTTTTCTTGAATTGTCACTCTTTTACCACCTTTCGAATATAATGCATTTTATCTCTGAAAGTCATTAAGATCGAGCAGGGATTTGAAGACAACATCTCACTCCAGGCTTTTTTAATGAGGTCATTAAAAGCTAGGTCTTCCAAATATGTCCTATTGAATTTGAAAGAGTAGACTTTCCTATAACCTTTCTCCTTCCACCCTAACAGAATCGGCCTATGATCTGAAATAAAAACCTTCTCAATCAATGAGAGAGGCATGCCCATCTTGTCAATTAAGCTAGCATGAAGAATAAATCTATCAAGCCTCTTAGCGATATAATCTTTTTCAATTCTTCCATTTTCCCACGTCAGATTCATTTGAGCAAGGAGGATGTCCACAAAATTCCTTCTCAGCAGCTCATTTTTTATTCTTTCGGCCAGTTGATCCTTTTTCCTGTTAATACCCCATATTTCATCCATATTTAGTGTGACATTTAAGTCCCCTGCAATCAGTAAATATTCAACATCAAAAATTTCAGAAGCAAAAAGTTTCTCCCAGAAAGGAAATCTGTTTCTGTAAGGAGCATAAACATTCAAGATATTTATAGGAAATTTGTGACCCTTCATCTGAGTCGAGATCAGAATTCCTACCAGGCAGCTATATGTTTTTTCCTTGATCCAATCCAAATCCCACAAGACCGCTAACCCACCCAAGAGGCCATTAACTTCTACAACATATATGTACCAGGAAGGAAACATCTCTCTAAAATAAGAAATTGCAACAGAAGAGGCATCCATGGTTTGCTAGATTAGAATAATCTTGGCGCTTACTGAGAGGAAAAGATCATTTAATGCCAAAAAAAAATTATCTGCCCCCAGACCCCTTATGTTCATTGATATGATAAGGTTCATTTTGTAAGTCTCTCGGCCATGCTTGCTTGCTCTAAGAGGCCTATCTTCTGTCATATCAATGGCAGGAACATCAATAAGGGATAAGTTACAGATTCCTCTGCCCGCGCCTTCACCTCTACCACTGAAGTGCCTACTGCCCCTGTTATTTCTCCTCCTCACCGTGATGTTACTAGCGGAATTTGGACTAATGTGAGGAGACTTTTGGTTGCCTGGTTTATGTATGGTGAGGGCTCTGAACTCCAGCGACTTCTTGCTCAATCGGAAATCCAGGTCACGGCCTATTGAGTTAGAGGGTGATGATGATGGTGAATTTATGAGGGTGGCCGTTATCATAATTTCCTTACCTTTTCCGGGTGGAGAATTGTTTTTTATTGGAGATGGAGATGATTGAATAATCTAGATCTCTTTACTGCTTTTTCTAAATGGATGAGGAACTGGGAGCGGATTGGGGACCTCATGATCAGAGGTTGGCTCGAGAGGGGGCATAGGTGGGGATGTGTGTGAATAGGGGATATCATGATCAGAGGCAGGTTCCAAAGGAGGCGTTGAAGGGGATATAGGCTCCACGAGGATTGGGTTTCTAGACTGTGTTGGAAGGCATTGAGTATCATCGGAGAAAGTCTTTTGAAGATCCTTCGATTTAGAAGAGGACCGGCTCTTCGTCTATGGAAACTTCTCCGAATCCGGGCATGCAAAATTTACCCTACCAAAATTTTCTATGTACTGATGAGATCCATGGTGTTTTCGGTTATTGTGGAGGCGCCGTGTACAATTCCTTATTAGGTGGCTAGTATGATGGCATGTTGAGCATCTAAACGGAACCCCCCAAAAGTCCAGTCTTTGCCTAATTTTTAGCTTCTTCCAATGAATATCGATATGATCCGGAAATCCCCCTCTGTAAGATTTATCTATCAAGATCCACGCCATTCATTTATCTTTTTCTCCTAAGCACCATGGATCAACATAAACACAATTCCCTATGGCATTTCCAATCTTAGCTAAAGTTTCTTTTGACCATAATTCTAATGGCAGATTGGGAAGTTTGACCCAAATCAAATTGTTTGTTGGGGTATTTTTTAGGGGGTTGAATCCCATGTACCATCTGTGAAATGCCATAAAGCTTCATTTATACACCCACTGATGCTTCAAAATGATTTCCAGATCACTTGGTTTAAGAAAATGAAAGTAGTACCATTCCATTAGGAGTTTGGCTATAATAGGAACATATCCTATTAGCAGTTTCCACTGTGACTCGAGCCAACTTCTCATCTTAGTGTCGTCCAATTCCGGAAAGTGCCACCGCCCGACCAAGGCATTTCCCTGGAGACTTTCTATGCGGTCTGCTAGATGGATACTGTCTATTTTAATAGCTGTGGGAGAAGGAACCGTCTTGACAGGTTTTTTTTATTTTCTGAGAGAAACCTTTGTCCCAAGCCTTTCCTGTAAAATATTTTTCATTTAGGCTAGTTATTCGAGAACGTCCATCATTTGGTCGGTCAGAGTCATTCAAGTCACCCTGTGGGATCGATGGGTGGCTCAACAAGTCCTCCAGAGTGGACTGCCAATCATTTGACAGCTTGGCATTATCATGGACATATTCTGCTTGGATGGCTTCATGTATCATCGCCTCCGTGGTAGATGTGTCGGATAGTAACTCCATTCTTGAATGGGCCACCTCCTCTTACCTCATGGGATCCATAAAAATCCAAGAATGATATGAGGTGGACAAAAGGTACAGCTGTCTTCTGAACAAAATGCCCGGAGGAGGAAGGTTTGGAATATAGACGTCTGACTGCAGTACTGACAGAGGATACCTCGGGAGCTAGGGGACCCTTTTTTCCAAAAGGGTGAGAGTTTATAGAAAGGCCGTCTGTCCATCTATTTTAAGAGGGGTCACTGCATCATGAGCTAGACACTGACAGGCGGGAAGAAATTTGAAAAATGACGGCTTCGCTTAATTGATAAGATCAGATCCCGCCCCAAGGATAATTAAAATCCAGATTATATTACTGCTTGACCCTTCCCGAGAATGTCCAGGACATATGTTGGGAGTTAAGAGTTGTACCTTTGGTCATCTTCCGATTTCCAGTGGTGAAAATCCAGCCCGGAAAAACCAGAATGATGCAAAAGGTGGTGTCCAAGAGACAAAGGCTCCTGAGCAATTTAGACAAACCCCAGAACAGAGACCTTCACGAAGCTTCTTCGGGACATGCTATGTAGCAACAAAAAACCTCACAGACACACCACCAGGAACCTAGACCCATAAATTCATCTTTATCCATTAACATAATTAAATATAAAATTTTAATTTCAAAAATTATAAATGCAAGCTCTTATGAAGTCCCATAATTCCATATTAATATGGAATAAGTATTTGTCAAAATTATTAATATGTAGATAGTGTTGCACACCTTCAATTCTTTAATACAAATATTTATTTCAACATGCATAAAAGTTATAAATGCAAGCTCTTATGAAGTCCCATAATTCCATATTAATATGGAATAAGTATTTGTCAAAATTATTAATATGTAGGCAGTGTTGCATACCTTCAATTCTTTAATACAAATATTTATTTCAACATGCATAAAAGTTTCGGATTGTTTTTTGTTTTTTTTATAGTTGGAATGAAAATATTTGCATGAATAAATCATGTGTCATGGACACAATAATTACATAAAAAAGAGCTCATTATGATGATCACTGTGTCAACAAAATTTTGTTCCTTTAGATTAAAACACTTGTTCTTAAAAATTATATGCCAAAAAAAACACAGAGAATAAAAGTATATGCCCAAAAAAAGACACAGAATTTGACAACATTTACATACTATCCAGATAATTATCCAGAGAAGGGATGATATCGCCACGCCCAGACCCCTAACAAGACATTGTTATAATTGATCATCTACATTGCTAATCACATTGCTTGAGAAAGACGATATTTACCTCTTATATTTTTTAACGAAAAGTAGTAACATCATCCTCACTTCCGGAAGAAATTTCATCTTGAAGATGAGCAATTCAATCCATTATTTGTTTGTATTCCACTCTGGGAAGTCAAAAAAAGGTTCTATCGTCCCACTTTTTCTGTTGTTTAAATTTTCCATGATTCTCTGTTTATCCACTTCGTTTCTTGAAGTTATCTATGCCAGCATCTAAAAACACTGATTAGACAGAGTTTGCAATTCGAAATCCTCGATTCTCGAAGCTCACTTTACTAACCTTCCCATTGCTAATATCCACTAGTCCAAGCAATTGAAGCTCAAAACTTTTAATCGCTGAGTAAGCTTGTTTCTAAGGGATGAGGCTATCAACAACAATTGGATCCATTAATGGAACTGAAGCTGAGCAATTACCCTACAATTCAACCCAACAAGATTGCAACCAAAACAATATTCTATTTCCCCTCAAATTTCAAATTTCAGCCGAGTTCAAGCTAACATGTCTCTTGCATGACAGAGTGACCCACAAATCAAAGAGATAGAAATTCCTTTCAGAGCCCAATTTACCAACTGCGCCCCTCCCCCAACTTAGAGACACTGAACCAAGAAATTGAAGTCTCAAAGCATTTAAGCTTGATTTTTGTGGTTCCGAAAAATAAGACTATCAACACCAATTGAAGATTTTGATTGAATTGAAGCCATCAAATTACTATATGCTTCAGCAAAACAAGACTATGCCCAAGGAAATATTCAATGTCACACCAAGCTTCACCAAAATTCAAACTAACTCGTCGTCTGTGCAGCAGAATATCCCACAAACCATTGTATTCCAAACTTAATAGTAAGGAAAAACTTTGATTTTCTGTACTGATAAAGATGTAAAAGTGCCTCTTACTTAGCCATATTTGAGTTTTATTTCCTTTATGGAGATTGAAGCTGATGAGTAGCAGAAATCCACTCTTGAAAGTGTGGAATTACTTGCTATAACGTTAAATCCTCTATCTGCAATCAGCCCATGCTCCCATCCCACCCTTACACTGCCCATTAGATATGATCTCATGAGCCATTATCCAGGTAAAAATATGATTTCAAAGTACAGTGTCCTTGCTTAACGAGAACATGTTGACCTCCAATGACATGCTGGATAAGACCCATACCATGGGAAATCCCCGTAGAACCAAGGGTGTGAGCTCGAGAACCACTACATTCCATATCGAGCATTGCTAAATGATGAGGCCGGCAATCTCCCCTTTGTCTATAAAATCAATCTTGCATGGCCCCTGATCCATTTTCATTCCATTTTCCCTTAAATTTTCCTTTAATTTAACTTTTCCTTAATCTTCTTTTCCATTGATTACGTAGGAAACTAAATGAAGAATTATTCATCTTTTTAATTTCTCCCGAGGCTAATGAAACACCAATAACAGCAAACAAATTTTCCTTTTGATTGTGCTGTCGAACATGGTGCAATTCACATTACTCGAATTTCTTTAGGAGCTCCGAAATTCTTTTGGCAGTGCCTTCTTAATGAGGCTTTGAATAGTTATCCTAGAATTTCCAATAACTAAAATACTTGATGTCTTCTGCATTGGGGCTAGCCTCAACTCTCGTAGAAGAACAGAAGTTTTGGATATTCTTAGGCCCGAACTAACTCGTGTAGAAGAGTCGATGTTTTGGATCATCTTCTTAGACCCAACAAGAATGTTAATTCAATTTAGTCATAAAACAGAAAGAATTTTCCCTAACTCGTCAAAAATATTTTTTTTTTGATCATTTAATTATAATCTAATTATACTTAATTAAATTTTCAATTTTTTTTTTCCCCTCATTTCTCATTCATTTATTTATTTTAGTAATTATAATTAATTAACTTTTCAAATTATTTTTTTCCTTTATTTCTAATTCAGTTTTTTTGGTCCTAGAGTTAAATTACTTCGAAGATAGGCGAAATATTTGTAGAGCTAACCCACTTAAAGGAATCACTCCATTTTTACACATCCGTTGAACTGATCTTGATAATTGAACCCATATTTCTTCAATGGAATTGTTTTTAGTGAGTTTTTTTGGAAAATTTTCTGGTGGGTTCTCAGGTCTAACTTCTCTAAAATCCCGCAAAAATTTATTAAAACCACAAGCTGGATGGGTAACCCCTGCACAATGGAAATTCCTTGGGGCTTTCTCATGGTAATTAATATATACACTCAAAAAACCAGTTTAAATAACACAAATCAAGATTTTGAGAGTTTTTCCAGTATAATTTCTCTAAAATTTGGCAAGAATTTATTGAAATCACAAGCTTGATGGGTAACCCCTACACAATTGATTTGAAAATCACTCTTGAGTGATCTCAGTTAAATAATTTATGAATGATGGTATTACCGACTCATGTGCTGGTGTGTGTCTATGTTATTTTAGGCAACGGATCGACCAGATTGCGAATACACAGACGCTGGAAAATGGAAAACAGTAAGAGAAATGCAGTAAGCAAATGCAAGAACACAACAATTAATAAGGAGTTGACCATATCCTCTAGGGCTACGTCTCCGGTCCAGCTTTCAGTGGTGACCTTCTCTTGTTGTGTCTTTAAAGCAGAGGTTTACAATGGGGAGCTCAATTTGAGTCTCTTCAAACAAAATAATGTTTGGTAGCATGGTTCTTGGATTCCCCAAGCCACTAGAGTGCACAGACTCTGTCCTTACCAAATCTCGACCTCTCTGGTCTTTAATGGGAGGAGTCGCAACGTAGTGCTCAATTCCCGACAGATCCTCTTAGGGATTGCTTGAACCTCTCAAGCTTTCTACCTGCTCGATGCTGCCTATGGTCAGTTCGGCTCTCTGTTTTCTGCTTCTTGCTTTTCTGTCTCTTCTATCTCTGTTCTCTTCTTTTCATCCTCCTCTCTTTTCACTCTTTTGTTGTTCATGGCTAAAAGCCAATCTGTCTCATGACTACTTGCTTCCTCTTCCACCCTTCAGTTCACCTGCTACTGTTCGCTTGGAGTTCCCTGCCTCTGCGTCTTCGCCAACATCCCACAGCGAGTGGCCACTTGTCCTTTCGCGAACTGTGTCGGCTTTTACTTGTCGGTTCAGTTTTTTAGTTACACTATGGAATGAGTCATCTGCCAAATCAACGGTCAAATCGGACGTCAAACTTCTCTTTGCCGCAACTTAATTCCACTGTCAAATCCAGTTTCTCCATTGGGCGCAATCCCCATCGTCAGATCTGGAGCCCCCAGATCCTACGACATTCACTCATTTCGTGTGGTTGACTTGATCGACTGTTAGCGCGTGATGAGTGGCAGTTTTCTCTCTCATCCACCTGCCACACATCGGGTGCTGAATGGAAGTGCTCGTTTTTCTCCAAATACGCTTACCACCCAAGCATGCCCCCAATATACTGCCGGTTTTGGAGCGCGGGACCTGCCTTTCGCCTTAGCGCTTTCCCCACGGTTTTCCCAGCTTCCATGCGACCGAGTGCTTCGGGGTTTTTCCTTCTCAAGGGGTTTTGCCCAGTGATGCGTGATTAGAAATGCCCTTTGTTTCTTGATCTGGGCTTCCCAAGTGCCAGTTTTGCCTCCTGCGCAGTCTCCATGGGCCTCAGTTAGCACGCTTTGACCGAGGTCCTTGTCGTTCCTTATTGGCTGCAATTTTCCATTACCCAGAGGTCTTCCTGATCACTCTATGCTCATAATTCAAATTCTGTCTTATTTTGATACAACCAGGGCTCTTTAGTATTCTTCATGGATCCAATTCGGATCACGGCCTTCCCACTGAAGAAGCTTTTGGACCACCAAAAGTTGGTTTTTAAGAATTGACTAAGTGAGGGTACAACTATCTCACTTGTCCAATCTCTATCCACTTTGCACTGCTTGGCTTTTAACCCTTGAACCCAATTTTGAGGTACTCAACATCTCCCCTACATTTTGTTTTCAACTTCCTGTCCAGAATTGTGTCTTCTTGCAATTCATTAAGATATTCAGGTAGCATGTCATCAATAGAAAGCAATTGACTCTGCTCTTCGGGATCCTCAATCAGTGAGGGTTCAAACAATTTGCATTTATGACTGAGTAGATGTGCATGTAAGTTGGCAGATCAAGGCGAAAAGCATTCTCACTAATCTTCTCAAGTATCTTGAAAGGTCCAAACCTGATAGGCCTTAGCTTTTTACCTTCACCTTGCATCCTGTCCTTGTCGATGTACAACCAGACTTGGTCACCAACTTGGAAACTATGCTCCATCCGATGCCTATCATGCCTTGCCTTATATTTGGCTTGGCATTTTTCCAGCCGTTCCTGTACTACCTAGTGGATCTCTTGGATTTGTTTAATGAACCAAGTTGCCCTATCCACATCATTGTGTCCCTCAACTATGGTTTCTTTACCAAAGACAAAATCCAAAGGAGACCTTGGTGTGAAACCAAAACAGGTCTCAAAAGGAGATCTCTGTGTAGAAGAATGTTTTACTCTGTTGTAAGCATGATGCACATAACACAAATGTTCAGCCCAAAGCTTATGATGTTTGCTGCAATATCCCCTGAGCAACTGGGTTACTATCCTGTTGACTACTTCGGTTTGGCCATCAGTTTGTGAATGAAAAGCTGTGATTTTCTTCAGTTTTGTGTCCATTATTTCCCATAGACTTGACCAAAACTTCCCCACAAATCGGGTGTCTCGATCAAATACAATGGAAGTGGGTAATCCAAAATGAACCCACATGTTCAAAGAACAGTTTTGCAGTTTGTTCAGCTGTAATCTATTTATTACAAGGTATCAAAATACACATTTTGCTGAACCTATCCACAACAACATATAGATAATCATGAACTTTCCTCGATTTAGGTAGTCCTCCAACAAAATCCATGGAAACACTTTCCCAAGGGTGAGAAGGAACTGGTAATGGAGTATACAAGCCTAGTTTTCTATTGTTGGGCTTGCTTTTAGCACACATAGTACACCCTCTTACATATCTAGAAACTGTCTCATTCATCTTTTGCCAATAACAAAATCTTTGTAGTTGTGCAACTATTTTACTTACCCCAAAGTGACCTGATATTAGAGAAGTGTGTGCTTCTCGAATTATCTTTACTCTTTCAGTTTTTGGAATGCATAACTTCCCACAATGGTATAAGAGTCAGTCCTTTACATAATAGTCCAATTCTTCTACTCCTCTGCCTTGAATTAAAGTTGCATATACATCTTTAAAGTCTATATCTTGAGCATATTGTTCAATGTAACTCTCATGTAACACAGAATTATGCTTAAGTATAGTAGATGCACTTATAATGGGTCTAGATAACATGTCTGCAACTTTATTATGTATTCCCTTTTTATATCTGATGACTAAATGAAATTGTTGTAGAAAACCCATCCATCTACAGTGTCTTGATTGCTGCAACTTAGTTTAGGAGTGTAGATATTGAAGTGCTTGATGATCAGTATGTATTACTGTCTCTTTGCCCATTAAGTAATGTTTCCACTTTTTCACACTCTGCACTAATGCATACAATTCTTTATCATATGTAGGATAGTTAACTACCGCAGAATTAAATGTCTCATAATGATAACATATGGGTTTACCGTGCTGTGTCAACACTGCTCCCATGGCATAGTCACTGGCATCAGTTTGGATCTCAAATGGTCTTTGAAGATCAGGCAGTGCTAGTACAAGTGTTGTACTAATCTTTTCTTTCAAGGTGTTGAAGGCTTTCTGTTGTTTCCCTCCCCATTGAAACACCTTGTTCAATTCTGCTAAAGCATGTAAGGGAGTTGCAATTAAGGAAAAGTTAGAAATGAACTTCTTCCAATACTGTGCTGCCCCTAAGAAGCTTCTAACTTCTGTATCAGATTCGGGTTTAGGCCAGTTCACAATGACTGCCACCTTAGAGGGATCTATCTTCAATTCACCACCCCCCACTATATGACCCAAATAATTCAGAGATGTTTTGCCAAATTCACATTTTGAGAGTTTAACATAAAGTTTTCTCTTTTCAAAACATCTAGTGTCTTCTTAACATGCTTTAAGTGTTTTTACCATGTTTTGCTAAATATTAGAATGTCATCCAAATACACAATAACAAAATCATCAAGAAAAGGTCTGAGTACATCATTCATTAATGTTATGAAAGTAGCAGGAACATTAGCTAAGCCAAAGGCATAACTAGCCACTCATACAATCCCTACTTTGTTTTGAAAGAAATCTTCCATGCATCTTGTTCTGCAACTCTGACCTGATGGTATGCACTGTGCAAGTCTAACTTGGAAAAATAAACAGCTTCCTTCAATTGATCTAAAACATCATCTATGCAAGGAAGGGGATAACGATTTTTTATTGTTATCTTATTCAGTGCTCGATAATCAATGCACATTCTCCACGAGCCATCTTTCTTTCTCACCAAAACGATTGGTGACCCACATGGTGATGTGCTAGGCCTAATGAACCCCTTCTCAAGCAACTCCTGCACCTGCTTCTTGATTTCAGCATTCTCTAAAGCTGACAACCTATACATTCCAATGTTAGGCAATGGAGCATCTTGCTGCAAAATAATATCATGTACTATTTCCTTTTTGGGTGGCAGACCTTTAGGTTCTTGAAACAAGATATCGTACTCTGAAACAACCTTTTCTAAATCAACTTGTTGTTCAGCATTACAGCCTTCAAATACGTTGGTTTTATCAGGTTTCTTTTCATTCACAAGCATTAGTAAGAATTATTTACATGAATTTACCATTCTTTTTGTCTGCCCTGAGTTTTTGAGATTATAATTATTCTTGAGCTTATGATCTCTTACAAAGTATTTGATTCCATATTTAACAAGTAGATACTTCTTCTCAACTCTATAGAAAATAGCTTTTCTGTCATACAAGTAAGGAATTCCTAAAAAAATTCCACATATATCCAAAGGAATTATGTCTAACTCAACCTCATCTACAAATGCTGACCCAAAAGAAAGCTTGAGTTTACATTGTCTAGTCACTTGTAGTTTTGCTTTGTCATTCAACCATCCTAATGGGTATGGTTTCTTGTGAGGTGTAGTTACTAATCCCAACTTCTTTACAATTGCTTCAGAAATTAAATTTACTTGTGAGCCACTATCAAACAAAGCAGCAATCTTTTGATGTTTGGAAACAACTCGAATATGGAAAAGCTCATGTCTTTTTCTCTCATTTTCTTCATCAATAATAGATTGTGTAGAATTACTAGTAGATGCTTCAGAATTATTACCTTTTATACCTATGGTGGCAATAGTTGTTTCATCTCCAAAGTCTGACCCCAAATCCTTCTGAATAGCTACAACAGTCTTCTTCTTCTTGCCCTCAAACTTTTTAGGTCTCAGCTCTCGATGCAGAATCCAACAGTGCTCATCATCATGCCCATCCTTTTTAAAGTGAGTGCATGAAGCCTTGCTTTTCTGTGCAGTGTTAGCCTTCCTTGCTTTCCATTTCTGCTTTTTTTTCTCCTTATTCTTACTTTCAGTGGGTTGGGATGGTCCCCCAACTTCTGGACTTCCATTCTTTCCTCTAGCTTCTAGATGAGTAGCTTGTACAGATACCTCATCTATACTAGTCGGATTAAACATGAGGATAGTGTGCCTCATGTAGCCGTGTAGACCACCAATGTACTTCAACAGAGTCTCTGGTGAGTCTAATGAGATTCCTAGAATCAATGCTCTCTTTCTAAATTCTTGAGTGTACCCTTGCACAGTTTTCCCCTTTAACTGTCGAAGAGTTTGCCAACTCATCATGGCTTGCTGCATGGAGGCCAATGGATAGAACTACTTTTCGATTGCAGAAACAAATTCACTCCAGACAAACATAGTCTTACCATGTCTCTTCATGTCAGCTTGGGTCCTGCCTTCCCACCAAACCAAGGTAGTGCCTCTAAAGCGTAGGCTTGCCAGCTGAATCTTGCTCTTGTCTAAATCAATACTCTGCACTCTGCAATAAACATCAATTTGTCTAATCCAATTGTCCAACTTTTCTGCATTCAACTCTCCATCATATATAGGTAAATCAAATTTAACATCTAATTTGATAAAAAATGCTTTCTTTTTATGTTCAGGGCTATTAGGAGGTGTGAGAAAGCTTTCCCCTTTCCCCTTTCCTTTTGAGTGGTCATGGAAGTGAGACTCATCTTCTCCTTTGTCTTGCTTGAAGCCTGATGAATCTTCCTCCTAATGTTTTCTAAAGTCCCTATACATTTCCTCTATCATGGACTTTATGGCTAGGAAACTGTCTATGAATTGAAGGTTTGGTCCTACAGAACCTTCTTCTGACATTCTCTTTTGAGGATGGACTCTCCCAATTTCAGGATTAGTTTCAACCAACTCTCCTTCTCCTAACTTGAGCGTTGATCTAGTTAGAATTCAACAGCTGAAACAACACAAGCTTGTCTAACCTTAATAGCCTAGAGCTCTGATACCACTTGATCTAAAAATCACTCTTGAGTGATTTCAGTTAAATAATTTATGAATGAAGGTATTACCGACTCATGTGCTGGTGTGTGTCTATGTTATTTTAGGCAACAGATCGATCAGATTGCGAAATACACAGACACTAGAAAATAGAAAATAGTAAGAGAAATATAGTAAGAAAATGTAAAAACACAACAATTAATAAGGAGTTCACCCTATCCTCGAGGGCTATGTCTCTGGTCCATATTTTAGTGGTGGCCTTCTCTTATTGTGTCTTTAAAGTAGAGTTTTACAATGGGGAGCTCAATTTGAGTCTCCTGAAACAAAATAATGTTTGGTAGGGTGGTTCCTGGATTCCCCAAGCCACTAGAGTGCACAGACTCTGTCCTTACCAAATCTTGACCTCTCTGGTCTTTAATGGGAGGAGCCCAACGTAGTGCTCAATTCCCAACAGATCCTCTCAAGGATTGCTTGAACCTCTCAAGCTTTTCGTCTCCTCGATGTTGCCTATGGTCAACTCGACTCTCTGTTTTCTGCTTCTTGCTTTACTGTCTCTTCTGTCTCTGTTCTCTTCCTTTCTTCCTTCTCTCCTTTCGCTCTCTGGCTTTTCATGGCTAAAAGCTAATTTGTCTCATGACTACTCGCTTCCTCTTCTACCCTTCAGTTCGCCTGCTGCTATTCGCTTGGAGTTCCCTACCTCTGCTTCTTCGCCAACGTCTCACAGGGAGTGACCACTTGTCCTTTTGCGAACTGTGTTAGCTTTTCCTCGCCGGTTCGGTTTTTTGGTTACACTATGGAATGAGTCATCTGCCAACTCAGTGGTCAAATCGGATGTCAAACTTCTATATGTCGTGGCTTAATTCTCCTGTCAAATCTGGTTTTTCCATCGGGCGTAATTTCCACCGTCAGATCTGGAACCCCTAGATCCTAGGACATTCGCTTATTTTGCATGGTTGACTTGATCAACCATTAGCGCGTGATGAGCGGTGGTTTTCTCTCTCATCCGCCTACCACGCGTCGGGGGCTGAATGGAATCCCTCGTTTTTCTCCAAATATGCTTACCGCCCAAGGATGTCATCGATATACTGCCAGTTTTGGAGCATGGGACCCGCCTTTCGCCTTAGCGCTTTCCACACTTTTCTCGGCTTCCATACGACCGAGTGCTTTGGGGCTTTTCCTTCTCGAGGGGTTTTTCTCAGCGATGCGCAATTAGCGCTAATCGCGCATTAGAAATGCCCTCTGTTTCCCGATCCGTGCTTCCCAAGTGCCAGTTTTGCCTTATGCACGGTCTCTATGGGCCTCGGTCAGCGCGCTTTGAGCGAGGTCCTTGTCGTTCCTCGCTGGCTGCAATATGGCATTGTCCAAAGGTCTTCCTAATCACTTTGTGCTCATAATTCGAAGTCTGCCTTGTTTTGATATAGTCGTGGCTCTTTAGTAATCTTCATGGATCTAATTTGGATCAACAATGGAAGTGCCCTAGTAGTTTTTCAGAGTGTTGGATTCATATATACATTCAAAAAACTAGTTTAAATAACACAAATCAAGATTTCACCTCTAATGTTTCCTGTCAAATTCAACGACCGGAAAGTCAAAAAAGTTCCACTAAAGACAACTCTTATATTTATACGTATAAACTAATTTATTAAACATTTTTTATTGTCTTGAACCACTAGGATTTGAACCTTGATTCTCATTGTTTACATAATATTTCATATCAAAGAGATTGTCAGATACCTCATGAAGATGAAATATCTATTTATAATATAAAAAAATAAATTAACATTAGTAAAAGAAAAAATTGAAATTAAAAAAATATTAACATTTAAAAAATTATTAACATAACAAAAAAAATTGAAATATTATAAAAATATATAAAAGATTAAATAAATATAAATTTAAGTATTAACATAATAAAAAATTGAAATATTATAAAAATATATAGTAAAAAATTAAATAAATATCAATCCATTAAAAAGGAAATTAAAAAAAAAACTTAAATATTATAAATAAGGGAAAAATAGCCCAAGGGTTAACTTAAATGGTCAAGATCTATCATTAAACCAATTTTTCGATCGAAAAGAGAACTTCTAAAATTTTTCACTAAAAACAATTTGATAAATATATATTTAATAAAATAATTTACATCTATTATCTAATATGAAGATAAATGAATTCTTTTGAGATAATATATATTTTTAAATATTAAAGGTGAAAACTTTGATGAAAAGATTGGTGCTTTGAGAAATCTAAAACTCTCATCTATCTCCACCATTGATAAATCTTTAAAATGGATATAGACTTGTCTTAATTAAATTTGACAAAAATATTTTCACTTTCAGAAATCTAAAAATCTTATTCATCTCCACGCTTATAAATCTAAAATAAAGATAATATATGCTAGCTTTTATTATTTACTATATTTCACGTTTCCTTTTTATTTAATTTTTATAAGTTTAGTTTTGATTTTTTTTAAATAAAATTTTTATTATATGTTTTTAGTTTTTTTCATATTTTTTTTAACCCTGCTCCCATGGATGTAGAATATTTGGTAAAAGGATTTAAGCAATAAGCACTTCTTGTAGCATGATCATCGTTTCAAAACGTTCTGAGTAGTCTAACAACTAAAAACCTTCATTTGATAATGGCATGAGAAGTTTAATGAAAAATAAAAATAATTACGATAGTAATTAAATTTAAATTAAAAAAAAGCTAATTTGTTTTTATAAAAATTTATTAAATTAATGTAAATTTGCTTTTTAAAGAATTTATTTCGTAATAAATATGTCATTTTAGATTATTTTATGGGATGGGATGTTATGTTAGGTTTTGCCAACATTGACTCGTTTAAATTAGATAACAATAAAAATAAACGTAAAATACAATTAAATAAATAAATAAAATATAAAAGTGAAATTAATAATAATATAAATTTTCCATAGTATTTTCAATTTAGGATTTTTTCCACAGTATTTTCTAATTGAGATTTTATTAAAAATTTAAAACATGATTATCTTAAACATATTATAAAGTTAGGCCCCTATTGTTTAACATTTTGAATTGGTCAAATTACATAAAAATTAAAATTAAATTAAATTTAAAATTAAATTAAATAAAAAATTAATAATTTTGCCTATCCATGGTTTTCCCATGGTATTCTTAGACCATAGGTTTTCCCATGGTATTTTCTAAACTGCACATTTACTCAAAATTTGAAACATGATTATTTTAAATCATGATTGTTTATAATTATTTGTAATGTTTTGTCCTCTCATGTTTAACACTTTTACATGTAATAATAATCATAATAATAATTTTGAAAATCTATGATTTTCCCACGGTATTTATTTTGTTGGTTGCCTTATATTAACTATTTTTCAATTTATAAAGTGTTTCATAGTGATGTTGTAGGAAATAGCAAGGATTTTCAGCTAAATATGAGTTGTTTTTAATTTCTTTTGCAGTTATTTCTTACTGACATGACATATACAACACATTTAAAAGGAGGTTTATTCATTGATACATAATAGAAGACTCTATGGTGAATCAAACTAGCAGGTTGTCTCTTTCCTCACAAAATAATATGATTGATTTCAGTTAAATTTTTATTTTATTTATCATTAATTAAATTTTGTATTTGAAAATAACATAAATAAAGCAATAGCGCGAACTGGTGCGGCTTGTCGTTGTTGGACAACAACGGTTTTTAGGTCGGAGGTGCAAACCTCGACTAGATCCATCTTAATTCTCTATCTACCAAGCTCAGAGGGATCAAATCACTCTTTACTCTAAAAAAAGTTTTATCTCAAGAGATTTAATCTTTCTTAACACTTGGTATATCTGGAATTAAGATGAATCTAAGATGCTTGTAAAATCACATAAATTTATGTTTTATAATTGGAAGAAATGATTTCTATCCCTTAAATAAATATTATTTTTTGTAAAATGAAATAATAATGTTATTATAATAACTTTAAACCTAAAAAAATCCTTTAATAATCGAATCATATGATGTATTCCTTATATAAAATATAATATTATTACTCATATATATATGATTGCTTTAATTTATAAATAAAAATATACTCAAATCCATTACGGCAAAAGACTTTAAGAATCTTTAAAAATAAAATCATATATATTTCATATATAAAATATAATGATATTAGTCATTAACGTATAGGATTATTGCTATCCTTTCTGGGTAAAGATGCAGTCATTATATATTTTAATATGTAATATCATTACAATAGAAAAACCCTAAAAAAATCTTTAAAAATAAAATCATATATATATATATATATAAAATATAATGATATTGTTGAGTGTTTATTTTTATTTTATTATTTTTAATATAACTTATTTAATATGGTCATATTAAATCGTAAAACACCTATTAACCAAAACATTATATATATTTATTTTTATATTCCACATTAATGCATAATCAGTTGATAAGGACACCAATTTTTGGAAAACAATAATTGTAAAAGTCATGTGAATGCCAGCTATCTTCTTTTATTTCGGTCTGCGTAAACATTAAAATCATTAAAAATAATGACATGCACATGCTTTGACCGATGATGCTCATTAATGTATAAGAAAGCGTTAAAAGTCTACAACCACCCCACATGCATTGACTGATGAAGCTCACGCAGACCTTGAAGTAAGGAGATTCTATTTAATCATTCGCCCCACATGCATTGACTGATGAAGCTCGCGCAGACATTGAAGTAAGGAGGAGATTCTATTTAATCATTCGTGTTTTTTCAGGGTTAGAATTTATAAAGGAAACAACTTATGAAATTTGACAGGTTTGATAAGTACATTATTCGTTTTAACATTTTTAATAAAAAATCACATGTATGTGTTTTTGAACAAACATATAAAATTAAAAAACTTATATAAACCTTGAAGCAAGGAATATATTTTATTCAATAATTCAGGTTATATGGAGCAAGGAAGAGATTTTATTCAATCGTGAATATATTTTATTCAATAATTCAGGTCATATGGAGCAAGAAGAGATTTTATTAAGTCGTTCAGGTTTTCTACGATTGGAATGTGAAAAAGACAGTTTTTTAATTTCATTATATTAATAAGTATATTATTTAATTTGACAAGAGTTTTTTATGGAGGTGGAAGAATTGTTTAGATTGTTAAAAGTGGTTGGAATATGGGTAAAAATTTTCAAAACATTTTGTAGATACAATGTTTGAGTCATGTTTTTGATAGTAGAAATAGATTAGCGCCATCAAAAACTTCTAAAACCCCTAAAATTATGAATTTTGATAGCTTTTATTAAATTTACCAAAAAATTTCTAAATTACGGCATTTTGATATCCTAATAAATAATTATTATATCTATAAAGAATTTTTAAACATTGGCCATTCAAAAACTTGGATCACAGTACAAGTTGAAATCGATTATACTAACAGAAACCCTATCCAATCCGTTAACATGATTGATTTCTATGCTTCGTTGAATGTCAAACCGACTCTGAATCCAAACGTCGTGCACACTCTTTGTGTCAACGTCGTAACTAAACCTGAGTCTTCATTTATGTTACGAGTAATTGATTCTTTATAATTGCGAATGCATTATCTCATGCATTCGCAATTATATAGGAATTCCGATTCTTCAAAGCACGAGACGTGCTATTATTTTTATCTCGACATTTCTCCCCTTCTGTCACCTAGCATATGATAATAAGTGAGAATGATGGGTTGCCTTAGATGGCATTATGTTTCTCTTTCGTGATTACGTGTTGGTTGTAATGAAAATATGAGAGTAAAATTTGTTAATTAAAAATATATAACTCATATTTTATAAAAAATGGTTATAATTAAACCAAAAAAATTCTTAATATGATTATATTGTCTATTTTTTATTTTTTCTTCAAAGTATAATGCATAATGTCCCAACTTGAATTCGTATCAAAGTGATAAAACAAATTCAAACAAATTTGTATCATTATAGGCATGACCCATTTCTTTTTACTTTTTCATTATTTTTAATACATTTTTTTTTCCTCCATACAATTTGTAAAGTCCTAAAATTGTGAAGTAAAATGTTAAGATAATGTTTGAGGGTCGTAACATAATCACATTTTCTTTTGCTCTGGTTGGTTTTCATTTATAGTTATACACTATATAGTTTATTTTGAAATGGGTAAGACAAAGTTTTATTTATTTAGAATATTAAGGGAAGAGGAAAGATAAAGATCTATTTATTTAGAATTATGATATATCTATATATAGATATATTTTTCTTTTTTAAGTTTGGAAGGATTACATCTTTATCATGTTTAATATATCACTCCAATCGGGTAGGGAATTGAACCCGTGACTTCACATCAAGGAGTTCCTTAACAAAGCACCCGATCGCCATCTATCAAACACCTCATTGACTATGATATGTGTATAATTAAAAACCAGTGAAAAATAAAAATAAATAGTTATACGTTTAAATTTTGCATGGCAGATCGGTTTGTGTAGATTTATAGATAATGAATATGTGGATTGTAGCCAACTCATCCAACACTTAGAGGGAAAGAAGCAACCCCACCATTTTCAAAAATTTTATTCAATATATAGGAACATGTACGCATTCGAAATTATGCTCATTCTTATTGCACAAAACTTCAATCACATTTAACATTAGGACCTACTTTAAGACCTAGTTTTCAATAAGAAATTCCTAACGCTAGAACATGTATTTCTCTCCTATGGATAGTTCTATTAGTGTCATTCTCTTTGTGAAAAAACACCTAATGGTATCTCGAATAACACTCAGGTATAAAATACACACCAGAGAGGGCATTTGTCATGGCTAAAGGACCTATCCACAATGATTAAGGTCTAGAACATTCATTTTCCTATGTGACGTCCTTATTTTCATTTTTAGCCATGGTTTAGGTCCCTACACCCATCAATAATTATTAAACCAATTAATAGTATCCATATACCAGATCCCAATAGAGCACTCATATGTTGCTATGAGGACTCAATTAAGGATCTTGATACCAATAAAATTTAATAATATCACAGGGTACTTGTTTCCCCTCATCAAACATGTTCAAGGTCTTACAACCCATATTTAGTTGGAAACAACTCCTAATGGAATCCATATCCAATATTGGTGACAAAGACCCCTAATAGAGCATTAGTTTTGAGGTTCATAGGTGTTGTTTCTCACAATTGAACCTCAGAAGTGAAATTTAGGGCATAAGGCTTGAGCATTTTCCTCCCATAACCATAGTTGTAGAGCTTTAGAAAACATTAATTGAGGACATGAACCCTTTTGTTCCTACCTTTACCATTCCTAGACCTCAAAGGTAATTTCCAATGAGAAAAACTACTCTTGTCACTTATATCCCACTCCTGTGCTAAAGAGCCTCAATCATCACGCAAAGAATGATTCATATTTTGTTATGGAATGTGTTTTGGTTTAATCATAACACTCATATCCCTCCAGTAGGATAGATATATCATACAAAATTCTCATGTGGTCATACTAGAATATATTCAATGTTATAGCCATATAAGATTTGTGGATAGTCAAGCCCAACAAGCATCATTTAGGACATAATGCCCATTACTATTTGCTTGTGACCTTGGATATATCTACAAATACATCCTTGGCATCAAATTAACTTAGTGTTTATTCCCATAACATCATTGGAGGTTATTATTAACCAACATAGGTTATGTGTGTAGGTTCAATAATTCTTCTATGATGTTTAATCTTGCCAAAAGAAAGGATTAGAGATATAAGCTCTTGTTTCCAGCCCCTTGCAATGGTCATGGACTAAAGACCCATCTATGATGTACAAGAAAAGATAATGACACTTGTATTAAACTTAGGATTATGTTTTTTCTATCCTCATTTCAGCACTTTTATGCCTTAACATTCATTTCTAATGGAAAAAACATATTAATTTTCCTTGTTCCCACTTGGAAGGTACAGAACCTTATAAAGTTCTTGTGTGGCAGTTTAAATACTTTCTTTAGGCTATTGACCTTAAGAAGCTACAATAAGATTCTAAAACACTCATTTTTAATGTGTTATGACGTTCAAGGCCCCTTAATTCATCCATGCTCCATGTGGTGTTTTGAGGATATGTTCATGGTGCTTGAGCATTCGAAGCTATGTTTAGGTCCATATACTCCTTTTTCCATTCCCTAACCAATTTCCATAACCTAAGGATGTGTTTTCCAATCATGATGATAGTTAAGGTCTTGAGACTCATCTAGAGTGCATGAAACATCTTAATGGAACCCATATCCAAATCCTAGGTAAAAGAACCTCTTACAAGGACTTGTTCCACAATGTCTAGGGATTTTTTATGGTGCTTGAGCTCAAGAAGGTTCAATTAGTGTTTAAGGCCTTTATTTAATCCCTTAACCATGTGGCATTAGCTAGACCCATTTTCAATTGACAAAATTTAGCCATGACTTCTATACTTTGCACAAAGGCTTATAAATAGCCCCTAAAAAGAACTCATGTGTTCATACAAGAACTTCTTCAAGGCTCTTAAGCTTAAAAGCATTAAAGAATATATTGAGGGACTTGTTTCCCACCCTTAACCATGTTTCAGTCCCTATGACCCATCCTCATTGTAAAAAAGCTCCTAATAGAATCCATATCCAAACTTGATGCCAAATACCCCCTAGAGAGGGATTCTGTTGTGGTTTGTAGGGGTTTTTCATGATTATTGTGCTTGAATAGTGACATCTAAGGAAAATTTCCAATTCATTACTTGGTCAGTCATGAAACATTATTTGTTCCATTTCTATTCAAGTGGGATACATGTGCCATGAGTAGAGCATTCAAACTGGTCTTCACAGTATAAACATGGTTATTGGGGAAACAAGGTGCAGAGTGTACAGGAGTACACAAAAATATTTAGAAATATGGCCATAATGTTGGGTATCTCCCTAAAGAACCCAAACATACTCATTAAGTATCTGGGGAGCTACATACCCATTTGTGCAAGCAAGTGATTATGTTCAAACATAGATCTCTAAATGAGGCTTGTGTATAAGAATAATACCTGGAGAACATAGGATAAAAGAAAGGAAAATAAATTGGGTCGAAGCACAAGGAGCGCTAGGATGCTTCTCGGGGGATGACGAAGAGGAAAGGGGGAGAATACAATAAGGAAAAAACCAAAACAAAACAATTCAAATATCATAGCAACCACCATAACTTTGATGGTGATATAGAGGAGAAGTGTTGAAAGTTGTATCAATAGCTTAACTGAACAACATAACGGATGTCGATTGATTCAAGTAACTAGGTTGAAAACATATCAGACATGGATGACAAGATCGTTTGTACATTAGTGAGGAAGGAGGTGAATCTGAGTATCCTTCAACAACATGGAGAGAACAAAATGACTAGACTCTTCCATATAAATATACATGTCAATAAGATAAATATTAATGCATTTTTTGACTCAAGATTAGAGGAAAATAATTTTGCAGCAGAGCTAGTCAACGAATTGGGATTAGAAGCTCATGATCGTCCAATAACATATCCATTGGTATGTGTAAGTAAGGATGCAAAAATAAAGGTAACCAAATAGTGCAAAATAAAATTAGCTATCATTCTTGATTTTATTTAAGAAGTAGAACAATATCTATTTCCCCTTTATGTATGTGGAGTGGTATTTTTAAGTCCCCATATGTACATGCAGGTTTCAATCATCATGCAAAGAGCTCACTAGTACCGTTTCATTGAAGATGGAAAGTCCTTCACCATCAACGTGCATAAGGGAAAGTCCAAATTTTCACTAGTAAGTGATAACCAAGCCAAGAAATTGATCAGTTCCAGCAAGAAGTATGTTTTACTATTTTTAAGAGAAAATCAATCTATAAAATAGTTGGTGAGAGAAAATTCATCCATAGAGGGGTGCATGAAGAAACAAAAACAAAAATTGAAAGAGTTTCTACAGGAATGAAAGCATGTGTTCCAGGAGCCTAAAGGGATACTAACAATGAGGGTAGTGTAACAAGAGATCTAGCTATTGCCACAATCCCCATTACTAGACATTTACTTTTATAGGCAGTCCATTATAGAAGAAATGGAGGTGAAGAAGCAGTTGCAGTAGCTATTGGAAAAAGGTGGCATTTGATCAAGTACCTCACCATGTTTGTCACCCAACATCATTATGCCAATGAATGATTATAGTTGGTGGATGTGTATTGATTGCAAATAATTAAACAAAATTACACCCAAGAACAGGTATCCCTTCGCCGATACAGAGTCTATTGGATCAATTACAACAAGCCAAATACTTCATGAAGTTAAACTTAAAGTTTGGATGTCACTAAGTTTGAATCAATTAAGAAGATACATGGAAGATTACCTTCAAAACTAGGAATCTTTTGTATGAGTGATTAGTCACTTCATTTGGCCTATGTAATGCACTGACTGCATTTATAAGGTTAATGAATGATACATTGCACCCTTTTATAGATTAATTTATTATTTCTTGTTGGATGATATACTGATATACAGTTTTACCTAGGAGGAGAACATCTCACATTTGACATAGGTGTTAGTGAAATTAAAGAAGCATTGAATGCTATTAAATCTGAAAAATTTGAGTTACCATGGTAGTAATTGATGTATCTGGGGTGTGATAGGTAGAGGAGAGATAAATATAGATCTTGCCAAGATGGATGCCATTTAGAAGTGGTTAGTGCCTACTAATGTTTATATGGTCAGGAGTTTCATTAGGGAAGAATAATACCTAAGGAAATTCACAGTCTCGTTTTTAGTAGTAGTAGCACTACTCCACACCATAATAGAGAATGGTAAGAGTTTTAAGTGGGAAAGTTTTTGCAGAGGGTCATTGAGGAGTTAAAGAATAATTTTATTCAAGCACAAGTTCTAGCATTTCCAAACTTACAGTAGCCCTTCGAAGCGGAGTCAAATGTGAGTGGGTAAGAAATGGGAATGGTCTTGATGTAGGGAGGAATTGTTGTATGCTACCATTATGAAGTATTTCATGGGGAATTTCTTAACTACCTTACTTATGGAGCTCTATACCCTTATGGAAGATATGAATAAGTGGAAGAATTATATGATGGGAAAAGAGATAGTAATTCATAGAAATCACTAGCCACTATAGTTCCTTCTAGCCTATAGTAAGCTACAACAAAACAAGTATTACAAGTGGGTGGGGATTCTACAACAACTTCATTTAGTTATCAAGTTAAAGAAATAAAGCACAAGAAAGTTGGCCGACATGCTTTAAAGGCAGCCAACATCAAATATCACAACTTGGGAACTCTTATGCACATGGATTCATTCACCCATGATGCATACATAGATACATGTTTAGATGATAAAGAATTTATGTAGGTGTTTTAGTAGTTGTGTATCCATAGTCATGTGGAGGACAGTGAAAAAATGATTCACTACCTTGTCTAGGATGGATTACTCTATAGGCTAGGTAAGTGATGTGTTCCTAGACGTGAGTGATAGTAGATAATTAGAGAGTTTCACACCTCAAAGTTTGCAAGGAACTTTTTTGTAGGGAAGACAATGGAAACGTGCAGAGGTATGTATATTGACCCAAGGTGCAATAGGATGCATGTTTTGTTGTAATAGCAAGCCTCGCAATAATAAGAGAGGTTTATATCATCCGTTACCTCTACACACTTGGGCTTTGGTAAGCATTTACTTGGAATTTTTGGGATGTTTACCAACAACTAGGAAGGTACATGACTACTTGTTCATGGTAGCTTATAGGTCGAACAATATGTTTGGCTTGGTGCCCTATAAAAAGACCATTAATAAGTTAGAAGCATCGAACTTATTCTTTGAACAGGTCTAGGTGCACTTTGGGATACCAAGGGGCATCATTTTAGATAGGGAAATAGTATTTATTAGTGAATTTTAGACTAAATTATGGGAGAATGAGGATATAAGGTGGAGTAGTTCTATAACATTCCATCCATAGACATATGGGAAAACATAAGTATTCAACAGGAATTTCGTACAAGTTTAGAATGGTTGTGGTTAGAAGCATCTGAAGACTTTGGATGCAAATATGCTATATATGCAACACTCTTATAATAGAGCATTCCACACTTCTACTAGTAAGACCCAATTTGAAACTTGTTTTGGATATTTTCCACCTTCACATTTGGATATTGAATGTGGGTAGCAAGGAGGAGTGGGGGAGGATCTTAGAGGGGATTCCTTAAGGGCCAAAATATTTGTTAAGAAGATAAGACATATCCATATATAGGTACATGATACATTTCATAAGCTGAAAGAAAAATATAAGGCCTCAACATAGAATAAATAATTCCTTCAAGGTGGGAGACGGAGTATGGTTACCATTGAACAAGGAGAGACTATAGGGTTCTGGTAATAAAATTAGGGGAATTAAATAGAGTCCCTTTGAGATACTAGAAAAGTTGCAATATAGCACCTATTGACTCAATGTACCCCCATATAATTTATTTACTTATTGGTCAAAGTAGCCAATCTAAAATTCTATGAGCCTTCCATGGTAGATCAGGAAGGGGAATGAGTCCTACATTTTCTAGAGGATTTGGCACTAGATGCATAGGAAGAGTTAATAGAAGATACTATTTTACAAAACAGGTCTATAACTACAAGGTAGGGGAAACATGACCTTTGGTATATTGGGTTGAAAGAAAAACTTTTAGGAAAGGCCATATGGTACACCTAAGGGAAGGTGGAGGAAAATTTTCATCACTTCATTTAGTAGAATATTTGAAGGACCAAAAGCCTCCTAAAATGGAAAGGTGTGATCTATATTGGATAATTATATTGTTTTTCATCCATCCTTATGCTTTTAGAGTGGAAAAGGTGGAGGAATCAGCTCAAATGACCATTCTTACCAATGTGACACAGTTTGGAAATTTGAAGTCTAAAACCTTATGCAAGGAGTTTTAGGCATTAGACATAAGTGTTTGGGGATAAAACATTACCACATAATTGTTACAACATTTTTCACTATTCTACATGGAAATACCTCTCCAACAATTCAAGAATCACCTAAATTGGATTTCATATGCAAAAGTTATGTGACTGAGAAGTTGACCTTCCTATTTTGACCACCATAATTCAAGAGGATGCCATGTAAGCCCCCATTATTCATATGAACTGGTAAATCAACATTAACATGAGGAATATGTCTCTAGAAGAGTGCATATTGCAACTATAGTTAGGATTTGAAGGAGTCAAACTTAACCACTAGTAGGTTATCACGTTGTGTTATAACTAGACCACTATGAGGAAAAGGGGGTCCATTATATTCAAGTGCATTTTTGTTAGGATATTCTGACATAGAGGAAATAGTTAAGTATAGCTTGGTCTAGTGTAGAGTTAGGTAAAGTGTGCTTCTTTACTATGTACTTTTGTAACTTACAATCCGACGGTCACAATATGTTCTAAACATGAAGTGATCTGACGGTTCATTCTATCCTCGGTATTACCGACATTTGATCTGTGGCTTAAAACCGGATTGGTCCATGATCTCTATTTAAAGAGCATGGAGGGTCATTTGTAGGTTAACTTTTCATGAGAGAAGCTTATGTAAATTTTCATTCTTTTATTAATAAATTGCTTGAAGTGGCTACGTTGGCTTAGGTGGTGGACTCTTTCCCTCTCTGAGGGCTTTAACCACGTCAAAAATATTGGTGTATTGATCTGTGACCTGTTTTTGAGTGGTGTACTTTGGTGTTCTATTTGAGGAACTTACCTTGTAAATTCCTACATGGTATCAGAGCCAAGTTGAGGGTCGCATCCATTGGTGATCCAAATCCGAAGCCGGTAGAACTGCATCTGACTGTTGTTTCCTAGATCTACTATTTCTAACTACTTTCGAGTGCAAATGACTGCTCTAATGTGTTAGGAGCATCTGTTCCAATGAGGAACCCCTTTCGTTTCATGCGAAAAGGTTTCTGGTAGCCCTAGCTACATCATTTTTAAGGTTTGGAGGTATACAGTGTTTATTTGCAGTTTTGAGTTATTTTCTCTTTGTTTATTTCGGTTTATTTAGCTCTCTGTTTTTTTATTACCATATCTATACTTTTCATTTTTGTGTATGCTCTTTGTCCCGTGACTCTGTGCGATCTGGGAAAATCAGAAACAGAAAGGATGGATTTTTCTCATGCGTATGCTCTTTTTCGTTGCGCCTTAGTGTGATCTCAGAAAATCAGAAACATTGAGGAAAATATTTAGTTTCTGGCTAAATCTAACTTCAAGCCATAAGGTTTGTCTTTTTTTTTTGTCTGTATTGGGTTTTGCGTTTTTTGTTTTGTAGGAAAAAATAGCTTTCTCAAGTAAGCACGCACCCCAAAGCTTGAGCGACTAAAAAAAAAAGAAAAAACCCTTCCTCTTTTCCAAAAATTACTAACCTTTTAATCTAGCTCACTTGGTCCAAAGCTACCTTATGAGAATAGAAGTCTTGAGTTCAGGTCTTTCTTTTGTTGAGCTAATTAGATTAAGTTTGGAAAGGGGGCAGATTTTTTTTAAATATAACATTATCATTCATTTCCGCACATTCGCACACTTCGACGGCATCTTCAAGACCTTTTCTTCAAAAGCCATAACTTCTTCATCTAGAAGCTGTTTTCAGAGCTGTTTTTTTTTTAATCAGCCTAATTTTTCAAGATCTTTCCATTGGAACACTTAGTTTCAACATCTATAGCTTTAGTTTATGTTGAAATGGAAAGTCCATGCCAAGCTATTCTTGACAGCACCAACTACTTCCAATGGTGGTCCTACATTGTGGATTTACTTACAAGTAAAGGTCTTTACAGAATAGCATCACGCCAAGAAACCAAACCGAAAGATGAAGATAAGGCAACCAATGGGAAAATAGGCAAGATCAATCACATGGGTTGATAGAGATGTCTATTTCTCCAGACCTTAGATTCCATATCGCAGAACTTGATACTCATAATGAAGCAATGAAATAGATCACTAAAATTTTTGGAATTAAAAATGAACTTAGAGCCCATCAACTTGAAAATGAGTTGCTTACATTGGACCCTAATAATTTTTCTTCCATTGAAGATTTTTTGTCCAAGTTCAATACCCTTAGACTTCTCTTGGAAGGTGTTAAGCTTAAGAAAGAAGGTGGTAACCTTATCTATTCCATTCTTACTAAGTTGGGACCAGCCTACTCTATGTTTCTTTCCACCTTCCATTCTACCAAAGAAGCCTTCATTTCTCAAGGACAAGACTACAAGTCCCATTCCTTTGATGCCTTTTGTGATTCTTTAATAAGAGAACAAGAAAAACTCTTACACCTTGGTCTTATTAATCTTGGAAACTCTTCTAAGAAAGCCTTAGCCACTCAGCAGAAACCAAATTCAAAGAATCCTAAGAAGCCATATCCTAAAAAGAATGGTCCTAAACCAAACAAGGGTCCTAAGCAATTTTAGTCTCAAAATGAAAAATCATTTCAACAAAATGATAAGGCAAATAAAAACAAAGGGAAGAAGACAGATAGACATTGCCACTTTTGTAATCGATATGGCCACTTAGAATCCAAATGCTTTAAGAAGATGGAAGCCTTGGAAGCAGTAATGAAGAGGCATAACATCCATTTGGAGCAGTCTTCAACTTCAACTTTATCTTCAGGAATAACACATTCTGCATGTGGTTGTCAAACATCTCAGTCTGGATATGCACTAAATGTATCTTCTTCTTCTAATTCTCATGAGTGGCTCATTGATTCTGGAGCTTCTTATCACATAGCCAAAAACAAAGCAATTTTTTCTTCTTTAAATGATGGTAACACCAAAAATATATATTTTGGTGATGATAGATCTCTTAGTGTTGTAGGTACTGAAATTGTTCATATAGACAATGGTCAATTTAATGATGTATTGTGTTCCAACATTATCTTGTAACCTTCTATTTGTATATCAGATAACTCATTTAGGTGAAGGTAAAATCGTTGAATTTTCACCTCACGATGTTGTAATTAAGGACCTAAGAGATCCTAGACAGATTTTAGCTACTAGCATTGTTGGTGATTCTACAAGGTTGTATTAGTTTAACAACTTTGGGTCATCAAATCTTCCCTCGGTATTTTTTGCTCATAATGATGAAGTGAGCAAACTTTGGCATGGACGATTTGGTCACTTAAACTATCGCTCCCTTCAGAATTTATGCAAAGAAAATATCACGATAGGTTTTCCAATGGTATCTTGTAGAGATGGTGTCTATTCTGGATGTGTACTTGGAAAACATCATCAAGATAGTTTTGAAAAACATGCCTCTTGGCACGGCTCAACCCCTTTACAGCTTGTGCATAGTGATTTATGTGGTCCACTTGCAATTGTTTCATTCTCTAGCTACAAGTATTTCTTAACTTTCATTGATGACTTCTCGAGACACACTTGGGTATACTTCTTAAAACTCAAGAGTGAAGTATTTAACATGTTCTTTGCCTTTAAGGCCTTTGTTGAAAAACAATCTAAACATCAAATTGTTAAGCTAAGATCTGATAATGGCGAAGAATATGTTAACAACAAATTCATCAACTTTTGCACTAAGAATGGAATTCAAATGCAACATATTGTTCCATATACTCCACAACAAAATGGTGTAGCTGAAAGGAAGAATCTCACCTTAAAGGAAATGGCTAATTGTATGCTTCAATCTAAAGGAGTTAGTCTTAATTTTTGGGCAGAAGGAATTAACTGTGCAAATTACATAAAAAATCACACTCCTACTAAGGTTTTAAAGAATATCACTCCAGAAGAAGCATGGAGCTCAATTAAACCAGATGTAAGTCACTTTCATGTTTTTTAAAGTGAAGCATGGGCCCATATTCCAGATGAGAAACATAAAGCTTTAGAACCTAAGACTGAAAAATGTATTTTTGTTGGATATTCTGAAGATGTTAAAGGATATAGACTTATTCCACTTAAGTCCAAAAATGTTATCATTAGAAGAGATGTAAAGTTTGATGAAAATATATTGGCCTACGAGCCTATTTCGGCGGATGTGCCACCTCTCTCGATCCCTTCTACTTTGAAAATATTTCTTCTTTAGATGATGATAGCGAGGATGACAATCCTCCCCCACCTTGTCAAGATCCTTCTTCAGCTCCTCAGCTTCCAAAATGGGTTCGTGCTACTCGGGATGCAGCAGGTGATCTTGCCGGTGATCCTATAGATCATCGACATACACGTTCTCAGTTCGATAGAGCCTCTTCTTTACTGGTTCAAGCTTCAAATAATTATGATCTAGACACCTTTGCAGAAGCTTCAGGCCATCCAGATTGGGATGCAGTTATGAATGAAGAATATCATTCATTATTGGAAAATGATACATGGGATCTTGTTCCCCTTCCAAAGGGATGAAAAATTGTTAGATGCAAATGGGTTTACAGAACCAAGTATGGACCACACAGAAAAGTTGATAAACATAAAGCTCGTCTTGTTGCTAAGGATTTTTCACAAGTTGAAGGCATTGACTATACTGAAACCTTCTCCCTATTGCCAAAATGAACTCTATCCACCTTGTTCTTTCCCTTGCTGCCTCTTTCAAATGGGAAGTCCATCAGATGGATGTTAAATCTGCCTTCTTGCATGGGAACTTCCATGAAGAAATCTATATAGAACAACCTACTGGCTTTATAAAAACAGACTCCAGCCTTGTATGTCAGCTTAAGAAATGCCTTTATGGTCTCAAGCAAGCCCCTCGATCTTGGTATGCCAAAATGGATAGATTTCTTTTAGAAACTGGATTTTCTAGGTGTCATTCTGACAATACTATCCACACCAAGAAAGTGGGCAAGTCTCTTAACATTCTTGTTCTTTATGTTGATGATATTATCCTTACTAGTAGTGATCCCAACCTTATAAACCATGTGAAGTCTAGCCTTAAAAAGAAGTTTGAAATGACAGACTTAGGACACTTGCATTATTTTCTTGGTCTTCAAGTCTTGCAATCCAAGGAAGGTATTTCCCTTTCCCTGTCCAAGTATGCCTGTGATATTCTACACCATTTTCACATGGAAGACTGTAAACCAGCCCCTTCTCCCTTTCAGTCTGGAGCCAAAATTTCAGTCACTTTTATTTTCCATGAAGTTGATGCTACCTTATACCGTCAACTTGTAGGAAGACTTTTGTATCTGACCCATACTCGTCCTGACCTTTCCTTTGTTGTTGGCCTTATTGCTTAGTTTATACAAAACCCACATGAAATTCACTAGAAAGCAGCTAAAATAATACTTTGTTATCTTCTAGGTATAGTTCAATTTCGGATTCATTACAGTGTAGAAGCATCTCCTCTATTAGTTGGTTTCATTGATTCTGATTGGACTGGTGACCCTGACGATCAGAAGTCTACTGCAGGTTATGTGTTCACTCTTGGTTCAGGACCTATTACATGGGCTTGCAAGAAACAAAGTGCCATTTCTCTTTCTTCATTAGAAGTAAAATATCGTGGTGCCATAGAAGCTAGTAAGGAGGCCCTATGGCTTCGTCATATCCTGTCAGAGTTTGGCTTTCAGCAGCAACATCCGATTTCACTTTGGTGTAATAATCAAAGTGCCATTTAACTATGCAAAGATCCAGTCCAACATCATAGAAGCAAACACATTGAACTGCACATGCACTTCATTAGAAAGATCATTCATGACCATGTTCTTGAAGTGCAATATTGTTCAACAGATGATCAAGTTGCAGACATCTTTACAAAGGCTCTTATAGAGGTGAAGTTTACTAAAATTCAATTTATGGTTGGAGTTCACGAAGTTGTCACTAAGGGGGGATAGGCTCTAGTGCCTCCTTCCTTCTACTATTGTGTCATATTTGAACATCCTTCAATCCTATCCCAAGTTGTTCTTAAGGGGGGATGCTAGGATATTGTGACACATAGGAAATAGTTAAGTATAACTTGGTCTAGTGTAGAGTTACGTAAAGTGTGTTTCTTTACTATGTACTTTTGTAACTTACAATCTGACGGTCACGATATGTTCTAGACATGAATTGATCCGATGGTTCATTCTTTCCTTGGTATTACCTACACTTGATCTGTGGCTTAACACCTGATTGGTCCATGATCTCTATTTAAAGAGCATGGAGGGTCATTTGTAGGTTAATCGTTCATGAGAGAATCTTATTTAAATTTTCATTCTTTTATTAATAAATTACCTAAAGTGGTCGTGTTGGCTCAGGTCGTGGACTGTTTGCCTCTTTGAGGGATTTAACCACATTAAAAACACCAACGTATTGATCTGTGATCTGTTTGTCAGCAGTGTCCTTTGGTGTTCTGTCTAAGGAACTTACCCTGTAAATTCCTACAATTTTGTTCTATTTATGAGTAGAGTACCTAAGAGTGGATAGGGAGAGAGAAAAAATAGAGGATTTTTGCATTGTAAGATCCCACATGCCACATGCCACATGCCTCACTTCTTTGAACTTGCATCCATTTATGTTTAGAGAAATAGAGTAGTGTGACCTCACCTTCGAACTAGGTTTTTTACCAAAAGGGTTTCCTAAGTTATGTCTTGTGTTAATTTGTGGTTTGTAAGTTTTATGTAAAGTTTCTCTATTTTACACATAATTATAGTTTTCATGCATAGACAGTAAACAATAATTTATTTATCTAAAAATATAAGAAGAATTAAACCCCCATAGTGTAGATTTTAGATTTTTGGATATATTTTAGTAGATCTATTGTGACGAATTATCCAATGGAATATTCATGGTATTTTATGGATCACTTCTCATGAAATATTATTGTTGCAATACATTTTCAATGTTCTTTGTGATTTGGAAGATAAATTTTGTCAATTTCTTATTGTATTTAATCCCTTTTAGGGATGGAAGTAGATTAAATCAAGAAAGAATATTTTTTAATAGAAAGGATTATCCCCTTATAAAAGTTAACGAATTAATAGAAATAGTAAATTCAGGTACGAAAAATCATAAGAATCCATTAGTGGAAACCTTAATCGCTTACAAAAAATTGCCATAGTGACCTCTATTTCATCACCATAAGTGAAGCATATGAATCCAATGAAGCTCATTCTAATTCCAAAATCAATTCAACCTCCAACAATTGTTCCATCAACACATGACACTTTACTTGAAGAAATCATGGAAATTTTACAAGAAATTAAGTATATGGAGGGAGTCCAATTTTGTTCAACCCTCCCATGAAGAAGATATTATGGTGCAAGCCCATGATGAACAATTGTATTTATCATGGTGACCACCAACATGTCTAGTGCACCCCTAATCTTAACCATCAAGAGAATAAACTATTGTGATATTTTTGCGATTTTCAATAATGTCTTGATGAGGGCTTCTAGAATTAAGGTCCACCTTCCTTACATAATGCATTTAGTGCATGAAAAATATATTTTAGATGCATTTGTGTGGATAAAAGTGTTGTATTAGTCCTTGATGGTAAGCTACCAAAAATATCTATCAATTGGCAGTGCAACAAAAATACTAAATACTATATTGAATTAAAAAATGACACATCTAAATGTCAATTATTTTTGTCCTTGGTAAAATTACATGGTTTAGCTATTGTTAGGAAAATTATAGGAATAAGGATGGTTAAAAGTTAAAAATCTACTAAGCATGTTTTTATAAATCTTTAGGTTGATTTTAATACAATTGGAAAGAATACTTGCTCAAAATATTATAATGCAACATATAATATATAGTAAAAATCAATTGTAAATTAGACCACAAAGCAACATCACCTACTCAAACACATAATTAATGGTTTTAAAGTAAGTGAAAAAACTCAAAGGTATTCTATTAGAAGAGAGATCCTTGACAACCTAGGTAAAATAGATTATTGGGCCTTCATTGGTAGTTTTTATTCTTTCATCATGAAATTAATTAAAGTTATTAAGAAACTAACCTATAATTTTTGGTAGGAATTCATGCAAACATAAGTCTCTACTAAGTTGAGAAGTAGACGTATTAACCATGAATCCAACATTAAAGATTTTGATGAAATTTCATTGAGAGAAATCTATGAGATATTTAGGAATGAGCCCAAGGAGTTGAACTTGCACCAAAGACCTTTCAAAAAATTCAAAACTTCATATGTTATAATATGCATAGATTGTGACACATGTTATTGTAGGTACAAAATAGAATTTGTTTAGTATTATCACTCTCTCTCTCTCACATACACACACACATATCCATTTTTTTAGTTTTTGTACTAAGATTGTGTAGGAATGGTCAACCATACTAACACCAATTTCATCAAGAGACTTTGTTCATGATATCACGTGTCAAAGCCCTAATAGACAAAAATATTTTTCAAAATCCTATTTATATGGGACATGCCCCAAGTGCAATGAATTTCCATTAATAAGGTTATGCATTCATGAAAGTGAGGACCATGAATGGTGCAAGATGGTGGTAAATATCGAAAGTTACAAATGATGTTACTTAGGAACTAGATAGTTGGAAAGAAAGAAAAATATAACAATGGTGATATCCATGGTCAGTGTTATATACTTAATTTGAATATATTCTTTCAAATTACACTTAGAAATATTACAAGTAGATTTAAGAGGTTGTATTCTAACTATGTCATAATTTCCATTGGGTGTGAGTGGATGATTTCATCTATTTTTTTTATTTTTTTCTCCGAAAGAAAAAAATTATATTCAACATATCCATGTTATAGGATGGTAGGATGAGTAGTTTGAAATATGGAAGGAAATATTTCCCCTTAATATTATACCTTTTTTTAAGATTTTGTTTAGAATAACATCATCCAATAATAAAATAACAACTAGGGCCAATATTATCATTTAGATTAACTCAAAAAATGGTACAATAACACATATAACCGTAGGCAATATAGTAGTAAAGATAAAAAAATAATATTGGAATATAAATTCTATATAAACAAGATAGGTGATATGACCTACATTATATACAATGTTGATTTTAAATGACCTAGAATTGCTTGAAGGATAAATCTATACATATGGATCAATATTAGATCAGGATAGTTAAAAGAATCTCATATATTTAAATGATTTAGTTTATTTCACATTAAATACAATGTGCCACATATTTGGAACTACTTCAAGACTAGGCATGGAAAAGTTAACTGGGACAATCTCTGTCTAGTGCATTTTTCAAAACTACACTATGTAGAGAGGAGATAGAGTTTGTGATAAATTCCCCTATTCAAGATACACAATATATATTGTAATGGTGCTCTATGGTAATGGCAAAGGAAACTAGAAGGCGAAAGGATTCAATAAATAGAGGTCATGTGTAAAGACATTTCTAAGAGATAGTTAATGTAAATTTACACATGCATATAATTTCAACATAGTAAAAAAAATTGTGGATTTCATTAAGTTAAAAGCTAAACAAAACCTATATTTGAAATATCGTTGCAAAAAATTTCATGTTTTTGTGGACCATGTATTCATGGTGAATGGGAATGATGCAAAATTGAGGACACATGGTACTAAAGTTTTGCCTTCTCTCACTAAATTATTAGTTTTTGTATCACTTTGCCATGATCCCAATTTATAACAATAATGGAATTGAAATTTCTTTTATTTGTTTATTTATATACCATGGAACATTATCTCAAAATCACAAGTTTTCCATTTATTTGTCATAACCAAACTTCACTACTTGTAATACACAATACCCTCAAAGCAATTATAGATTAAACTGTAAAGGTAAATAAATATAATTACTAAATATATAGTCAGTTTATAAGAAATTAACCCTTATTTTATGCTCCACGAAAATTATTTAACTCATCAACACCAAATTAAACAATACCCCATTACAATACCCCCATTATTGAAAATCACTCGTAAGCACTCACTCTTAAACATAAGTTCTAAACTAGAATAAATCTTGAATTCAAAGCCATGAGTAATGTAAATATTAATATGGATTTAAATAAAATAACACATAGACTCAAATATCTTTACTGTAAAACATGAGAATATAATTGAAACATGATATTCTCAATTCAAAAATCACCCATATTTACTTACAACTAGGAATGTTTTTTTAACATAAAACTAGACTTGGATTCAAGATACAAAAACATAGACCCTGAAACACTTAAGACTAAAAACAAAATTTTAAATAAAAAATCAGACTTGAATTCCAAAACTAGAAACACCTATCCAAAAATACCTATGGATATTACAAATCACCCCATCCATCACTTTGAACAATCCATTCCCAGATATCACTCCCACAAAAGCTAAAAAAATATGATTACACATTAATTTTATCCACAAATTGTTTTAACGTAATATGCAAGGATTCATTTCATTTCGACCATTCACACATTTCTATAATCACTTTGCAAGCATATTTTTTTGTTATAGTGATTACATTTTTACAAAGACTTTGTATAAAAACATATTATTTAAGTGGTTAACACCTTTTTTTCAAACACGTTGCAGTCATTCTTTTTCTTTCACATTTTTACAAACACTTTGTAGGCATACACATTATTTAAGTGATTAACACATTTTTGCAAACACTTTGAAATCATTCCTTTTATTTCATCCATTAACCTATTTTTACAAACACGTTGCAAGAAATAAAAGTATTTCATCTATTGACATCTTTCTACAAATACTTTGTAGACATTATTTTATTAAATTTTTCATGTTGGAAACACCTACGAGAAAGCACAAGAAGTATAAATCAAGATTGTAAATTATTAAATTATGAATTGTTTTTTAACAAAACATCTAGTTTTGTACACAATTAACACCAAAGAAAATTGCTAGCATCAAACAAATCTTCTTGGATAAAACTTAATTACCTTAGAAACATCAATAGGTAAAATTCATGAAGATTCGTGTAAAATTCATGAAGATTCGTCGATCATATTTGTAGATAATCTCTGGAGATTCCAAAGCCATGATACTTTTCAAATTTCCCTTATTTACAGGCAATTGCATTCATTTTTCACTTATATCAATAAGTGGTGTACGTCATAACCAATGAAAATATTGTTCGTAACCGAATCAATAATCATAGAAATAATACTGGTTTGGAATTGTAATATTGTCCCAGCTGATGATGAAGTCTTCTCCACCCAATCGTAGGCAAATTTTCACCAAGTTTTTCACAATTAACTACCCGAAAGCCTAGGAATGATACCCCTAAAATGAAAGACTATGAGAACTTAGTTTTAAAAAATTTAGAATGCTCAATATCTTATTGGTAAAAGTTTCGACATTGATTCCTCCTACCGGATACAATATTTCCACTATGTGAAGTTATTCCGTTGTTATATTACTTAACACTGAAGTGAGAACATTCTTTACCACGTAATCCCTTATGCCTATTTTTCTTTCCTAGCTAATGCAATGATTGAATTTTGCAAACCTACAAAAAAATGCAATGATTGAAATCTACACATTTTCCAAACCTAGAATTATTCCCACAATGATTTTGGGCCTCAAAATAGGCTTATAATTTCATAATGTTGTAGCCTCATGGATACACACAAAAAAATATGGTTTTTACCCCCTGTTCTCATATTTTCTCTTCTTTTTTCCAACTAACATTAATGGTCTCCCTTTCCCATTTCAAATATTCCAACTAACATTAATGGTCTCCCTTTCCCATTTCAAAGTAATTTTTTCCTCACGAGTTAAAAGATTAGTTAACCATACTAAGCCAAGCACATTATTTTAAAGATGTTGGGAAACATTTCACAAAGAATATAGAAAGAAGTTGGAGGCACAAAGAATATAGAAAGAAGTTATGGCCTCTATTTTCCATTTCAAACTGCCTTTTTTCTCATGACTTGGAAGATTAGTTAACCATAGTAATTCTAACAAATTAGCTTAAATATTTTGGGAAACATATCACAAAGAATTTAGAAGGAATTTATGGTCCATGTTTTCCATTTCAAACTGCCTTTTCTCTCATGAGTTGGAAGTTTAGTTAACCATACTAATTCTAACATGTTGATTTAAAGATGTATGTTGGGAGACAGTAGTTTAGGAAAGGTTTCATTATTATTTTGAAAATATGGGTTAGATTAACCATAGTTATAAATAAAATGAGTATAAATTAAATAGAATGGAAAAGTGAGTAAGAGGTATAAGTATCTAGACACAATATTTCCCCTTTTGGGCCCCTTAGCATTTATCCACTAGTGTATCTTGGTATCTCTATAAGCATTCATGTTTCAGTTGGCTACTAGATATTTTAGTTAATTAAAATAAAATGTATTTAAATTATTTCCTTAGTTTGAACCATTCAACTTGGCATAGCAATACAATGTTTACCCCAATAATAAATGTATCATGCATAATAATCACAATATTTATACATAGAATTGAAATGAGAACAACTTCTAAGTGTTCTTTATATACATATTTGGAAACTTATTTTCATTGATGGCAAAGGAAAAGGTAAAGGCAATGACAAAGATTGGCAAAGGCAAGCAGCAACAACTACAAATGCATAGTTACCATTTGCGGCAAAGGAAAAAGTAATAAAGGTGGCAAAGGAAATCATAAAAATTGTCAAAGCATTGTAGATGGTCTTTTCATTATAGGAAAAGGAAAAGGAAAAGGCAATGGAAAAGGAAAAGGCAATGGAAAAGGTGGAAAAGGGAAAGCATGGAAAAGGACCAATCATAAGAATATCATCATTGATTAGAATGGTGCAGATATTTGGAGCATTTTCTGTAGCAGTAGGCACCTCACATACAAGTAAAACCCAATTATATGGAAATATCTTGGAAAGAGATTTCCAGTGTTATGTGGAAGTCTGAAAATGGCCTTCTAGATCGAAAGTTAGAGCTAGTCAAATTTGCAAGGCCCTGAAGTCAAACTAGTAGAGCTGAGGTGGTTGGAAACGCTTTTGGCAAATAACCAAAGTTGGCACAAGTGCCAAACCAAATGCAAAACCCTGACATAGTCACCAAAAGGAGGACAGGGTAGACATGGCAGCGGGAAGCATTTCTATTGGGCATTGTTGGAGCCCACCCAAATGTAGTGCCCCAATGGAATGGTTATGGTGCAAAAGTCTTAGTGCTAGGGTGAAAGGAGTGGGATGACACCAAGTGATGACACCATCCTGATAGAGTTATCATAGTGAGTGCACCACAGAGCATTTGAGCAAGCATATGTGGACCCTAATAGTGGCTCAACAAAGTGGATAGGGGAAGAATAAATGAAGGAGGTCCCCACTCTGACAACTCAGCCTACTGAGGGCGAACTCAAAAAGGGAGATAGGTGCCAGTACACATGGTAGGTTTTTAAAAACACTATAAACGTTATTCTCGTTAGGCCTTGAGACATTAGGAGGTGGTTTCCCACAGTGTCGATCACGTAGATCAACGATGGAGAACCACTTTGGGACCACTCCCCCTAATACCATAAACCACAATGGAGTGGTGTTGAGGTTGGTTTCTTGAACCTGATGTTTTTTTAATTAAAAAAGGAAATTGTTGGAAAAATAAAGTCCTTGAGGACCCTTCCTCTCCCCTCTCTGATAAAGGATAGGTGGAAAATTTTGATTGGCCCAGACCATGGAGGATGATGATGTCAACACCATCCAATCAAATCATGATATGTCACAGGAATATTTTGCTTGTTTGGGCACCTGAAAGGCCCATATTTGAGTGACACGTGTCACCTATCATAGGCTGATATATAGCACATGTGATGTCATCATAACATCATCCTGCTAACAGGGCCCAGGAGGACTTGAAGTAGCAGATAGAGGAAATCATCAAAATGATTGGGCATCAGGATGATGAGGGAGTTGAATCACCCCAAAGAGATTTTCTATTGCCTCTTGCTATAGCAGGAGGACCCCACTAGGAAAACTCACCCCGTAGGATAGACCCCAACGGGTTTGTTAACAAAGCACACTAGAAGCATCAGGAAGCGACTGTCGGGACATGGAGGATAGATAGGTTAGCAAAGTGGTAGTAAATGAGATTGAGGTTTGGAGGATCCCACTAGACAACTCATCCCGTAAGATAGACCCCAACAATTTACAACAAGAAGCACAAAGGTAAAACATCGTGATAGGGAGCTACAAATTAGCACCAGGACCTAGCCTTTAGTTGTTTCACATAGAAACAAGACTGTGAAGCCATTAACAAATAATTTTGACCCAGAAAGGGTTTAAATAGGCTAAGCACTTGAAGCTTAAGCCAATGGTCACTGAGACCTAGTTCTATGGAAGAAAATAGGTGAAGGGCCAGAGAAGAAGGGGCTTAAGAATAAATTTAGCAAAACTATCAGTTTGCCAGTTAGTTTAGCAGTTAAGTGGAATTTAATTACAAATAAAAATAGAAGAAGCACTCTTAAAACCTGTAAAAGGCCAAAATTGCATAAATTAGTGAAAGAAATTAGTTTAAATTGAAGAGAATGTTTGTTTAAGGTTAATAAATTGGTGAACATAGTCAAAATACTGAAATGGAAAGGACAAAGGAAATAATTAGAGACTCATGCAAAGATTTGAAGAAGAAGATAACTAAAGTCCAATTTGAAAAATATTAGTCTATAAATCTTTATAAGTAAAATTTAAGTAGCAAAGCTGAAAGAATTGCAAGATATTGGAGTGTGTGCATTAGAGGTTGTTGGTATAACATGATGCATAATGGAGGTATGCATTAGAGCTATATCAGAGACCAATCTTGGTATCTGGAAGGTGTTTTTAAAGATGCAAAAAAGTGCATTGGTGATTGCTGTTGGTGTCGGTAGTGCATGATTTTTTCAGTAATAAGAAATTGTTGAAGGTGATCTTATTGGTGTTTTTATTAGTAATTAGATATTGTTGAAGGTGTTTGCATGAATAATACAATATTGTTGAATGTGTTTGTAAGGTGTCTTTGGTGACCAATAGCAATGAAGAAGATTTAGTCGATTGTTACAGGCCTATTGGTTCTAGTTTGAAAATGGATGAAAGATAGATCAACAAGGTTGGTAAGTGGTAGCTTACAAATAAGGGGTAGTACCTCCTTCTAGTGGGTGCTAGTAAATGTTTAGGGGCAATAGTCCCTTTCAGCAGAGACTGATAAACGAGTAGGGGAAAGAGTCCCTTTCAGTAGAGACTAATAAACGAGCAGGAGCAAGATTCCCTTTCAGAAGAGATTGAGAATTATTCATCATTTTAATTTCTTCTGAGGCTAATGAAACACCAATAATAGAAAATGAATATTCCTTTTGATTGTGTTGTCAAACATGGTGCAATTCACATGACTCAAATTTCTTTAGGAGCTCCGAATTTGTTTTGGTAGTGCCTTCTTAATGAGGCTTTGAATAGTAATCCTAGAATTGCCGATAACTAAAATACTTGATGTCTTCCACATTGGGGCTAGCCTTAACTCTTGTAGAAGAATAGAAGTTTTGGATCTTCTTTGGCCTGACCTAACTCTTGTGGAAGAGTCAAAGTTTTGGATCTTCTTCTTAGCTTCGATAAGAAAGTTAATTCAATTGAGTCATAAAAGACAAAGAATTTTGTTGTAGAGGTAACACTTTAAGCCAACAATCACGTAAAGTTAACACTAAACCCCGTTGTATAACCCATGTTAATGCTCTACTTCTAGGTGATTAATCATTTATATATTACTATGGGTTAAAAAGAACCCTCTCCAACCTTGCTCCTGATTCTCATCAATCAATTCTATAAGCAGAGGCCTTTCAAATAATTAATCTTATTAAATGAAATATTCCACAACCCTTTCTACGTGGCTTATGGGACCTCCCAGCGTGAATACCCATAATAGAACTGTATACCATAAGTTAAGGACTAAGCCAATGACATAACACTTTTCCATAAACCTTTCTTATTGTGAAGTTGATTCTGCACCACGATTTCCACTGTCCATTTACCTTCGCTATCTCTTTATAATCCTTTAGGAAGTTGGGAAAAAACTGCATCCTCCACTATAAAAGATAATTCTCAATCTTGCGTTGTCTACTATGAAAACCAATTGTGCTCACTTTCGCTGATCTCTCCATTCATTCAAAATGAAAATCTTGATCTCTACATGCCTATACACAAGTTTTATTAGACAATTAAATGCTAATCCCGTAAAGGAAATTATGTCAGTCCTTCATGCTATTCAACACAAAATTCCACAGTATTTCTCAAATTCACGGTCAATGCACCATAAGGCTATTAAGACACATACAGACACAAATTCCCACACATGATATATATACAAATCCACATTGTTTTGGTATTTTTATAAGATATTTACAAGGAAAACAGTCACATTCGACTCTTTCAGTTCTTTTCAGTAAAATCCATCTAATGTTCTCCTAACTCCTCACTCTTGATCTTACTACCCTCTAGCTCTCTAACCCTTAGCTAGCCTCTAGCTAACCTCGAGCTAACCTCTCAAATTATTCAAAAGATCACAATTTATACGGAAATAGATTCATGAACCAATTTAGTTCAGATCCAACAATCTCTCACTCTCTCCCAAAGTATCTCTCCAGCTCCACTCTTTTCTCAAACAGAATCCCAAATTAATCATTTAAATCCCTCAAATCCTCACTCTTCCTTGAATTACTCAAGTGTCTCTAAGATCTCTACATTCACGACATATTCTCCATAAATAAATTTACAATTAAAATCCCCTCAACTCAATTAAACTTAGGAAAATGAATAAAATGATTAAGGGAACCCACTCCCTTTAGTAAATGTGAAATAAGACTCATGGGTATTATAATATTTAAAGAATTCTCCTGCATCAGACTCCCCAGGTTGAAATAATTCATGGACTCCTGTTCATGAGTCTTCCCACTTCCTCTGTTGTGAACTTCATCAGATTTCATCTTCCAACTGGTTGTCTGACCTTTTTCAATTGCAGGTGCATTTACTGCCTTCTCTCTTTCTCCTAGATGCCAAACTCTGTGTTGTGGATGTCCTTTTTCTCTTCTTTCATAAGCATCTCCTTTGCATAATGCTTTGATACTGATATCTTGCATAAACAACTCCTCAAAGAACATAAATTTCTACTCCTTTATCTGTTGTTGTCTTGTCATCATCTCCATAGAATTGAGCTCCAACTTTATGTATTTTCCACTGTCTTGTTCTTGACTATTCATTCTAATTTCTGACTCAATCACCAACATCTTCTTCTGTCTATAAACCATTTCCTTTATGTTGTCTTGTATATCCTTCCACCTTTCCTTGACTTGTTGACTTTGACAATTCCTCATGCTCATCACCTTGTAGTTTTAACCATCCATCGATCCAATATCTTGAGTAGAATCCTCCGAATCTAAAGAGAAAATTGTTACTTGTTTGATACAAGAACATATAACCTTTCAGCTATATATTGTCCATCAACTACAAATAATTTAGTTATTGAACCTTGTTCAATTGTCTCCATATCCATATTAAATTTAATTGAACTTTTCATCCCAATTTTCAATTGCAAATTCAAAATAAACTCTCGATGTTCCAATCTTCTTTGAATCAAGAACAAAACCTATTTTTGGACTGTACTTTCAGATCCTCTATGATTTTCTTCTCTTCTGCAATGACTTGGTTAAGAGCTATTCCAACTCTCCTTCCTTCATCTAGAACTTTTGAGTCAACTAGTTTCTTTCTCCCATCTTCTTGTTTCCATAAGGAAAACAATATTTCTACATTTCCAGAACTTACATACTCCTTCATGTTTACTTGTGCAAACATATTTCCAAGAGAAATTTGTCCTTCATCCTGAAAACTGCATTCAACAATTAATAATTCAAAATCAGAAAATACATTACATTTTCCATCTCTTTCCTCATTAACTCTGGTCCAGGTTTTCTTTGATTTGTCATCCTCTTGATATGCATATGACATTTCAAACTTATCATGTTGTCTTGTCTTGAAAAAGACTTCTTGGTCTTCACTTTGCTCTGGATGTTGTCTAATTTCTGAATTCTATTCTCTGCACTTCTCCTTGGCCTTCCTTCCTTTCACACTTATTTTCATTCTTCCTGTTTCTACCGTACAAATCTGTAAGCCACTAAGTTTCCTTTTCCATTCCTCCTTCTTTTCAATCAAAATCTGCCAATCTCTAATTCTCTTTGTTTCTGTACAGGAAACAAAATCACCACATACAATAGATTTTTCATTCGACTGTAAAGTCCCTTTTACAACATTAAAAATTAATGTCAACACCATGAATATCACATTCCACTGAACCCCTTTGTTTCTCACTGCATATGCATAGCTCACGAAAGAATCCTTGCCTTCATCCTTTGAGATTGCTTGTCTCTTTCCAGGTTGTTGATTACATTCACCCTTACTCTTTTTGCAATTTGTACAAATAACATTGTCTTTAATTTTCTTCTATGCATCAGTCTCTACCAACCTCTCTTCAAGTTCTTGGTTGTCCTCTTTTCCTCTCCTCTTCATAGCCTTATCTGGACTAATTGTACCTCCTTGGGATAAATTCTCTTTATAAATCTCTGTTCTACCATCTTCCATAGTACACTCTTTAGTAAGAGTCCTTTCCATTAATGTTCCACTATGTCCTTCCAAGACAATTTCTTTTCCATTAACTATCAATACAGGTTCATAATTTTTGAATAAAAATTGAAGAGATAATTCCATTACCTCAAGTGTTTGTACTACACATTCACTCTTGCTTGCTCCTGTCATAAGGTTATCTTCATACCTCTCTTCTACTTCTCCTTTTGTAATCTACACTTTCCTTTTTTCTTCAGACTATTTGCCATCTTTTTGCCAAGTCTTACTAGATTCATCATCCTCAGCCTCCTTAGTAGTCATCAACATTTGTCCATCTTTAGTGTCTTTGAATACATTTCCAATAAAGAACTGTTCTATTACATCCATCTCTTCTAACAACTTCATTTATTCAGCAACCTGCATAAACATATCTTCTAAAGGTTTTTCATCACCTGCATACATACACAAATGATCAGTTTCAAAAATACTGGGCTCCTCTTTCTTTGTTGTTTCAATCATCACATCTCTCTGCTGATCCGAACTTGTCCAACAGTTTAGGAAATCATCAATGATTCCTTCCTCAGCAAGGTAAACCTCTTGCTCAGGTCTACAATAGTCATCTCCCATATCTAACTCAACTTCTCTGAGTTCTTCTCTTAATTTAATATACATTCTCCTCTTTATTTGTTTCTGCAACAACTTCCACTTTATCTTCTTTATTTTCATAGTCCAAGCATACCTTTGGTCCTTTTCACATTTTTCTAGTAGCATTATTATGGCTTCCACACTTGCTTTCAATTCTGCAATGTATCTGTCAAATATCTCTTGACTCATCTCCTCTCCTTTTCCATTTTCCTTGGAATATTTCTTTCTTCTATTGTGGCTTCTCTCTGAACCCCTGTTATGAATATCAATAGTCATTTCCTCGTTATCTCTATGAGTTCCTTAGTCAGTATGAGTTGCACTAAGCCTCTGCAACAACAAGTCCTCCCTGCTGTCATTTACCTCACCAATCCCCTCTCTGTACTTGGTCTTTTGGTAAACATCAGTTCTCTATCTCTAGAACCTCTTGGGCACTCTCTTGTGCTCTCTTTAGGCTTATATCCTCAACTCACCTTCTCTTGAGAACACTTTAACTATCCTCCCTGTCCAACTTTCAGCTGGAATATTTAGGTTCACTTCCACTAACACAACTCCTCTCTTTCTTTACACAGTTTGCTACTGTGTGTTGCTGCTATCATTCTCTTTCCCTATAAAAACAATTCAAATGAACCAACATCAAAATACAACTCATACCTGATGATCTATCTCTTTAACCTTTCACTGGCTTGGCAATACACATACTGCTTTACTTTTCACTGTCTGCACTTTAGTTCTTCTTTCAACTGAATTTCTTTTCTTGCTGAGTACATCCATATTCACTTTAATTCCTTACAGTATCTCTGCTGCAATTTCTTCATTTGCTTCTTTGTCACAACTACCTGGCTGAAACTTCATTACCTGCTACATGCATTCACTTACATATATCATTGAAGTTTAAAACCTACAAGATCTTTTTTGATCCTATCTTCCTCAAATCCTTTTTCCATAGTCTATCTTGAATGAACCGACAGAAGTCTTCATTGTCTCTAACATTTCAAAATTCTTCTCTGCATAAAATCTTGTGTTCTGATCTCCCAACACCAATTCCTTTCAGATCATATCCCTCTATATCTGAATCTATTACCAATGCAATTCTACACATTTTCAGAACAAAATTCAATCTTTCAACCAATCTCCACAGAGCATTAGTCTAGCTCTGATACCAAATGTTGCAGAGGTAACACTTTAACCCAACTATCACGTAAGTTTAACACTAAACCCCATTGTACAACAAATGTTAACGCTCTGCTTCTAGGTGATTAATCATTTATATATTACTATGGGTTAAAAAAAACCCGATCCAACCTTACTCCCGATTCTCATCAATCAATTCTATAAGAAGAGGCTTTTCAACTAATTATTCTTATTAAATGAAATATTCCACAACCTGTTCTACGTGGCTTGTGGGACCTCTCGGCATGAATACCCATAATAGAACTTTATACCATAAGTTAAGCGCTAAGCCAATGGCTTAACACTTTTCCATAAACCTTTCTTATTGCGAAGTTGATTATGTGCCACGATCTCCACTATCCATTCACCTTCGCTATCTCTTTATAATCCTTTAGGAAGCTGGGAAAATCCTACATTCTCCACTATATAAGATAATTCTCAATCTTCCTCTGTCTATTGTGAAAACCAATTGTGCTCACTTTCATTGATCTCTCCGTCCATTCAAAAGGAAAATACTGATCTCTACATGCCTATACACAGGTTTTATTAGACAATTAAAAGCTAATCCTGTAAAGGAAATTACGTCAACCATTCATGCTATTCAACACAAAATTCCACAATATTTCTCAGATTCAAGGTCAATGTACCGCAAGGCTATTAAGACACATACAGACACAAATTCCCACACATGATATATATACAAATCCACACTGTTTTGGTATTTTTATAAGATATTTACAAGGAAAACAGTCACATTCCACTATTTCAGTTCTTTTCCTTAAAATCCATCTACTGTTCTCCTAAATCCTCACTCTTGATCTTACTACCCTATAGCTCTCTAACCCTTAGCTAGCCTCTACCTAACCTCAAGCTAACCTCTCAAATTATTCAAAAGATCACAATTTATACAAAAACAGATTCATGAACCAATTTAGTTCAGATCCAACAATCTCTCACTCTCTCCCAAAGTATCTCTCCGGCTCCACTCTTTTCTCAAAAATAATCCCAAATTAATCATTTAAATCCCTCAAATCCTCACTCTTCCTAGAATTACTCAACTGTCTCTAAGATCTCTACATTCACGACATACTCTCCATAAATAAATTTACAATTAAAATCCCCTCAACTCAACTAAACTTAGGAAAATAAATAAAATGATTAAGGGAACCCACTCCCTTTAGTAAATGTGAAATAAGACTCATGGGTCTTATAAGCTTTGAAGAATGCTCCTGCATCAAATTCTCCCCAACTCTTCAAAAACTATTTTTTTTTACCAATTAATTATAATCTAATCATACATTAAATTTTCAAATTATTTTTTTTCCCTTATTTCTAATTCATTCATTTATTTTAGTATTTATAATTAACTATAATCAATTAACTTTTCAAATTATTTTTTCTCTTATTTCTAATTCATTTATTTTTTTATTATTTATAATTAACTATAATTAATTAACTTTTCAAATTATTTTTTTTCCCTTATTTCTAATTTATTTATTTATTTCATTTTTTCCTATGAGTTAAATTACTTACTTTTCATATAGGTGGAATATTTGTACAAGGCTAATCCATTTAAAGGAATCACTCCATGCTAGCACATCCACTGGACTTGACCTTGATAATTGAACCCATAACTCCTCAATCTCCGAAGTTTTTCGATGGGTTTTTCTGGTCTAATTTCTCTAAAATCCGGCAAAAAATTATTCAAATCACAAGTTGGATGGGTAACCCCTGCACAATGGAAGTGCCCTAGGGGTTTTTCACGGTGTTGAATTCATATGTACACTAAAAATAACCAGTTTAAATAACACAAATCAATATTTTGAGAGTTTTTCTGGTCTAATTTCTCTAAAATATCACAATAATTTATTGAAATCACAAGTTTGATGGGTAACCCTTGCACAATGGAAGTGCCCTAGGGGTTTTTGAGGGTGTTGGATTCATATATACACTCAAAAAACCAGTTTAAATAACACAAATCAAGATTTCACCTCAATTTTTTTCACGAGTTTCTCGGAAAGCCCAAAAAGTCCCACTAAAGACAACTCCTATATTTATACATGTAGACTAATTTATTAAACTATTCTTTTTTATTGGGTTGAACGACTAGGATTTGAACCTTGATTCTCATTGTTTACCTAATATTTCATATCCAAGAGATTGCCAATTTAGATACCCATCAACATTAAATATCTATTTATAATATAAAAAAATAACTTAACATTAGTAAAAAGAAATTTCAAATTTAAAAAATATTAACATTTAAAAAAGTATTAATACAATAAAAAATTGAAATATTATAAAAATATATAGTAACAAATTAAATAAATATAAATTTGAGTATTAACGTAATAAAAAAAATGAAATATTATAAAAATATATAGTAAAAAATTAAATAAATATAAATCCATGTTAAAGGGGATTTAAAAAAAAAAACACAAATATTTTAAATAAGGGAAAAATAGCCCCAAGGGTTAGCTTAATTGATCAAATCCAGTCGTTAAAAGATATTTTCTATTGAAAAGAGAGTCTTCCAAAAAATCTCACTAAAAACTACTCCATAAATATATATTTAATAAAGTAATTTATATCTATTATCTAATATTAAGACAAATCAATTATTTTAAGATAATATTTTTTTAAATATCAAATGTGAAAACTTTGATAAAAAAACTTGTTGTTTTAGAAACCTAAAGCTCTTATCCATCTCCACAATTGATAAATATTTAAGATCAATATAAACTTGTTTTAATTAAATTTGACCAAAGTATTTGCACTTTCAAAATCTAAAGATTTTATTCATCTGCACGCTTATAAATATAAAATTGAGATAAATATATGCTAATTTCTATTATTAAATATATTTCACATTTTTTTTCATTTACTTTTTATAAATTTATCTTTGATATTTTTAAAATAAATTTTTTATTATATACTTTTAAGTTTTTTTAATTTTTTAATCATCCTCCAATATGTGTAGAATAATTGGTAAAAGGATTCAAGCAATAAGCGTTGGTTGTATGATGATCATTGTTTGAAAACGTTGTGAGTAGTCTAACAGCTGAAAATCTTCATTTGAAAACGGCATGAGAAGTTTAGTGAAAAATAAAAGTTATTACGATAAAAATAATTACGATAGTAATTAAATTTAAATTAAAAAAAAAAAAATTATAAAAATTTATTAAATTAATGTAAATTTGTTTCTTAAAGAATTTATTTCGTATTAAATATGTAATTTTAGGTTATATGATGAGATGTGATGCTAGGTTATGTTGTCTAAATATTTTGACTAGACTAAATTAGATAACAATAAACGTAAAATATAATTAAATATATAAATAAAATATAAAAATGAAATTAATAATACCATTTTTTTCCCATGGCATCTAAATCCATGATTTTTTCCACGTTATTTTCTAAACTACATTTTTATTAAGAATTAAAAACATGGTTATCTTAAACATATTATAAAATTAGGTCCTCTATTGTTTACGGTTTTGAATTGGTCAAATTACATAAAAAATAAAATTAAGTTAAATTTATAATAAAACAAAATAAGAAACTAACAATTTTTCCTATCCATGGTTTTCTCATGGTATTCTTAGTCCATAGTTTTTCCCATAATATTCTTTAAACTGGACTTTTACTAAGAATTTGAAACATGATTATTTTAAATCATGCTTAAAATAATCATGATTGTTATAATTATTTGTAATGTTTTGTCCCCTCAAGTTTTGTCCTAGGGTACAACCACATTAGATTTCAGTTTCATAATCTTTGTTGCAATATTGACCTTCCTAGCCTTTTACGATGTCAGAATTATAGTGAGCTCAGAAAGCTTCTCTCCAAGATTTTTGAGCATAGGAATAAAATCTTAAATCAAACTAAATAATAATTAGCTTCTTTAGGTTCGATAGACCAAAGTTTGGCAACAGTGGACGTTAACCATTATCATCATCAACACTTTTACATGTAATAATAATAATAATAATAATTTTGAAAATATGTGGTTTTCCCACGGTATTTTTAACCTAGGGTTTTTCCCATGGTATTATTTTCTAATGTGGCCTATTTGAATGGATGCATATTATTTTTTTAATTACAATTTTCTAATTTTACCAAATCTATTTGTATTTTTTTGTTGGTTGTCGTACATTAACTATTTTTCAATTTATAAATTGTTTCATAGTGATGTTGTAGGAAATAGCAAGGATTTTCTCTTAAATAAGAGATGTTTTTAATTTCTTTAGCAATTATTTCTTACTAACATGACATATACAAGACATTTAAAAGGAGGTTTATTCATGGAGACATAATAGAAGACTAAATGATGAATCAAACTAGTAGGTTGTCCCTTTCCTCACAAAATAATATGATTGGTTTTAGTTAAATTTTAATTGTATTTATCATTAATTAGATTTTGTATTTGAAAATAACATAAATAAAGCAATAGCGCCGACGGTGTGGCTTGTTGGACAACGAACGCGCTGCTAAGGCATTCATGCCATTGTTTAGGTCACGGGTTCAAACCTCGACTTACTTGTGCATTGTTGTTTGGGGGCCTGGAAGTTATAGTGCCCGCTATTAGGGATTGACCCCATGTCATTGTCTAGGTCACAGGTTCACAACTCGACTTACCCGTGAATTGTTGTTTATGGACCTAGAAGTTATAGTGCCAATCATTAGGGATTGACCCCGTGTCACACAAGTATGAGAGTCGACGCATTAGCAATTCTTCCAATCACAAAAAACATAAAGAAATCAATAAACTAAATAGTATGAAAACCTCATTATTAAGTAGAATATTTAAAAATTAACAAAGAACAAATCCCAACTAACAAAATGAGCTTCATATATCAAGTAAATAAAATATTTTTTATCACTAAAATAGCATTTAAATAATAATAATAATAAATAAATAAATTAGCCTAGATCCATCTTAACTCTTGATCTACCAAACTTAGAGGGATCAAATCATTCTTTACTCTAAAAGAGATTTTATCTCAAGAGATTTGATCTTTCTTAACACTTGATAGATCTAAAATTAAAATAAATCTATGATGGTTGTAAAGTCACATAGATTTATCTTTTATAGTTGGGAGAAATGATTTCTAACCCCTAAATAAATGTTATTTTTTGTAATGTAACAGCTTTATTATAATAAATTTAAACCTAATTTTTTTCAATAATCAAATCATATAGATTTTTATATAAAATATAATAATATTGTTTAGTATTTATTTTTATTTTATTATTTTTAATATAACATATTCAACCTGAGAACATTTTCCTTGTCATATTAAATCGTAAAACACCTATCAAGAGAAATATTATATATATTTATTTTTATATCTCACATTAATGCATAAACAGTTGATAAGAACACCAGTTTTTGGAAAACAATAATTGTAAAAGTCATGTGAATGCCAGCTATCTTCCTTTATTTCGGTCTGCGCAAACATTAAAATTATTAAAATATATGGATGATGCTTATTTATAGATAAGAAAGTGTTAAAAGTCTACAACCACCCCACATGCATTGAATGATGAAGCTCATGCAGACCTTGAAGTAAGGAAGAGATTCTATTTAATCATTCGTGTTTTTCAGGGTTGGAATTTAAAAACGAAACAACTTATGAAATTGGACAGTTTTGATAAGTACATTATTCGTTTTAACATTTTTAATAAAAAAATCAAATGTATATGTGTTTGAACAAAGATATAAAATTAAAAAACTCATATAAACCTTGAAGCAAGGAATATATTTTATTCAATAATTCAGGTTATATGTAGCAAGGAAGAGATTTTATTCAATCGTTCAGGTTTAGGAAGAGATTTTATTCAATCGTTCACGTTTTTTAGGATTGTAATTTGAAAAAACCCAATTTCTTAATCTTACTATTTTAATAAGTATATTATCCAAATTGACATCCTGAATAAATAATCATTATATCTATAGAGAATTTTTAACCATATCACATTGGCCATTCAGAAACTTGGATCACGGTACAAGTTGAAAATCGATTATACTAACAGCAACCCTATCCAATCTGTTAACATGATTGATTTGTATGCTTCGTTGAATGTCAAACCGACTCTGAATCCAAACGTCGTGCACACTCTTTGTGTCAACGTCGTAACTAAACCTGAATTTTCCTTTATGGTACAAGTAAGTGATTCTTTATAATTGTGAATGCATTATCTCATGCATTTGTATTCAAAAACTTCTAAAGCACCTAAAATTATGAATTTTGATAGTTTTTATTTAGATTTATAAAAAAATTGTCAATTTTTTTCAAAATAAAACTTGAATTTCCATAACTTTCCAAACAAAAAACATAATTTCTAGACTATCGCATTTTAACATCCTTAATAAATAATCATTATATCTATAAAGAATTTTTAAACATATCACATTGGCCATTCAAAAACTTGGATCACAGTACAAGTTGAAAATCGATTACACTAACAGAAACCCTATCCAATCCGTTAACATGATTGATTTCTATGCTTCGTTGAATGTCAAACCGACTCTGAATCCAAACGTCGTGCACACTCTTTGTGTCAACGTCGTAACTAAACCTGAGTCTTCATTTATGTTACGAGTAATTGATTCTTTATAATTGCGAATGCATTATCTCATGCATTCGCAATTATATAGGAATTCCGATTCTTCAATGTACGAGACGTGCTATTATTTTTATCTTAGTATTTTTATAAGTGAGAATGATGTGTTGGGTTAGATGTCATTATGTTGCTCTTTCGTGATTACGTGTTGGTTCTCATGAAAATATGAGAGATTAAAATTTGTTAACTAAAAATATTTTTATAAAAAAATTGTTAAACTAAAAAATGTTTTCCTAATATGATTATATTTTTTAATTTTTTTTTTTTTTTCAAAGTATAATGCATATTGTCACAACTTGATTCTAAATTTTTTTCAAACAAATTTGTATGATTATAGGCATGAATCAATTTTTTGTACTTTTTCATTATTTTTGTTAGAATATTAATTCCTATTTCTTTCAATTGTGACTTTTTATGTAAAGAGTTTGTTCCTATTCTATAGGAGTGGTTGAGATATTCTCTCAACTAACAGATTGTGTGTCCAAGATATTTTTCCTATCTTGAGACAATACTCCTCTATATAGGTAATATCATATTTCATTAATGTGACATAGAGGTATTACCTGTATCAAAGAAATTTTTCCTATTGTCTCCCGGACTACTTGCGTCCCCGGTAGAGAGGATCCTTGAGGCTGGGCTTGGGTTTGGTTCCGCCCACCTCCAAATTCAATAGTTTGTTGTCAAATCTCGGGGCTCATCCATGGTATCAGAGCCCTTGAGGGCCTGGCCCCTCCTGGGCTTGACCTGTCCTGGGCAAAAGGAAATAAAGAATTTGATTCCTGTTTTGTTTTTTTTTTCCCTTCGCTTATTTGTCCAGGAATATCTTTGTTTTGTCGTTTGGGGTTCAAATTCAATTGTCTAAGATGGGGAAGAAGAAGGTGTAGAAAAATTCATGATGAGGAGTTTGGCATCAATAACTGTAGTAGCAATGTTCATATGGTTTCCTGAAATAGTAGTTGTGAGATTTAGCTATGGATTAGCATGCGATGCCTCGCCTTGCAGATCGGGAATATCAAATGACGCGTGTTGCAAAGCGGTCACGCAAAGCGTAGAGAAGGGAATGTGTAGTTGCGACTACCGATCACTTAATGGTTGGGGATATTCCTCATTGCCCTCTAAATGTGCTGCCACTCGCCACTACAAATCCTGTTCTCTTTGTATTTGTACCACACGAGATTTTGAATTCCCCTTCACTGAAAATGAATTATGATCCACTAGACCTCCTATAAGGAATCGCTTCCATCTCAAGCCTCAAGCCCAAGATTTTGATAGTGGTTGTCCGATTGGTGTGAAAGATGCGATGAATGGATGTATGTGTGGAAGCAAGGAATGTTGATCAAATTTCTAGCCATGCCCCCGAGATGGAAGCCTGGTGATCCTCTTTCATTGCCTCTATCCATTGAAGTCCCTGCTAGCTAGAAGCCTGGAGATGTTGTGGTGATTCCAAAGCCAGAAGAGGGAGTGCAAGCACCACCACTAAACCCAACTTCTCTTGCAATACCTGTCGAACCTATTCAAGTGCGATACGTGCAGCTTGATATCAATACTGATATGCAGGATGAGTAATGAGTAAAGTGAATGCACTAGGGAGGTACATGCTTGACAGAGGAGTTCACTGACTATGTTGTGAATCTGTGAACGTATTGCTAAAATAAGGTCATCCTTCATAATTTAAGGGATATTAGTTTGTGATGAGCGTTGTTCGTGGAGTCCATTGAAGTAAGCTGTAGATCAATGGGAGGCCTGAGTTGATAGTCCCATAGAGCCAAGTCTCTGTGGCGTTGTCTCCAAGGAGACCTTTGTTCAATGTGAGTATTGGATTTGTTGGATATGTCTAGATCTATTGAGATCTGTGGCATGGGATGTGACGTCATGTGCGAGCCAACGAGCCTATCGATATGTGTAGAAATTTTCAATAATTAAACACTTATTCACAGAGATTATCCTGATTATACACTATTGCAGAATACATGCATAATACATAACCTCCTCTACATTGATCATAAATTTTGCAGCATTAAAAACAATGAAACATCAATCGCATGCGCACATTAACATAGTATGTAACTCGGGGAAAGCATACAGCTGAAAACCTCACACTATCTGTATATTATAATGATTGAGAACATGTAACAATACATAATACAATACTCCTCACAAGTACTCAGTACTATCTCCACCTGTTACACACAAACTAACTCAGATCTAAATATCACAGGTTCAAATCTCTTCAACTGCTTGCCTGCCTCCACTGTGCAATCCTGCATGAGAATAAATCAGTGTGGCTAATCCAAACTTGCATTTTTCTTGGCTGAACCATGCAATCCTCATTGGCACTACTCAATCCATGCATGTACAAAATCTCATGCACAACTATAGTCACAACTGATAGCAATCTCAACCTCTAACACCTGTCTCCAATGAACTGTCCATGCACTGAGTTAACTGATGTATTCTTTAGTTGCTTTATGAGTTAATAATTAGTGAATTAATTAACAATTAATTCACATCACTCATCACTAGTGTATTTGCAGTTAAACTAAATACAACTAGTTCATCCAAGTCAAACTAAACACAACTCCATCAAATCCTCAATCAACTCCACCAAACTCAATCACATGAGTTCTAGCTGAAGTCCACCATGCAATAGCTCAACTGACCCACAAGAAAAGCATATTTCCTTCTGACAGTTGCATGTGCCACATCTATAGCTCAAACTGAAGTGCTCCAAGAGGATAAGATAATGTTTATAGTCCAAATATTATTGAACACAACTCCATCAAATCCTCAATCAACTCCACCAAACTCAATCACATGAGTTCTAGCTGAAGTCCACCATGCAATAGCTCAACTGACCCACAAGAAAAGCGTATTTCCTTCTGACAGTTGCATGTGCCACATATATAGCTCAAACTGAAGTGCTCCAAGAGGATAAGATAATGTTTATAGTCCAAATATTATTATGAGCTAATAATATTCGATTGTTCTATTTTTAGCCTGGCACCCTAAAAATAGAAACTGCCCATATGTCTAAAAATAGAAGTCCATCTATTTTTACCAACATGACCAATCATCCATAAATAGCATCCTACAACTCATAGACCATGATCCATATGTCTAAAAATAGACTTTCAACCAAAAATAGCCTGCGAGCCCCCTTAGTGAAGGCGACTTCTTTCCACTAAGCTCCATCATCTTGTTGCATTCTCAACACTCCCTCTCAACAAGATATGGATTATCGGCAACCCATATCCTGCCTCGGTGGTATTCGAATGTGCTCCTGGTGAGCGCCTTCGTCAAGATATCAGCATCCTGATCCTCCATTGGAATGTATGAAAGTAACATGATTCTCCGCTGCACACAATCTCTGATATGATGGTACCTGATGTCAATTTCCTTAGATCTATCATGAAATACTGGATTAGCAGAGAGTTTAATGCAACTTTGGTTATCACAATAAATCTCTGTAGGCTTCAAGCATGAACTGAACAACTTGACTAGGATCTTCCTCATCCATATAGCCTCACATGCAGCCAAACTTGTTGCCATATACTCGGCCTCTGCTAACTGAGTGCCACGGATCTCTACTTCCTGATGTACCAAGAAACTACTGTCGACTCGATATTGAAAATCCCTCCAGATGTGCTCTTTCTGTCCGTTGGGCTCCCTGCCCAATCTGCATCCGTGAAGCCACATAGCTTCACCTCATCCTGTTGTCTGTACCACAATCCATATCCCGATGTGCCTCTGAGATAACGCAATACATTCTTGCCTACCTTCCAGAAGACCTTGGTTGGCTTAACCATAGCTTGTGAAAGCTGGTTAACAGCATAGCATATATCAAGTCGTGTATTGACCAGATACATAAGCGACCTCACCAACTGTTGATAAACAGTGGCATCCACTACCTCCGCTGAAGTAGCATCCTCCTTCCTCCAAGCTCCAGGAAGAGGAGTATCAACAGGCTTGCAGCCATGCATGTTGAACTTCTCTAGTATCTCCCGAGCATACTTACCCTGAGAAACAAATAGTCCATCACTTCGCTGCCAAATTTCCAATCCCAGGAAATAATGAAGGAGGCCCAAGTCCTTCATCTCAAACTCCTTAGCAAGATCATCCTTGCATGAAAGTATCAACAACTCATCACCTCTCAGAATCAAATCATCTACATAAAGTACAATGATAAGCAACTTACCCTCCACCACAATCTGGTATAGGTTAGGATCCGCCTCACTCTTGGAGAATCCATGTCTGGTGAAATAATTGTCTATCCATGTGTACCAAGCACGTGGTGCTTGTTTCAACCCATACACCACTCTCTTGAGCCTGCACACATGCGACTCGCTGCTGAAGATCTTGAAACCTTCGGGCTGCTCTATGTACACCTCCTCCTCAATGACTCCATTGAGGAACACAGTCTTCACATCCATCTGATGAATGTGCCACCCCATTTGCGCTGAGAGAGAAAGAATCGTCTGTATGGAAGAATAACTTGCGACAGGTGCAAAGGTCTCCTCATAATTGATCCCCTCTATCTGTGAGAAGCCTCGGGCAACAAATCTTGCCTTGTACTTCTCCACACTCCCGTCAGCTGCCTGCTTTACTTTGTAGATTCATCTTGAACCCACCACTGATTTCCCTTCCAGTCTTGGGACAATCTCCCATGGACTGTTTCTGACAATCGAATCATACTCTTCCACCATGGCATCTACCCATGCGGGGTCCTCCACAGCTTGCTCGAAAGAGGATGGATCAGTCACGACACATTTGCTCACAAGAGCCATGTATCCAGTGTACCGATCAGGTGACTGTCTCTGTCTACGTTGAGCTGTAGGTGGTCCTACAACCTTCTTTGCATCTTGAGCCAGTCGCTCAGCTTCTGTAATGTGCTTTCGCCCTCTGATGGTTGGCGCTGCATGAGTGGTATTTTCCACTCCATGAACTTCGTCCTGTGGCTAATCCACATCCTGAAGCTCATCCTTAGGAACTATAGGTCCTCATGTGCATGCAAGTGCGGCTCCCTCTCAAGTGAACACTTCATGGCTTTCTCTCCTGGAATTTTATATCCCATCGCACAACAGTCTTGCGACTGTCTGGTAAATACACACGATAGTTGTGGGGCATCTCAATGTACCCCACAAATATCCCAACCTCTGCGGTTAGCTCCAGCTTCTTCCTAGCATCCTTCATCACATGCATGTAAACGTTAGAACCAAAACTTCTCAAATGAGAAATATCAGGCCTCTTACTAGAATAAGCCTCCTTGGGTGTACTCATGCCAAGTATCTTGTGAGGACAATGGTTCTGCACATATACTGCAGTATTGCATGCTTCCACCCACAAGTGAAGGGGTAGGCCTCATCATACAACATTGCCCGTGCAGCACCCACGATCATTCTGTTTTTCCGCTCAGCAACCCCGTTCTGCTGTGGGTTATGGGGAGCTATGAGCTCTCTTTGAATCCCTTCTTCACTGCAGAAATCGTTGAACTCGCCAGAGATGTATTCACCACCATTGTCGCTCCTAAGAGCCTTCATCTTCTTCCCCGATTCCTTCTCAACCAGTGCTTTGAACTCACAAAACTTTGAGTATGTCTCACTCTTCTTCTGCATGAAGAAGATCCAACACTTTTGAGAGAAATCATCAACAAAGATCACACAGTACCTGTGCTTTGCTATCGAAGCTACTAAGAAAGGTCAACACATGTCTGTGTGAATTCTCTCAAGGATCATCGTGGCGTGACTATTCTTCTCGTGAAAGGTGACTTTCACAAATTTTCCCAAAGTACACCCCTTGCACTGATCTGACTCTGCAAGAGTGCCTTTAGGAAGCCCTGTAGTAATCTGTTGCAGTATCTTCAAGGCTCCATGGTCAAGCTGACCTAATCTCCTATGCCACAGCTCGCCATCATTCCGGCTCACCAATCCTTCTACCTTGCATGCTATTGCTCCGCAGCCATCTACATGCAACTGATAAAGGTTCCTGACTCGAACCCCTATCTTCTGGGTTTCTCCAGTTTTCTTACTGCGCAGGAAAGCCTTTCCCTCGCTAAAAACAACATCATATCCCTTGTCTCCTAACATCGCCACAGAGATAAGATTCTTCTTCAATCCTTGAACATGCATCACTTCCTTCAATATGAAGGGTTTACCAGACTCCCTCTCAAAGGAAATGGTACCGATACTGGTCGCACTGTATCTAGCATCATCACCCATCTCGATGTGCACTCCAAGATCTTTCCCCTCGATATCAGAAAACAAATCTCGATCTCTTGTCATGTGAAAAGATGCACCACTATCTAAGAACCATACTGATCCCATCACACTTGATACCAAGCATGCGATCAATGAAAAATCAAGCTCAAACTGCGAGGCTAAGGCCTCTCCTACTGTAGATCCAGCAGCTTGCTTATTTTTCTTCTTCTGCGAACAATTTGTGGCATTGTGTCCGTGCTAGTGACAGTGAAAGCACTTCACCTTGGATATGTCCTGCTTCTTGCCTTTCGCACCGGAATGAGAAGCTTTCTTGTTCTTCCCCTTATTTTATTTGGCAGCCAAAGCGCAATTTTCTTCATCAGTTGCCTTTGATGAAGATCCGTCCCTGGTATTCTGCGTGATCTCCTTCTGCACAAGATCTGACCAAAGTCTCTCCCATCCTGGAAATTCCTCTCGACCATTGACAGAGTCCTGATAGGAATGCCAACTCTTCAGAAGACCAAGGAGAGCCAAGCCCACCAAGTCCTCATCATCGACAGTCACCCCCACACTTCCCAGCTCATCCCGACATTGAGTTAACTTCATGAGATACTTGGGCATACTATCTCCCTTCTCACACTTAATGTTTCTAAGTTTATCCTTGAGCACCAACTTCCTCTGGTTGCTCTTGCTTTGGAATAGGTCTGTCAATGCTTTCCACATCAAGTATGGAGAAGCCTTTCCATGCAGGTTGGACACAATGTGATCCTTCATGCCCTCCAACAGAATCCTTCAACACTTTGCTGTCTTCTTTTGCCAAGCATCAACTTGAGCAGTATCAGTAGGCTTTGGGACCTCAGCCTCTATGAACTCCTTCAACCCATTATCATCTAACACTACCTCCATCCTGTATTTCCATGCAATATAATTCGAGCTACCCTCAAGAGCGTATTCCAATCGCAATTCGTTGAAAGACATTGCAACATTGACACCAAGAAAACACTGTTACAAATTCGAATTCCACCAGCTCAAAAAACTCAACCACCTCTAATCTAAAATTCTTGAGAACAAAGTATTTCTCGTACCAAGATTGACTATATGGGATTTTACCAGATATCTCACCTTCCAAAAGAAGGATGAATCCAGAGGCTACCTGGCCCGATTATAGACTCTGCCTGAAGAAATAAAATGTAAACACTTTCTGAATAATAGATCTGATGATCAACAGCTCCGATACCATGCAGAAATTTTGAATAATGAAGCACTTATTCACAAAGATTATCTCGATTATACACTATTGCAGAATACATGCATAATACATAACCTCCTCTACGTTGATCACCAATTTTGCAGCATTAAAAACAATGAAACATCAATCGCATGTGCACATTAACACAGTATGTAACCCGGGGAAAGCATACAGCTGAAAACCCCACACTATCTGTATATTATAATGACTGAGAACATGTAACAATACATAGTACAATACTCATCACAAGTACTCAGTACTATCTCCACCTTTTACACACAAACTAGCTCAGATCTGAATCAATCACAGGTTCAAATCTCTTCCACTGCTTGCCTGCCTCCACTGTGCAATCCTGCATGAGAATAAATCAGTGTGGCTAATCCAAACTTGCAATTTTCTTGGCTGAACCACGCAATCCTCATTGGCACTACTCAATCCATGCATGTGCAAAATCTCATGCACAACTATAGTCACAACTGATAGCAATCTCAACCTCTAACACCTGTCTCCATTGAACTATCCATGCACTGAGTTAACCGATGTATTCTTTAGTTGCTTTATGAGTTAACAATTAGTGAATAAATTAACAATTAATTCACATCACTCACCACTAGTGTATTTGCAATTAAACTAAATACAACTAGTTCAACCAAGTCAAACTGAACACAACTCCATCAACTCCTCAATCAACTCCACCAAACTCAATCACATGAGTTCCAACTGAAGTCCACCATGCAATAGCTCAACTGACCCACAAGAAAAGTGTATTTCCTTCTGACAGCTGCATGTGCCACATCTATAGCTCAAAATGAAGTGCTCCAAGAGGATAAGATAATGTTTATAGTCCAAATATTATTATGAGCTAATAATATTCGATTGTTCTATTTTTAGCCTAGCAGTCTGAAAATAGAAACCGCCCATATGTCTAAAAATAAAAGTCCATCTATTTTTTCCAACATGACCAATCATCCACAAATAGCATCCTGCAACTCATAGACCATGATCAATATGTCTAAAAATAGACTTTGCGCCAAAAATAGCTTGCGGGCCCACTTAGTGAAGGCGACTTCTTTCCACTAAGCTCCATCATCTTGTTGCATTCTCAACAATATGTTCATGGTTTTGGAGATCCTACACTTGGCCACTACGTGAAGGCGAGAGTAGCATTGAAGGCGAGAGCTGACGAAGAATTTTGCTATTCGAGGACCCGAGTTGTTAGCGATACCAACAAAGATATGTTGGTGTTGTTTGGAGAACCTCCCTGTCGATCTGTCATAAGAGCCTTAGAATGAAGTTTGGATAACCGATTTGTCACCTGGAGAATGCCATTGTTAAAAAAATTTGTTAGAAAGTGTTATGTCGGTGGTGTAATTAGGGTTAAAAGAATATAGTGGCATTTAGTTTGGCCAACTATTATCACACATTTGTGTCTGTGTTGGAACTGGTCATTCCAACAATAGACAAATTTATTTGCAGGAATGCTTAACAAACAGATATAATGAAGACATGACAATGAAGATGGCATTAGAGGAGTTTCATCAGAGATTGGAACGTGATGGACAATCGAGTTTGTGTGAATTAGTGTGAGTTTGTGCAACAGACACATGGCGTAGTATGAGTCACATATTGTAATTAGAACAAATCTACATGTCATATACTCTTTTGTAATGGTTAGTTGTGGTCTTGAAATTTTTTATGTACCTTTTGTAGGACTGAGAGAGGCATGCATACCCTTTGTTATGTGTTCCCTCTATAAGAGAGTTTTAACACCCTGGAAGAGTGTGTCATGTGGGATGGATACACTTAGGTAGGCCATATTGGTTTTAGACTCCAGCAGGTGAAATTTTATATTTAGGGGGAGTTCATCAAGAGGTTGGATGAACCATGTATGTAAAGGACTTCCTAGTAGACTAGCAGTTGTAGCAGTTGGAACCCATGCATTCCAGTAGATGGTTGTTCCTTTATATGGACATTGACAATTGCATGAACAAGGCACAAGGTGTAATTACGAGACTGGACCAGATGTAGATTTTGCAGATTGATATCGAGACAGGTACTCATCAAGGAGGTGTGTTGGAATATTAATTCCTACTTTTCTTAGTTGTGACTTTCTATGTAAAGTGTCTGTTCTTATTCTATAGGAGTAGTTTCCCTAGTTTGGTGTGTGGCTGAGATATTCTCTCAACCAATAGATTGTGTGTCCAAGATAGTTTTCCAATGTTGAGACAATACTCTTTTATATATGTAATTTCATATTTGATTAATGTGATAGAGATTTCCATTATGGAAATTTAACAATTTTTAATACATTTTCTTTTCCTCAATACAATTTGTAAAGTCATAAAATTGTGAAGTAAAATGTTAAGATAATGTTTGAGGGTCTTAACATAATCACATTTTTTTTTCTTTTGCTTTTGTAGGTTTTCATTTATAGTTATACACCATATATCTTATTTTTGAATGGGTAAGATAAAGTTTTATTTATTTAGAATATTAAGAGGAAAAGGAAAGACAAAGATCTATTTATTTAGAACTATAATATGCGTATAATTATTTTTTTTGTAAGCTTAGAAGGACTACATATTCATCATGTTCAATATATCACCTCGAACAAGGCAAGGAATTGAATGTGTGACTTCACATCAAGGAGTTCCTTAACAAAGCACCTCATCACTGCCTATCCAAGACCCTGTGGACTATGATATCTGTATAATTAAAAACCAATGAAAAATAAAAAAAAGAAATAGTTATTCCTAAACAAAGCATATGTTTAAATTTGCATGTAAAGCTATAGATAAATTTTTTTAGATTTATAGACAATGAATATGTGGATTGTAGCCAGCTCATCCAACACCTAGAGGGAAAGAAACAATCCCACCATTTTCACAATTTTTCTTCAATTTATAGGAACATGGATACATTGAAAGCTACACTCATTCTTATTTCACATATTCATGACTTCGAACAACTTTGATCAGATTTAAAATTAGGACCTATTTTAAGATGTATCTCAAATAACACTCAGGTATAAAATACACAATAGAGAGGAAATTTGTCATGGCTAAAGGAACTATCCACAATGATTAACGTCTAGAACACCCATTTTCCTATGCGAGGTCCTTATTTTCATTTTTAGCCATGCTTTAGGTCCCTACACCCATCAATAATTATTAAACCAAATAATAGTATCCATATACCATATCCCAATAAAGCACTCATATGTTGCGATGAGGACTCAATTATGGATCTTGATCCCAATAAAATCTAATAATATCGCAAGGTACTTGTTTCCACTCATCAAACATGTTGAAGGCCTTAGAACCCATCCTTAGTGGGAAAAAACTCATAACGGAATCCATATCCAACATTGGTGCCAAAGACCCCTAATAGAGCGTCAGTGTTGATATTCATATGTGTTGTTTCTCGAAATTGAACCTGAGAAGTTAAATTTAGGGCATAAGGCTTGAGCATTTTCCTCCCATAACCATAGTTCTAGAGCTTTAGAAAACATTAATTGAGGACATAAGCCCTTTTCTTCCTACATTTACCATTCCTAGACCTAAAAGGTAATTTCCAATGTGCAAAAACTACTCTTGTCACTTATATCCCACTCTTGTGCTAAAGAACCTCAATCATGGCCCAAAGAATGATTCATATTTTATTATGGAATGCATTTTGGTTTAATCATAGAACTCATATCCCTCTAGTAGGGTAGATATACCATACAAAAGTGTCATGTAGTCATATTAGAATGCATCAATTGTTATAGCCATATAACCTTTGTGGATAGTTATAAATTATTCATGGTTACTAAGACCAACAAGCATCATTTAGGACATAATTCCCATTACTATTTGCTTGTGACCTTGGATATATCTATAGATGCATTCATGGCTTAGAATTAGCTTAGTGTTTACGCCCATAACATCATTGGAGGTGATTAGTAACCAACATAGGTTAGATGTGTAGGTTCAATAATTCTTCTATGATGTTTAATCTTGCCAAAAGCAAGGATACAAGATATAAGATCTTGTTTCCAGCCCCTTGCAATGGTCATGGACTAAAGACCCATTTATGATGTACAAGACAAGATAATGACACTTGTATTAAAATTAGGATTATTTTTTTCTATCCCCATTTCACCACTTTTGTGCCTTAACATTCATTTCCAGTGGAAAAGACATATTAATGTTCCTTGTTCCCACTTGGAAGGTAGAGAACCTTATAAAGTTCTTGTGTGGCAGTTTAAATACTTTCTTTAGGCTATTGATCTCAAGAAGCTGCAATAAGATTCTAAGACACTCATTTTTAATCTGTTATGATGTTCAAGGTTGCATAAATCATCCATGTTCCATGTGGTGGTTTGAGGATATGTTCATGGTGCTTGAGCATTAGAAGCTATCTTTAAGTCAAGATACTCTTTTTTCACTTCCCTAACCAATTTCAAGAACCTGAGAATTTTTTTTCCAACCATGATTATGGTTAGGGCCTTGAAACTCATCTAGAGTGTATGAAACATCTTAATGGAACCCATATCCAAATCCTAGGTAAATGGACCCCTTACAAGGAGTTGTTCCACAATGTCTAGGGATTTTTTTATGATTTTTGAGCTCAAAAAGGTTCATTTAGTGTTTAAGGCCTTTATTTAATCCCTTAACCATGTAGCATAATCTAGAGCCATTTTCAACTCACAAAATTTACCCATGACTTCCATATTCCACTCAAAGGCTTATAAAGATCCCCTAAAAGGAACTCATGTGTTCATAAAAGAACTCCTTCAATGATCTTAAGCTTAAAAGCATTAAAGAATATATTGAGGGACTTGTTTCCCACCCTTAACCATGTTTAAGTCCCTATGACCCATCCTCATTGTAAAAAGACTACTAATGGAATCCATATCCAAACTTGATGCCAAATACCCCCTAGAGAGGGATTTTGTTGTAGTTTGTAGGGGTTTTTCATGGTTATTGTGCTCGAATAGTGAGATCTAAGGAAAATTCCCTATTCATTACTTGGTCAGTCATGAATCATTATTTCTTCCACTACCATTCATGTACGATACATGTGCCATGAGTAGAGTAGTCAAACTTGTATTCATGGTGTACACATGGTTATGGGGGAAATAAGGTGTGGAGTGTACAGGAGTACACCAAAATATTTAGAAAGATGGCCATAATGTCAGGTATCTCCCTAAAGAACCCAAATATACTCATCAAGTATCTGAGGGGCTACACACCCATTTTTGCAAGCCAAAGATTATGTTCAAACCTAGATCACTAAACGAGGCTTCTGTACAAGAATAATACCTAGAGAACATAGGATAAAAGAAAGGGAAATCAAGTGGTTCAAAGCACAAGGAGTGCTAGAATTCTTCTGAGGTGATGAGAAGAGGAAAGGGGGAGAATACAATAAGGAAAAAAACAAAAAAAATAGTGAAATATCATAACACCCATTATAACATTGATCGTGATATAGAGGAGAAGTGTTGAAAGTTCTATCAATAGCTTAACTAAACAACATAAAGAGAGATGAAAATAAGAAGAATAGGATGTTGATTGATTCAAGTAACTAGGTTGAAAACATATCAGACATGGATGAGAAGATCATTTGTACATTAGTGCAAAAGGAGGTGAATCTGAGTATCCTTCAATGACATGGAGAGAACAAAATGATTAGACTCGTCCATATAAATATTCATGTCAGTAAGATAAGTATTAATGCATTTTTGACTCAAGATTAGAGGAAAATACTTTTGCAGCAGAGCTGGTAAACAAATTGGGATTGGAAGTTCATGATAATCCAATAACATATCCATTGGTATGGGTAAATAAAGATGCAAAAATAAAGGTAACCAAATAGTGCAAAATAAATTTAGCTATCATTCTGGATTTTATTTAAGAAGTAGAACAAAAAGTATTTCCCCGTTATGTATGTGGAGTGGTGTTTGTAAGTCCCCATATGTACATGCAGGTTTCAATCATCATGCAAAGAGATCACTAGTACAACCTCATCAAATATGGAAAGTCCTTCACCATCAACGTGCATAAGGGCAAGCCCAAAATTTCACTAGTAAGTGACAACCAATCCAAGAAATTGATTAGTTCAAGCAAGAAGTATGTTTTACTATTTTTAAGAGAAAATAAATCTATAGAATAGTCGGTGACAGAAAATTCATCCATAGATGGGTGCATGAATAAACAAAAAAACAATTGAAAGAGTTTCTACAGGAATGAAAGGATGTGTTCCAGGAGCCTAAAGGGATACTGATAATGACGGTAGTGGAACAAGAGATCTAGCTATTGCCAGAATCCCCATTACTAAACATTTACCTGTATTGGCAGTCCATTATAGAAGAGAGGGAAATGAAGAAGCAGTTGCAGTGGATATTTGAATAAGGTGTCATTTGATCAAGTACCTCAGCATGTTGGTAACCCAACATCATTATGCCAATGAAGGATTGGAATTGGCAGATGTGTATTGATTGAAAATAATTAAACAAAATTAGACCCAAGAACAGGTACCCCTTTGCCAATACAGATAGTATGTTGGATTAATTACAACAAGCCAAATACTTCATGAAGCTAGAATTAAAGTTTGGATGTCACTAAGTTTCAATCAATTAAGAAGATACATGGAAGATTACCTTCAAAACTAGGAATGTTTTGTATGAGTGATTAGTCACATCATTTGGCCTACGTAATGCACTAACTAAATTTAGAAGGTTAATCAATGATATATTGTACCATTTTATAGATTCATTTATTATTTATTGTTTGGATGATATATTGATATACAGTTTTACTTGGGATGAGCACATCTCACATTTGACGTAGGTGTTAGAGACATTAAAGAAGAATTGTCTGCTATTAAATCTCAAAAATTTTAGTTACCATGGTAGTATTTGATGTATCTGGGGTATGTGATAGGTGGAGGAGAGATAAAGATAGTTCTTCCCAAGATGGATGCCATTAAGAAGTGGTCAGTGCCTACTAATGTTTCTATGGTCAAGAGTTTCATTAGGGAAGAATAATACCTAAGGAAATTCATAGTCTCATTTTCAACAATAGCAGCACCACTCCACACCATAATGGAAAATGGTAAGAGTTTTAAGTGGGCAACGTTTTTGCAGAGGGTCATTGAGGAGTTAAAGGATAATTTTACTCAGGCACAAGTTCTAGCATTTCCAAACTTACAGTAGCCCTTCGAAGCAAAGTCAGATGTGAGTGGGTATCAAATGGGAATGGTCTTGATGTAGGGAGGAATTCTTGTATGCTACCATTATGAAGTATTTCATGGGGAAGTTCTTAAATACCTTAGTTATGGAGATCTATACCCTTATGAAAGATATGAATAAGTGGAATAATTATATGATGGGAAAAGAGGTAGTAATTTACACAAATCACTAGCCACTATAGTTCCTTCTAGCCTATAGTAAGCTACAACAAACCAAGCATTACAAGTGGGTGGGGATTCTACAACAACTTCATTTAGTTATAAAGTTAAAGAAAGAAAGCACAAGAAATTTGGCCAACATGCTTCAAAGGCAACCGACATCAAATATCACAACCTGGGAACTCTTATACACATAGATTCATTCACACATGATGGATACAAAGATACATGTTTAGAGGATAAAGAATTTAAGTAGGTGTTTTAGTAGTTGCATATCCATAGTCATGTGGAGGATAGTGACAACACAATTTACTACCATCTCTAGGATGGATTATTCTACATTCTAGGTAAGTTATGTGTTCTTGGAGGTGAGTGACTGTAGCTAATTAGAGAATTTCACACCTCAAAGGTTGCAAGGAACTTTGTTGTAGGGAAGACAATGGCCAACTTGAAGAGGTACGCATATTGACCCAAGATGAAATAACAAGTATCTAGGTTCATAATAGGATGCATGCTTTATTGTAATAGAAAGCCTCATAATAAGAAGAGAGGTTTACATCATACCTTACCTATACAAACTTGGGCTTTGGTAAGAATTTCCTTGGATTTTGTGGGATGTTTACCAACACTACGAAGGTATAAAACTACTTGTTCATGGTAGTTTATAGATTCAACAATATGTGTGTCTTATTGTCCTATAAAAAGATCATTAATAAGTAAGAAGCATCAAACTTGTTCCTTGAATAGGTCTATGTGCACTTTCGAATACCAAGGAGCATCATTTTAGATAGGGAAATAGTATTTCTTAGTTCATTTTAGAATAAATGATGGGAGAATAAGGACATAAGCTTGAGTAGTTCTATAACATTCCATCCATAGACATATGGGAAAACATAGTATTCAACATGACTTTGGTACAAGTTTTGAATGGTTGTGGTTAGAAGCATCTGAAGACTTGGGATGAAAATATGGTATATATCTAACACTCTTATAATAGAGAATTCCACACTTCTACTAGTAAGACCCAATTTGAAACTTGTTTTGGACATTTTCCACCTTCACCATTGGATATTGAATGTGGGCAACAACAAGGAGTGAGGGAGGATCTTACAGGGGATTCCTTAAGGGCCAAAATATTTGTTAAGAAGATAAGAAACATCCACATATAGGTACATGATACATTTCAGAAGCCGAAAGAAAAATATAAGGACTCAGCATAGAATAAATAAGTCCTTCAAGGTGGAATACAGATTATGGTTAGCATTGAACAAGGAGAGACTATAGGGTTCTGGTAATAAAAGTAGGGGAATGAAATATATTCTCGTTGAGATACTAGAAAAGATGCAATATAACACCTATCGACTCAATGTACCCCAATACAATTTTATTTACTTACTGCTAAAAGTATACAATCTGAAATTCTATGAGCCTTCCATGGTAAATCAGGAATGGGAATGAGTCCTACCTTTTGTAGAAGACTTGGCACTAGATGTTGAGGAAGATGTTAAGAAAGGATACAATTTTACAAAAGAGGTCTCAAACTACAAGGAAGGGGGAAACATGACCTTTGGTATATTGGGTCGAAAGGAAAAATTTCAGGAAAGGCTATATGGTACACCTAAGAGAAGGTGGAGCAAAATTTCCATCACTCCAGTTAGTAGAATATTTCAAGGAAAACAAGCCTCCTAAAATGGAAACGTGTGATCTATATTGGATACTTATATTGTTTTTCTTCCATGTTTATGCTTTTAGATTGTAAAAGGTGGAGGAATTAGCTCACAAGACCACTCTTACCAATGGGACACAATTTGGAAATTGAGGTCTAGAACCTTATGAGAGGAGTTTTAGGCATTAGACAGATGTGTTTTGGGATAAAACATTACCGCATAAGTGTTACAACATTTTTCACTATTCTACACACCAATACCTTTCCAGAAATTCAAGAATCACCTAAATTGGATTCCATATGAAAAAGTTATATGACTCAGAAGTTGACCTTCCTATTTTGACCACCATAATTCAGGAGGATGACATGTAAGGCCCCATTATTCATATGAACTGGTATATCCACATGAAAATTAGGAATAAGTCTCTAGAAGAGTCGATATTGCAACTCTAGTTAGGAGTTGACCAAGCAAAACTTAACCACTAGTAGGTTATCAGGTTGTGTTATAACTAGACCACTAGGAGGAAAAGGGGTTCCATTATATTCAAGTGAATTTTGTTCCATTTTTTAGTAGAGTACCTGAGAGTGGATAGGGAGGGATAAAAAGTAGAGGATTTTTGCATTGTAAGAGCCCACATGCCACAACCGTCACTTCTTTGTACTTGCATCCATTTCTGTTCAGAGAAATAGAGCAGTGTGACCTCACCTTCGAACTAGGTGTTTTACCAAAAGGGTTTCCCAAGTTATATGTTGTCTTAATTTGTGGTTCGTAAGTTTTATTTAATTTTTCTCTATTTTACACATAATTATAATTTTCATGCATAGAAAATAAACAATAATTTATTGATTTAAAAATATAAGAAGAAATAAATGCCCATAGTGTAGATTTTTATATTTTGGATATATTTTATTAGATCTATTGGGATGAATTGTCCAATGGAATATCCATGGTAGTTGATGGATTACTTCCCATGAAATATTGTTGTTGCAATACCTTTTCAATGTTATTTGTGATTAGGAAGATAAATTTTGTCAATTTCTTATTCTATTTAATCATTTTTAGGGTGGGAAGTAGATGAAATCAAGCAAGAATATTTATTAATAGAAAGCATTATCCCCATATAAAAGTTAATGAATTAATAGAAATAGTAAATTTGGGTACGAAAAATCATAAGAATCCGTCAATGGAAACCTTAAATCCTTCGACAAAAGATGCCATATTGGCCTCTATTTCATCACCATAAGTGAAGCATATGAATCCAATGAAGCTCATTCTAATTCAAAAATCAAATCAACCTCCAACAATTGTTCCATCAACATATGACACTTTACTTGAAGAAATCATGGAAATTTTACAAGAAATTAAGTATATGGAGGGAGAAATTAGGGAGTCCAATTTTGTGCAACCTTCCCATGAAGAAGATCTTATGGTGCAATCCCATGATGAACAATTTTATTTATCATGGTGACCACCAACATGTCTAGTGCACCCCCAATCATAACATTCAAAAGGATGAATTATTGTGATATTTTTGTAATTTTCAATAATGTATCGATGAGGACTTCTAGAATTAAGGTCCACCTTCCTTACATAATGCATTTAGTGCATGAAAAATAAATTTTAGATGCATTTGTGTGGAGAAAAGTGGTGTATTATTCCTTGAAGGTAAGGTAACGAAAATATCTATGAATGGGTAGTGCAGCAAAAATACTAAATATTATATTAAATTAAAAAATGACACATCTAAACGTCAATTATTTTTATCCTTGTTAAAATTACATGATTTAGCTATTGTTAGGAAAATTATAGGAATAAGGATGGTTAAAAGCTAAAAAACTGCTAAGCATGTTGTTATAAATATTTAGGTTGCTTTTAATACAATTGGAAAGAATACTTTCTCAAAATATTATAATGCAACATATCATATATAGTAAAATTCAATTGTAAATGAGACCACAAAGCAACATCACCTAATCAAACACACATTTAATGGTTTTAAAGTAAGTGAAAAAACTCAAAGGTATTCTATTAGAAGAGAAATCCTTGACAACCTAGGTCAAATAGATTATTGGGCCTTCATTGGTAGTTTTTATTATTTCATCATGAAATTAATTAAAGTTATTAAGCAACTAACCTATAATTTTTTCTAGTCATTCATCTAGAAATAAGTCTCTCCTAAGTTGAGAAGTATATGTATTGACCATGAATCCAACATTAAATATTTTGATGAAATTCCATTGATATAAATCTATGATATATTTAGGAATGAGCCCAAGGAGTTGAACTTGCACCAAAGATCTTTCAAAAAATTCAAACCTTCATATGCTATAATATGCATAGATTGTGACACATGTTGTTTTAGGTACAAAATAGAATTTTGTTAGTATTATCTCTCTCTCTCTCACACACACATCCATTTTTTTAGTTTTTGTACTAACATTGTGTAGGAATGCCCAACCATACTAATACCAATTTCATAAATAGACTTTGCTCATGATATCACATGTCAAAGCCCTAATAGGAAAAAATATTTTTCGAAATCCTATTTAGATGGGACATGTCCCAAGTGCAATAAATTTCCATTAATAAGGTTATGCATTCATGAAAGTGAGGAGCATGAATGGTGCAATATGCTGGTAAATATGGAAAGTTAAAAATAATGTTACTTATGAACTACATAGTTGGAAAGAAAGAAAAATATAACATTGGTGATAGCCACAGTCAGTGTTATATACTTAAAGTGAATATATTCTTTCAAATTACACTTAGAAATCTTACAAGTAGATTTAAGAGGTTATATTGTAACTATGCCATAATTTCCATTAGGTGTGAGTACATGATTTCATCTATGATTTTTTCCCAAAAGCCCAAAATTATATTCAACATATCCATGTTATAGGATGGTAGTATGAGTAGTTTGAAATATCAATCTAGATTAGCACAACACACACACACACACACACACACACACACATATATGTGTTTGTGTATAATGAAATAAACATATCAATCATCTCAACATCAACATCATCAATTTCTACATGCTAACGCTACTTACAAAAGTAACAATCACAATGGATGCATAACGATCACATATACAACTGACATGCATGCATGACAAACACATTCCACCCATCTAGTCCAAGTGTTGAACCTGAGCGCTCTAATACCATTTTGTAACCACCCCTTCCATATCCACCCAGTTTCATCGGCTTTCTAGGGTAAACATAAGAGGAAGAGCTACTATGACATGACATAACCTTGTAGCTCTCATTAAGGAAGTGTGATTGATTGTGGAAGAAAAATTTACATATCATAACATCCTATAGGGACTACAAGTCATTGAGAGGTTCAGAAACCACCCCAAGTGGCAAAAACCTGAGTTGGACACCCTTTTCTCTAACATGGGTCCCAAAAGGCACTGGCAACAAGCCCTCTATGTTTTTGGAAGCCTCCAACGGCATGCACAAGCTTGCATCAATGCAGTTGCAACCAAATTTTTCTAATTCAGAGGTATCGATCCTGGATTTTTAGCCAGCATTTAAGGCTAGCCTCCAAACCATTTCCTAGAACTTAGTGAGACTTTCCAGAGTCATAAAAGACATCAGGACAAAGATATTCACACAAAATTTGATCAAGGACTTAACCTAATTAGGTATAACCATGTCAATCATTTCGTCAAACACATGGAAAACATGTAAGCTATAAGTCATGAATGCATATTTAAGCATAAGGGTATGATACTTATTTGAGAATCATAAAAAAGGTTTAATATTAGCTCATGCATTCATAAATCATTCATCAACAAGAAAAACATATCAAAGGTGATAGCTAGAACTAATTATGAAACCATACATATAACTAGCATATAACCAAAATAATAACCATGATAGAACAACCATCAAAGCCATATAATAACAAGTACAATTACTCATGAAAGTACAAGAGTAAAATATCTCTTATTAACATATGAAAAACCTAACCAAGTCAGGTACGTCCACGTACCACTCGACCATAGATCAGGTTAAACCAAATCTCTCTTTCAGCCAATCAATCCTGCACCATATTCTGAGTGTGAATGTGGGATCTCATGGAATAAACTAACCAAAACCAAATCGGGGATTCCAGATGCCAACCACCTTAATCCTCAACCAATGATTCCACCTCATTTTCATATATCACTAACACCAACTAGATTAGTCCCTACCTAAGTTTTCCATGGCTCCAGGAACTAGTAACTCAACCCACAACCTTCCAGGGCTCTAGAGGGGTTTTCTAACCCAGCTCTATGACTAATAACTCAGCCCACCAAGGGCTCCAAAGAATTTTTAAACCTAGGATCCAGGACCAGTAACTCAACACAAGCTATTCCAAGTTTTCCAGTGCATTTCTTCATACCCACAGCCATAAGGAATTCCAAGCACCAATCAAAAAACAAATTAATGGAAAAACCCAAAACACCATGGCTATCGAAGAAATGGAAAGGCTAGTTAAAACCACTATCAATTTAGACAATCCTCCATGCCAATGACAAATCATAACTAGAAAATAACATGCATATACTATGCATCCATAATCAGCAAGGAAAATCATACATGTAACCTGTTACCTAAAAATCAATCCAGTTATAGTTTTTGATCCACCTATTACCTTGCACTTTCCTCTATTTTTTTCCTTCTTTCTCCAGATCCAATGAAAATTAGAGTGCTCCAAGCATGCTGTAATAATGCTCGAAGATTTCTCTAAGTTTTCAAGAGTATGATAGAGATAATAGAGAGAGAGCTCCACCATAGAACTCCAGGAGCTCCGAATTGATACTCATAAGCCTTTTTATCATTGAGGCCTCTATTTTCTTCATTTTTTCTTAATTTCCCTTCAATTTCCTCTTCATGCACTTTTGTGACCTTTTGTCTCCCTTTTCTCCTATTTTCCATTATTTTCATAAATTAACTGCAAACTAATGCCACTTTTCCTTTTCCAATACCTTTGCCAATTTCCATAGCCATTTATTAGCCACAAGTGATCCCCATCACTATGTTTTTGTCCAACATTCAGCTTGGAATATGTTTCCTAATACCTTAGTTATTATTTTTATTTATTTACATAGGAAATCAACCAGGGAATGTTACAATATCAAATATTGCACAAAAAAACATTATCAAGGTTTTAGGATAGCTTCTTAAAATTAACAATTCTATGGTAGTTATTATCAATGTATTTTTTCAAGTGGACCCAGTCATGCTTGTTTTAATTACTCTATCATTTTTTTAAACAAGTCTTGATCAAGGTTTTACACCTCAATTAATTTTTCTTATTTATTCTTTCCCACAGTTCCTTTTCTTCTACTCTTTCACGCCCAGTAGAACATCAAGACCAAAACAAAAAAGGAAAAAGAAAAAAGAGAAACCATCATAACAATCCACAGACAATTCAAGAAACATCATGGCCATGCTCCATAATCAACAAAAGATAATAAGAAAATTTCATCACCAGATCATGCAATTATACTTCTACCAACACACCTCACTTATTAAGTCATTCACAACTCACTTCCTAAGGTTTGTATTCCTCTCTATACTACATATTATTAGTTATGGTGTCTAGAATTTATACGTGTTTCCTTGTGTGCAACAACTATCGGGTCCTTCCCCCTTACATTTTTGTGCCTTTCAACTATCTCAACACATCATGTAAGTATATTTTTCTTAAAATAATGAATTCATAACAACATATTCATTTTAATTACAAATTCGATGATACTTCATATGTGCCTACAATAAAAGTTCATATTGAAGATCTTTAAAGTACTTCTCTGGGGTACGATTAATTGGTAGCATGGTACACTTACCATGTTGGCAGAACACGTATGAAAATAGGCATAGGTAACACTCATTCCAATATCCCATTAGAATTATGTTTATCAAAGTCTAAATTTCTGAATATTATATGCCACATTTTCCTTTGCTCCTCCACTAAGTTGTCGACCTATTCATGGTCACATTTTTACCATTATCCACTATCATTCATTTATCTCATGTTAGGACAATAGACTCATTGGAATATTTAAACATACACATGTTTTGTTGTATAGACATAACATATGTGTGTGTGTGTGTGTGTGTATATATATATATTATGATGTCACTCTTCAACTTATGGTATTTTCCAAAACTTTTAAAGAAAATACATCATACCAGCGAAATCTAGGTTAAGATTTTTCTCCTCATGGTTTAAAGTTCTATGTTTTGGCCTTAATATTTTTGCATTTCTGCTAGATTGCATCAACCAATCTATCCTACATCAACTCATATCAAATATTCTCTTGTCATTTTTTATTCCAATCAAACATAACTTCTTCTTCTTTTCAATTTTGAAGTGGTTATAACATAGACCAATTAGTGAACCATTCAATGGTTCCATGATACAAATTTGTAACTCATAACAATATGATGCTCACTAAATCTATTAGGTATAGGGAATTCAAGATTTATTTGTACTATTTCCTATATATTTTAGGGTCTAGCGCACTTCCTTCTTGGAAAAATTCTATATTTTTAAAATTGGGTCTATTATTTATTAATTATACTTACTAAATTCAACGTAAAATTGTTACCTTTTCTAACACCAGCAACATTGTTTTGAAATGCTTCCATGTTTATTTGGAGTCTTAGGGTAACAAACAAGATGTCATTACGTTATCATTTTCAGCTTAAAGACTCACATAATTTATTCATTTTACTATTTTGATGACTAATATTGTTTCAATCATCGTGTATTACGATTTTCCAACTTAGGTTGCCATCATTTTGGTGGTTTACAACCATAATTTTAAACGACAATTCCTTTGCACACTACACTTTTCTATCTTCTCACGCTTATTTTCATTTTAGAAGTCTCAGTAGGCACCATACTTAGCTCATTTTGATGTCAATTTCCAAGGATATTTTCTATTGTATAGTCATATACTCTACAATTCAAAATTTAAGTTATTAAAAATTTATTTCTCTGATTCCTTAGTCAAGCAAGTAAAAAATAAAATTTTCTTTTTATTTGCTAAATCTCTAACATGTCAGGAAAATTACTTACATCAAAATAAAATTTGTTATGTTTCAATTAGTTTCAGTTAGTAGTATTACTTATCACAACCACCATTCTTGATAGTTATTACCAAGATTCTTAACTATTCCATGACTATCACAAGTTTCTTGTGGATTTCCTCACTAGGAGACCTTCCCGTTAAGAATATTTCTTAATTCATTACACCATTTACATGTCTTATTAATCCTAAAACTCATGGCCTATTCTTGCTAGTCGTATGTTACCACCTTTAATCTACTAATACTTGAGCTATGCTACTCATAAATGTAACATTTTTTATCCCACAAATACAACATTGTATATTCCATATGGATTATGTTAATGCTTTCAATACACCTCACTTCATATGCTAGAATAAAACTTAGGTGGGGAGAATATCAGCTATTCTTCCCATCCACCCAAACTACACTCACCTGACTATATATATATATATATATATATATATATATATATATATATATATATATATATATATATATATATAAGTGTTCTGCATATCCATTCTAGTTTATCAAAATTTATCATGAAGGGTGCCCATACAACCTCGTCGACTAAACCATACTTTTTGGGTGAAGTGATACAAGGTTCCCAACCACATCTACTCATGTTTTCAGTTCTTCCACAAGGCTTATTCTAAGTATCATCTATGTTTTCTTTGATTCAATCATAAATTCCAAACCTTTTTTTATAATGAAATTTTATAAACCTTCTTACTACCCAAAAACATGCAATGGATGTAAATCATTCTAGATCCTTATATTTTTTTATTTAATGTCCTTCATTTCTAAAAGTTGTGTTAAAATTTCGTAGAAATTATATGCTTGTCCACAATATTGTTGTAATCTCCATTCATTTTTGGTTTACCTCTCATGAGCATACAATGTTTCCTTTCCACTAGAGTGAACAATTTTTATTTTTTTAACCAGTAAATATATCTCTCAAATCTATTATTTCCTTATCTATTCCTTCTTTGCAATGCCATTGGTAAAAAATTGGAATTTTTGGAGAATTTATATGCAAGTTATGCACAAGGTATTAGCCTTGTACCCCTTAAGTAACTTCTCTTCTTTTTTAACAATTAAGTATCACATACTTTAACATCAAGAATATCTTCCTGGTTTTCCTTACCTCCTTTCTCTATAGACTCTTAACATAATACATCTATACATGTGAGCCTAGTAAGCTATTTATCCAAAAAAAAATTATGTAAATTAAAAGGCTATTACAATTACTAAGGGTACTACAAAGAGTTAGCCTCGTAATTTATTTTTACATATGACATCCACAACTCCATGAACATACACAATATTTATCATATCAACGGGTAATAATCTTGTAAGCAATTCCATACTTTTCAGGGAAAATGTATTATACCACCCTCTTACTCACCTCCTAAGCACGTCCCTTTACTATTACTGGTTGATTAACCTAGTAAGAGAGGTAATTCCACTAATTAATAGGCATTACTACTCTATCAATCCATTGGAAAACTTCCTTCACCCCTAGATGCCTAATTCTGTAGGTAAGGGTATTCTAACAACGATCAGACAATACCCAAATTTAGGATACCTAAAAAAAATTGGATCAAACACATGTATTACCAAACTCTTTTACTCATCTCTGGCTTGGCTACTTAACATAGACATTTTACTTGGTTCCTCACCATGTAAATAAATTTTACTATGTCTAATTTTAGTTGTAGCCAAGCTCATAGGCCAATGTTTTGTAACCTACAACTCTCATACCATATGTAACATCTCCCTCTCTAAGGATAACACCTGATCAATTAACTACGAAAAACTGAAAATGGCTGCAGTATATAGAATGAAATTTTCTTCCCATGTTCGTTATATTTTTATCTTAGAAACTAGTATCAGTAATCCAGTTGAGAATATAAATGTGAAATTATGGATGATTACATCTTAATCTTCTTCATCTAGACATAGGTAATTTCATGACACTTTTTCTTCCTAGGTTTGTACCTAGCTTATTATGACACCCTTGTGAGTGCTTGCTCTTTTTATTTTATTTTTTCATAGATTATATTTATAAATAATATATAAATGTCTTAAATATCATACCTCGTTATGCTCACAAACCCACACAATGATTAAAACTTACATTCATTAACATATTATATTCCAAACATGGCTCACATAAGTTATTTGGTTTGATATCTTTTCCTTCACATCAGCATTTGCATTTATCTATATAATTTTACCGTGAAGCTTTACTACGTTAGCATTATTTCATTTTCACATAGAGCTCATGTATATGCTAATTTATTAACTTCAGTTTACTTATTCTCCACTCAATAGGAAAGGTTATTGCATTTCATATGTGTTCTTATCTAGTTGTCTACTAACGCGATAGTATTCACGTGGTGGTGATGCAAGTGTTTGGGTCCTACCTCCTTCGTGGGGTTTTCACGTGCTATCACTTTCGATGATCTGGATTGATACTTATTAAGGGATGACCTAGATCACTCAGGAAAGGGTTAGGGTAACTACCCTACCCAATCCCATCAACAAAGTCACATTGTGCACTTACTTTGGTGATTGTTTGGAGCTCCTCTATTTGGATTCAAACCATATAATTGTATCATTCACCTTGCCATAATGGTTTATCTATTGTCTTAGTAAAGAAACTCAGTTCTTTTCCACTCTAGTTTCATTAGGGATTATGACTCCATTTGTTTGTAGGTGATTTTATAGGAAATAAATTTAGTTGCTAATTCAGTTCTCTAGTTTGAGTATTTTTTTTTTAATATTTGATAGTAGTTCTCTCAAATATCATTTTAACCCTATTTACTTACACATTCGAGAACCTTACAAACCCTCTTTTAGAAATGAGGGATTTTCTTTTACTCATTTTCTAGTATGGAGATGATTGCTCCAAAACTACTATTTACACTGGTTGTTTAAAGAAAAACAAGATTTCCAAGGTAAAATTTATGAGGTAATTTCACAGTCTAACCTCTTCTTTCTTTACAAGGTTGCATACAGGAAAACGAAATATATCCCATACCTCCTTTACAAGTACAATATTAACCCTAAACATGCTAGCCATTCTTTCCACCAATATATAATTGTGTATAGAGTTATTACTAACACTATTAAAAAACATCTAGTTACGTCATAGAGTATCGAGCCATTAGAGAAATTTTGAGGTCTAAAATGGGCCTCGAAACAAAAATGTACAACCAAAATAAACTTTATAAAAACCAATAGGAATGAAGATGACGATGTCAACCATGGGGTATGATTCACCATTTGGAGTAAAAAAGTAAAAAGATTAAAAAAATAAAGAAAATAAAACACTACTTTTCAACTCGTATTTTCAACTTATCACCCTATGGTTTTACTCAAATTTTAAGTAGGAGAACTCATTGGATGTGAAAATTAATTCCTAATCTAAGGATTACTTATTTTGCATACTTTCAATGCACACATTATTGCAAACATATTTTTTCAAGTATATCTCAATTTTCAAATACCAAGGTCCATCGCAAGTATGCAATATGGGTACACCTTGGATAAGGAATTGAGTTCCCCATCCAACAAGTGCTCTTTCTTGAAATTTGAGTAGAATTGTAGGGAGATAAGTTGAAAATACAAGTTGAAAAAATAGTTTTTTTTTTTCCCCTCTAAAATTTGATGATGTAATCTCATCTTATTTTATTATTTCCACTATTATTTGATAATATTTCGTAGGAGGATCATTTTAGACCTCAAAATTTCTTTGATGTCCATCTCGATTGGTTGAAGGGTTTCAATAAAAAATTCAAGGTCTTCGTCAGTTACTTTCGCGTTGGATTATAGGTTCTCATTATGTTAACATTTTCTTGCCATGCTAAGACTATGGTGATTGTATTGTGTTTTACATAGATGTGGATATGCATTATTTATTCTCTGAATTTTCTTCAATTTACTAGTCAGATCGATACATGTCCTTAGGGTTTAAAAGGTCGTTCATGTAACTATAAAGGCTACAACGACTTTTCTTTCATATAAACATAGAAGTATAAGTATGGAAATTCCTATTGACCCCTCACGGTTACCAATGTCAGAGTTTATGTTATCCTAATATGATCATTTAAATGAATAATATTTACTTTCAATTTCATGCCCCATCGGGCCCCAAAATTTTGGAAAAGGAACATGGATTTCACCCAAACCTATGTACATACATTCATATGAACATCTTACAACTCTTCCTGTTAGATTTATTTGTTTATCTACTTGCAATTTGGAATTTAACCATACGCCTTTAAGGGTCTTTATTTGCTTATCAGAAATTACATATGTTTAAATTACAGAAATTTTGAGGTAAAAAATGGGCCTCAAAACAAAAAATTACAACCAAAATCAACTTTATAAGAACCAATATGATTGAAGATGGTGATGTCAACCATGGGGAATGATTCACCATTTTTGGAGTAAAAAAAAAAAAAAGAAAAAAAGGAAAAAAAACTAATTTTCAATTCATATTTTCAACTTATATCCCTATAGGTTTAAGCAAAGTTTGAGCGGGGACACTCATTGGATGTAGAATTTAATTCCTCATCAAAAGAGTACCCATGTTGCATACTTTCAATGCACCTTGCTACAAAAAAATGAGAAATATGTGAAAAGCATGATTGCAATACATTGAAAAAGTAGTTTTTTTTCCTCTAAAATTTGATGTTTTAATCTAACCTTATTTTATTATTTCTAGAAGTATTTTATAATATTACTTAGGAGGTCTATTTTAGACCTCAAAATTTATTTAATGATAGTTACTAGAATAATCACTGGTCACTCTTAGCGTATCTGTATTACAGAGGATATATATATATATATATATATATATATATATATATATATATATATATATATATATATATATATCTATATATATTTAGAAAGAAAAATCACTACAAGAAGAAAGGTCATTGGTGATGGTCATGCCTGTGATGGACATTTAAGGTTCGTCACCGATGTCACATATAGTGAGGGTCTTTAAAAAAATGTTGTTGTAAGTGTATATAGTGATGGTCCTTTAAGGTTTGTCACCAAAGCCATTTTCAATGACACTTTTGGTGAGGGTCATTAAAGGCCCGTCACTAATTCTCTCTTTCGTGATGCTTTTGGTGAGGGTCGTTAAAGGCCCATCACTAATTCTCTCTTTGGTGACACTTCTAGTGATGATCTTTTATTGACTGTCACCAATGATCTTTTTGGTTACTTTTGGTGACGGTCAATAAATGTCCGTCATCATTGATCATTCCAATGAGTTTTTGATGATGCTTCATGCTTGTGATGGACCTTTAAGGTCCATCACCAATGTTGCATATGGTGATGGTCTTTAAAAAATCGTTGTTGTAAGTGTATATAGTGATGGTCATTTAAGGTTTGTCACCAAAGCCATTTTCAATGACACTTTTGGTGAGGGTCTTTAAAGGCCCGTCACTAATTCTCTCTTTGGTGACACTTTTGGTGAGGGTCATTAAAGGCCCATCACTAGTTCTCTCTTTGGTGACACTTCTAGTAATGATCTTTCATTGACCCTCGCCAATGCTCTTTTTGGTTACTTTTGGTGATGGTAAAAAAAGGTTCATCATCATTGATCATTCCAATGACGTTTTTATGACGCTATGTACCTGTTACTATATTTTTTTATCAAAAGATAATGATTTAAGACCATTGTTGTGGAGTATTTTTCATTATGTGTCCAAGGTCATAGTGGTTATAATATTCAGTCAATTTTTTAAGAAGTAGTTAATGTGTATCATTTCCCTCAAACCATAAGAATATAGTTTTCCTATGAGTTAACACATGATTCATCTCTATTAGGCTTATTATCTAGCAAATTTCCTTTAAATAAAGTTCCACTAGTGTGTGTAGGAACTATATTATTTAATACATAATCAAGCTCTGTCAATTCTATTAATGAGAGAGACCTAGCACTCCTCAACACTCATGTCACACCTTAACATGCTTTGGAACAGTACACTAACATTCCTTGGCACCTCGCATGTCTTGGAACATCTTTGTACCTAGAACATTTTGCCATGAGTAGGATGCCCAAGCACATGTTGGAATGCCCTAGCATAGCATAGCACTCCCCTATCATGTTTTGGCATGCCATGTAGTCCCTAACATGCCCTGGAACACCTTGGCATACTATTGCATTGACAAACATTAGCACTTGGCACACATTGGCACTTGGCACACATTGGAACTTGGCATGCATTGGAACATATTATTAGTGTGCCTAGCATGCCCCTTTTGAAAAAGATAAAGTCCCAACTTATTAACCCTCTTATGTGTTCATTTTCTTGCATTTTAGCTTTGTTATTCCTTTTGTTGCCTTGAAACTCCTTGACGCATATTGGCATACTCTGGAACCATGCACATCCTAGCATGTCTTAGCACTTGGCATGCCTTGGCACTATTTGGCACATGTTAGCACACCCCAGAACTAACTAGCACACTCTATCACTTCTTGACATTCCCTGGCATGCCTTACCCATGCTTAGCATACCTTGTCACTTCCTCCTTGGCAAGATAGCCAACACCCATTGACACTACCCAACACACCCTCATATTCATTCACTTACATGCATTTTGACCTAGTGCTCGCTTGTGTTGTCCTAGTACTCCCTAACACTCCTCAACATGCATTGGCACTCTCTAGCACACCTTAGCACTCTTCGATATACTCTGCCACTTCATAGCATGCATCAGTACACTCCTTGACGCACATTGGCACTTGGAAAGTCTTAGCATGTTTGGCATTCATTGAGATGACTTGGTATGCTTTGGCATGGTTTTATATTAAAGTGATTTGAGAACAATTATTGGAAACTAGATGAGAAGAAACGGAGGAAGATTTGGCACTTAGAATGCATTAATGACACTTGGCACTTGGAACCTAGTGTTGGTGTGCCTAGAATGCCCCTCATGAAAAAGGTAAATTGATGACTTATTAACCCTATTATGCGCTCATTTCCTTGTAGTTTAACTTTTTCCTCCCTTTTGTTGCCTTAACAGTCCCTGGCATGCATTGTCACACCCTTGTGCATCTTGGCATGCCTTAGCACTTGGCACATCTTAGCTTGTTTGACATGTCTTCATACTATCTGGCACATGAGCATGCCCTAGCATTCCCTAACACACCTTGGCAATCATGATTTTTCCATGACTTGGAAGCCTTACATTCACTAGAACACCTTGGCACTCCCTAGTTGTCATGCCCTTTGTTATATTCCTCCACAATGTCCCAAGCTGATGAGAAGATCGATGGAGGTAACCACAGAACAAGCTTTGAGTTTGGTAGCTAGCCCTACCAAACAAGAAAGGGCTCTCTCTATGAAATCACAGCCAAGAGATGACTGGAATGTAAAGGATTTTAGGTTAGATAGCTAGGCTCAGGTGGGTTTTGGAAAATTTAGGGTTTTGTTGTTGGATAAGGGAGCAAAACCAGGTAGCTAGGTTAGAGGATCAAAGGGTTACAACATCAAAGATATAAAGGAGCAAGCTAGCATTACTTTTGTGATGGATCTTAGGGTTTTTCAATGTCGTGTAGTGTTTATAAGAAGCAAAAGGTCTTAGTGAGCATGAAACATGAATTCATTAAGCAAGAAAGAAAGTAACACATAATGTTTTTTCCATCAAAACAGAGCTTTATGCAAAGAATTTTCTTTATAAACTGTAAGGAAAACCATTGAAGAACTGATGAATGGAAAGAGAAGATGAATATATTTCATATAAAGCTATAACAAAGAAAAATAACATCACAAACTTACTGCACAATAATTCCTAGATAATAGAATTGCAAATTGTGTCCTCTGATTTCCAGAAAATGTCCAAGTACAAGCTACAATAGTTCTCTCCTCTAAAATCCAACCGGTTCTATCACTGAGAAACTGAAACATAAAGAAAACAACATCTCCCCACTCAGGGGTCGAATCCATAACTCTAGGAACTGTTCCATGAGGTGTTCTAACCAAACCCTAATGTCTAGGGAAGTTAAAAACAACTTCTACAATTAACTCCAACCTCTCTCATAAATGAGGTCAAATTTACATCAAAACAACTTACAAAGACTAACCACCCATTATTTACATTTACTTTTACCCCTCACATTCATCTACTTCACCCTTTTAAACAACTAAGCAACTAACCACCCATTCAACAACTAAGCGCCAAATTTGACATCTTGACATACCTTAACATCTTGCATGCCTAAAAATCCCTTGGCACTATGTAGCACGTGTTAGCATCCCCCACATTTCTTGGCATGCTTTGGCACTCCCTAGCATTCCCTGACACTTAGAACACCTCGTACTCACTAGCTAACAGTCTCTGTCACAGTCTTATTCATTCATTTCCATGCATTTGAAACTACTGCTCCCTTGTGTTTCCCTGGAACTTGGCCCTAACACTCCCTACCATGTATTGGCAACACATCTTGGCGCCTGGAACTTCCTGGCATGCCTAAAATTCCTTGGAACTCTCTGGCATGTTTTAGTACTTCCTGGCATTCCTGGAACACCTTGGCACTCCCTAGCTGTCATGCCCTCATAGATAGCCTTACTTTTTTTGAGACTTGGGGACCCAACCAAGTCATTGACAAAACAATGTTGTGCCCAACCCAAATTCTCCCTTTGCGTGAAACTACTTTGTACACACATTATCACAACCATAGGCTTGCCTTCTACAAGTCCTATTCTGAACTTATCCTAATAGACTTCGTCCTTGGCGCACCTAGAATTCGCTAACACTCCTTGGCACACAACACTCTTATTTGTTCATTTCCAAGCATTTTGACCTAGTTCTCCCTTTTGATGCCTTGGCACTGGCTAGTATACCTTTTCACTCCCTCCTTAGCGCATCTATAACTCACTGAAAATTCATTTCCATGCATTTGAAACGAGTTCTCCCTCGTGTTTCCCTAGCACTTGGCCCTCACACCCTAGCATGCATGGATAAAATATTTACAAAATTTGTCCATATCCTACTATCTAGGGTTTGGTTTTTTACTAACTAAAAATGTGATCACTGAAGAGATAATCATGGGATATGATACAAAAATCCTCAAAATTCATTATCCAAATAGATTTGAGGTCAACGATGCCAAGTTGTAGGTCCACCAAGTCGAATTTCAAAAAGTTATAGAACCCTGTCAGCAATTATGGGTTAGTGAAATTATGAAAAATGGGTCTCAAAGTACCACTTGTAACTCCAAGGCAGTAACTTTTGTGTAAAAATTGAGAGAGGATTTTGGTTTTGGGTACGTTATGAACAAAAACATCCTCCCACTTTCAAAAATAAGTTCCCATTCGTTCAAAATTCAAACATGAAGTTGGTCACACAGAAATGCAAAAAATCCTCGCAGAAGCACAACAAATAGTTGACTTGAAATTTTCATGACTTGAATGAAGTTTTGAGTGTTGCTGAAGACTCGTGAAGAAACTTGGAAGTTTCCACTACACCATGGAGCCTTTAAACCATGAAGAAACATCATTTTAGCCTCTTCAAACTTGATTCCAAAACTGACTGTCTAGAAGTGCAATGGAAAGAGTAGCAAGGAAGACAAACTCATATCTCTTTAACCATAACACTTGTGGAAAAATGGAAAGTGGTTATTATGCCTAGTTCCACGGTCAAATAAAACCTCCTTTGGGTTTTGAAAATTCATCTCCATTTGGTCATAAATATCTTTTGAAAATGATGATAAAAACATAGTAAAAAAAGCAGCAACTCTCCTATAGCAATTGTATTTTGGGAATATCTCCCGAATGGTAAATCCAAATGGGCTGAAATTTTTAGAGAACTTTAATATCATCATAATTCACATCCAACAAACAATTTAGCCCAATTAGAGTTACAAATCTCAAGAAATTCCCAAAATAGATATAGATGATGATGGCTCATTTCTCGAAAATCGTGCATCATTCTGAGCTAAAATTGAGTGGATGTTTTCATTTCATCCGCATTCATCTCCTGTAAAAATTTCATGGAAAATAAATGTGAGGTTTAAGATATATGATGAGAACATGGTGACTAGGTAAAAGCGCAGTGCAAAAGAGTAGCAAATTAGGGGAAATGAATGAGAGGGAAGGGAGGAAGGAATTATTATGGGAAAAATATGGGGGATAGGTATAGATGTTAGGAAAATACTAGAAGTGGAATTTCTCAAAAATAGTGAGAAAAATGAGGGAAAAAATGTCAAAACACAAACCTAGGGTAAATGCACAACAAATTTCTAGGGTTTTTCTAAAATAAGGAAATGAAAGGATTTTGATGAGGGAAATGATGGAGAATGGCTAGTGAAGGATGATGAAGGAGGTATAAGCTTGAAATGAAGGCCTTCGACTCCTGAATGAAGCTATGAATCTTAGGTTACTCATTTATAATTTCAACTTATCCAACTTAACAAGTTACGAAGACAAGGCGCACATCAAACCGTGGCCGTAAAATTAAACAACTAAAGAACAAATTTTACATCTTGACATGCCATAACATCTGTCACACCTAATAATCCCTTGGCACTATATAGCATGCATTAGCATCCCCCGCATTTCTTGGCATGCTTTGGCACTCCCTAGCACTCCATGAAACTTAGCAAACCTCGTACTCACTAGCTAACACTCTTTGTCACACTATTATTCATTCATTTCCATGCATTTGAAACTACTGCTCCCTTGCGTTTCCCTGGAACTTGGCACTAACACTCCCTAGCTTGTGTTTGCGCCACGCCCTGGTGTTTGTAACTTCTTGGCATGCCTAGAATGCCTTGGAACTATCTAGCATGTGTTAGTACTTCCTGGCATTCAATGGAACACCTTGGCACTCCCTACCTTTCATGCCCTCATAGATAGCCTTACTTTTTTTTGGACTTGGGAAACCAACCAAGTCATTAAAAAAACAATGTTGTGCCCAACCCAAATTCTTCCTTTGTCTAAAACTAGTTTGTACACACCTTTTCATGACCGTCAGCTTGCCTCCTGCAAGTCTTATTTTGAACTTATCCTAACACACTTTCTCCTTGGGGCACCTGGAATTCACTAACACTCCTTGGCACACAATAATATTATTTGTTCATTTCCAAGCATTTTGACCTAGTTCTCCCTTGTGATGCCTTGGCACTGGCTAGTATACCTTTTTACTCCCTCCTTGGCACACCTAGAACTTGCTGACAATTCATTTCCATGCATTTGAAATGAGTGCTCCCTTGTGTTTCCCAGGCACTTTTCCCTCACACTCCCTAGCATGCATGGATAAAATATTTACAAAATTTTCCCATATCCTACTCTCTAGGGTTTGGTTTTTGACTAACTAAAAATGTGATTACTTCAGATAGAATCATGGGATATCATATAAAAATCCTCAAACTTCATTATCAAAATAGATTTGAGGTTAGCCATGCCAAATTGAAGGTCGACCAAGTCGAATTTCAAAAATTTCTAGAACCCTGTCAGCAATTATGGCCTAGCGAAATTGTGAAAAATGGGTCTGAAAGTGCCACTTGTAACTCCAAAATAGTAACTGCTGTGTAAAAACGAGAGAGGCCTCTTCTTTTGGCTATGTTATGAACAAAAAACTCCTCCTTTTTTCAAAAATACTTTCCCATTTGTTCATAATCCAAGCTTGAAGTTGGTCGCAAAGAAATGCAACAAATCATGGCAGAAGCGCAGCAAATACTTGACTTGAAATTTTGATGACTTTAATTGGGTTTTGAGTGTTGTTGAAGATCTGTGAATAAATTTGGAGATTTCCACTACAACGTGGAGCCTTTAAACCATGCAAAAACATCATTTTAGCCTCTTCAAACTTGATTCCAAAATTGATTGTCCAGAAGAGCAACAAAAAGAGCAGCAAGGAATACAAACTCATATCTCTTTAATCATAACACTCGTGAAAAAACTGAAAGTGGTTATTGTGCTTGGTTCCATTGTTAACTAAAACCCCCCTTGGTTTTCCAAAATTCATCTCCATTTGGTCATAAATATCTTTTGAATATCATGATAAAAACATAGTCAAAAGCACGACAACTCTCTTGTAGCAATTGTATTTTGAGCATATCTCCCAAACGGTAAATCCAAATAGGCTGAAATTTTTACAGAAAGTTAACATCATCATAATTCACCTCCACAAAGAATTACAGTGCAATTGGAGTCACATAGCTCGAGAACATCCCAAAATGTTTGTAGATGATGATGCCTCATTTCTCGAAACCCGTGCATCATTTTGAGCTAAAATTGAGTCGGTGCTTTCATTTCATTCACATTCATCTCCTATACAAATTTCATGGAAAATGGATGTGAGGTTTAAGAGATATGATGAGAACATGGTGACTAGGTAAAAGCGCAGTGCAAAAGAGCAACAACTTAGTTGAAGGGAATGAGAGGGAAGGAGGTAGGAAAAATTATGGGAAAAATATGGGGAATACAAATGGATGTTAGGAAAATACTAGAAGTGGAATTTATCAAAAATAGTGAGAAAAATGAGGGAAAAAGGTCAAAACACAGACCTAGGGTAAATGCATAGTAGATTTCTAGGGTTTTTCTAAAATAAGGAAATGAAAGGATTTTGATGAGGGGAATGATGGAGAATGGATAGTGAAGGATGATGAAGGGGGTATAAGCTTAAAGTGAAGGTCTTTGACTCTTGAATGAAGCTATGAATCTTAGGTTACTCTTGTATAATTTCAACCTATCCAAATTAATGATTTATGAAGACAAGGCTCACATCAAACCATGGCCACAAAATTAAACAACTAAGAAACAAATTTTACATCTTGACATGCCATAACATCTAGCACACCTAATAATCCCTTGGCACTATGTAGCACGTGTTAGCATCCCCCACATTTCTTGGCATGCTTTGGCACTCCCTAGTACTCTGTGACACTTAGAACACCTCCTACTCGCTAGCTACCATTATTTGTCACACTATTATTCATTCATTTCCATGCATTTTAAACTACTACTCCCTTGTGTTTCCATGTAACTTGGCCCTAACACTCCCTAGCTTGTGTTTGTGCCACACCCTGACGCCTAGAACTTCTTGGCATGCCTTAGCACTTGACATGTCTTGTCATGCCTAAAATTCCTTGCAACTATCTAGCATGTGTTAGTACTTCCTGGCATTCCCTGGCTGTCATGCCCTCATAGATAGCCTTACTATTTTTGGGACTTGGGAACCCAACCAAGTCATTAACAAAACAATGTTTTTCCCAAACCAAATTCTCCCTTTCTCTGAAACTACTTTGTACACACCTTATCACAACCATACACTTGCCTCCTTTAATTACTATTTTGAACTTATCCTAACACACTTCATCCTTTGCAGCACTTGGAATTCACTGACACTCCTTGGCACACAACAATCTTATTTGTTCATTTACAAGCATTTTGACCTAGTTCTCTCCTGTGATGCCTTGGCACTGGCTAGTATACCTTTTCATTCCCTCCTTGGCACACCTAGAACTTGCTAACAATTCATTTCCATGCATTTGAAATCAGTGCTCCCTTATGTTTCCCTGGCACTTTGCCCTCACACTCCCTAGCATGCATGGATAAAATATTTACAAAATTTGCCCATATCCTACTATATAGGGTTTGTTTTTTGACTAACTAAAAATGTGATAACTGAAGAGATAATCACGGGATATCATAGGAAAATCCTCAAACTTCATTATCCAAATAGATTTGAGGTCAATCATGCCAAATTGAAGGTCTGCCAAGTCGAATTTCAAAAAGTTCTAGAACTCTGTCAGCAATTATGGCCTAGCGAAATTGTGAAAAATGGGTCTGAAAGTGCCACCTGGAACTCCAAGACAGTAAGTGTTGTGTAAAAATGAGAGAGGATTTTCCTTTTGGGTATGTTATGAACAAAAACCTCCTCTCATTTTCAAAAATACCTTCCCATTTGTTCATAATTCAAGCTTGAAGTTGGTCGCAAAGAAATGCAACAAATCATGGAAGAAGCACAACAAATAGTTGACTTGAAATTTTGATGACTAGAATTGAGTTTGGAGTGTTTTTGAAGACCTGTGAATAAATTTCGAGATTTCCACTACAATGTGGAGCCTTTAAACCATGCAAAAACATCATTTTAGCCTCTTCAAACTTGATTCTAAAACTAATTGTCCAGAAGAACAGCGAAAAGAGCAGCAAGGAATAGAAACTCATATCTCTTTGACAATAACACTTGTGCTAAAACTGAAAGAGGTTATTGTGCTTGGTTCCACGGTTAACTAAAACCCCCTTGGTTTTCCAAAATTCATCTCAATTTGGTCATAAATATCTTTTGGAAATGATGATAAAAACATAGTCAAAAGCGCAACAACTCTCTTGCAGCAATTTCTTTTTGAGCATATCTCCCAAATGGTAAATCCAAATCGTCTGAAATTTATATAGAAGGTTAATATCATCATAGTTCACCTCCACAAAGAATTGCAACCCAAATGGAGTCACATATCTCAAGAACATCCCAAAATGTCTGTAGATGATGATGCCTCATTTCTCGAAAATCGTGCATCATTTTGAGCTAAAATTGAGTGGGTGTTTTCATTTCATCCCCATTCATCTCCTGTAAAAATTTCATGGCAAACGGACGTGAGGTTTAAGAGAGATGACGAGAACATGGTGACTAGGTGAAAGCGTCGTGCAAAAGAGAAACAACTTAGCGGAAGGGAATGAGAGGGAAGGAGGTAGGAAAAATTATGGGAATATATATGGGGGATAGGTATGGATGTTAGGAAAATACTAGAAGTGGAATTTCTCAAAAATAGTGAGAAAAATGAGGGAAAAAGATCAAAACACAGACCTCGGATAAATGCCAAGCAGATTTCTAGGGTTTTCCTAAAATAAGGAAATGAAAGGATTTTGATGAGGGAAATGATGGAGAATGGCTAGTTAAGGATGATGTAGCTCTGAATATTAGGTTACTCATGTATAATTTCAACTTATCCAATTTAACAAGTTACAAAAACAAGGCTCACATCCAACCGTGGCCATAAAATTAAACAACTAAGGAATAAATTTTACATCTTGACATTCCATAACATCTGGCATATCTAATAATCCCTTGGAACTATGTAGCACGTGTTAGCATCCCACGCATTTATTGGCATGGTTTGTCACTCCTTAGCACTCCGTGACACTTAGCATGTTAGCATTATGATATAGGTGTTGTCCTTGATGGCAACTCACTTTGAGGTATGATATAGGTGATGGAAACTCAATCAGAGGACAAATCTTAATACATCAGGCCAAGAGAGAGGTATACACAGGTTAATCTTGATGAAAGAGTGTATACACGTGGGTGAGAAGAACAAAAGGCATGTATACGTACACACGCAGGTTCATAGAAGGAAATGTGCATACATGTCGGAAAACCAAGTTTTGGTCCGTGGTATTTGGTCCATGGTATTTGGTCCGAAGTGTTGATCCCAAGTATTAGGTCCAAGGTATTGGTTCAACATGGTTTTGGACCATGGTATTGAGGGAAGCCTAAACCTATATAAAGAGAAGATCACTAGGCCAAGAAGGTGTGCAAGGATTGAATATCTGATTAAGTGTGAGATCTAGTATGCTGGTCATGGGTTTGTGATGCTTAGCTTGATCTGAACCAAGGAGGCACTCATGTAGATGATGATGAAAAATGGATCAGGATCTTAAGGCTTGGAATGTTTATCATTATGGTTTGATTATGGATAGACTAGATCTTAATTATTGACGCATGTTGTATTGTATGAATGTTATGATCTGGGTATGACTGATGTCTAGAACAGCTACAAAGTTATGAGTAATTATTTGCACATCTGTACACGGGTTGGCTTTGGTGAAAGTGTGTATGTACATTGGTTTGGTTCTTCATAGTAGCTTATACATTATTAGATATGATATGTGAAGTTGCAATTGGATCTGGTTATTGTTGCAAAGTTCTGTTGTTTTTTCTGTGTTCTGGTGACTCTGTTGTGGACAGGGTTTCAGTGGTTCAGTATTGGGTGATTCAGAGATTCATGATGCAGGTATAAATTGATGATTGTGGTGATTGTTTTGTATTTATGGATCCAGTACAAAAATTTATGAAACGTGGTCCTTGGAAGATCGTAGAGTTCAATAGGTCGGCGCCTACGTACTGGTAAACATATTGGCCAGTACAAGATCCAGGGGGTTGTAGCTCCCTTCTAGGAGTAGTTGGAAAACGAGTGAAGGTTGGAGCCTTCAGTAGGCTGGTGCCTACGTACTAGTAAATGGATCGGCTAGTACAAGAGCTAAGAACGTTGTAGCCTTCTGCAGGTAGAAGCCTGTGTACTGTTATAAGACTGCACCAGTACTAATGTAAAAAGAAGTTTCTTATTAAAGGAAGATAGAGACGAAATGCAGCAGGTGGTTTTCACCCACATTAGGTTTCCACCTTATATCATGGTGTTCATGTGTGCTCCTTATGTGTGATCATCTATTCTATTTTACTGCACCTGTTTACTGCTATTATGGTTAATAATGTTCTGATGCACTCATTGAAGATCAACTAACTAAATCATAAGTTTATTGGATATACGCTAGTTGCAATAAACACAGTTGCGTATATACACGGGTATCCTTAACTGAAGTAGAGTATATGAATCTTAATATGGAAATGAAAAAATTTTATTGATTTGATAATACTGATTCACCCCCCCTCTCAACATTATTTCCAACAATTGGTATCAGATCAGGTCCTTTGGTAGAAGCTTGATCGCTTGAAGGAGATCCGTAGAACAATGGGAAAGAAAGTGTGTCAAAAGAAGAAGACAGCTCAAAGGAACAATGACAGCCTGCCATTGAGTGGAAGCAAGTATTCAGATCCTGAATCACCTCAGATTGAAGATGGACAAGCAAAGGAAGCATCAGATAAAATCATAGATCAGCAAGATCTACCTAGCAAAAGGGAGAGTGCCCTTAAAGAAGAAATTATCAGCTTAAAAGCTCAGCTGGAATGTGCCTTCAGAGTTCGTCAAATGTTGTAGGAGCTGAATGAAGAACAAGAAAAGGAGATTCTCAAACTAAGGCAACAAATGGAAGAAGGAAGAAAGTCTAAGGAAATTTTGAAGAAGCAATGTCTGGAAAAGGAAGAACATCAGGTTGAGGTAAAAATCTTGAAAGGTAAATTAGAAGAAAAGGATAAACTATTATGATTTCAAGACAATACTAAGATTTTGGATGATATTCTTAGTAGTCAAAGGTCGCCTACTATCAAAACTGGTATGGGTTTTTATGGATCTGCTGAAGGTGAATCTAGCTCACAAGGTGAGGCAAGGAACTCTAATGAGAAACCTAAAATGATCAACAAGGAGATGAGAGGACAGCCCCATCAATAGCCAAGGAAAGAAATTCCTCAAAGAAAATATTTTGCTCCTAACTGTGGAAGTGATAAACGATTATTTCCTTCGATGAATAATGTTGAATGTTATGTATGTCATAATCTTGGACATGTTGCAGCCAGATGCAGAAGTAGAATGGTTCAAGACCATCACTCAGAAAGATCATCACGTTCCAGATACTTTAAGGGATATTTCTTTTCTTGCAATATGTTTGGCCACAAAGCCATTAACTATTTTAGGAGGAATAGGAAACATGTAAGATGTTATGCATGCAACAAGCCTAGACATATAGCAAAATAATGCAGGAGAAGATTGTGGACACCATACCAAAAGGAGAAAAGATCATCACAGTTGAAGATATGGAAGAAAAAAGAAGTTCAACCAGAAAGATGTGGCATATCAGAGTACACAGACATGACAGATTCAGAGGAAGCTGAAAGTGTGGAACATCAGTGTTCTAAAACTCATACGCAGGTTTCATGAAAACAAGTCACATATATACGCGAGTTAGACACTGCACAGTCACGTATATGATGTTCTGAAGAAAATCAGCAGTACAAAAGTCTGATATGGTTTAGTCACTAGTATATGATGGTTAGCACAGGCTCACAAGGAGCATATGCTTTGAATAATGGATTGTTAGCATTATGGTTAAAAGTCTTTGGTGATGATGCTTATGTGGCTAAATGATACATCTTGTTGGTCAAAATGAATGGTATTGCAGGTTACAGGACTGGATGTTGATGCTTATGGTGCAGATCATATATGGTGTAGATTACTGGTCTTTGTTATAAAGACCTTGCATGTGCTCAGGGGGAGCATGGACAGATTGGTACATCTTGGCATGTACAAAGGGGGAGCTCAATCAAAGATTTCAGCAGGTACTAAGGGGGAGTATAGGCAACAGAATGTATATCGAGGAAGAGAATATCTTGGTCCACCCTTTTCCCTTGATGTCAAAGGAGGAGAGTGACTTGGTGTGGTTGTTGCCATCAAGTCCAAAGGGGAAGATTGTTGGAATTATGATACAGGTGTTGTCCTTGATGGCAACTCACTCAGAGGTATGATACAGGTGATGGCAACCCAATCAGAGGACAGATCTTAATACATCAGGTCAAGAGAGAGGTATACGCAGGTTAATCTTGATGAAAGATCGTATACACGTGGGTGAGAAGAAAAAAAGGCGTGTATACATACACACGTAGGTTCACAGAAGGAAATGTGCGTACATGTCAGAAAACCAAGTTTTGGTCTGTGGTATTTCGTCTATTTGGTCCGAAGTGTTGATCCCAAGTATTGGGTCTAAGGTATTGGTCCAACATGGTTTTGGACAATGGTATTAAGGGAAGCCTAAACCTATATAAAGAGAAGATCATTAGGCCAAGAAGGTGTGCAAGGATTGAATATTTGATGAAGTGTGAGATCTAGTATGCTGGTCATGGGTTTGTGATGCTTAGCTTGATCTGAACCAACGAGGCACTCATGTGGATGATGATGAACAATGGATCGGGATCTTAAGGCTTGGAATGTTTATCATTATGGTTTGATTATGGATAGAATAGATCTGAATTATTGACACATGTTGTATTGTATGAATGTTATGATCTGGGTATGACTGATGTCTAGAACAGCTGCAAAGTTATGAGTAAGTATTTGCAGATCTGTACGCGGGTTGGCTTTGGTGAAAGCGCGAATGTACACTGGTTTGGTTCTTCATAGTAGCTTATACATTATGAGATATGATATGTGAAGTTGCAGTTGGATCTGGTTATTGTTGCAGAGTTCTGTTGTTTGTTCTGTGTTCTGGTGACTGTGTTGTTGACAGGGTTTCAGTGGTTCAGTATTGGGTGATTCAGAGATTCATGATGCAGGTATAAATTGATGATTGTGGTGATTGTTTTGTATTTATGGATCCAGTATGAAAATGTATGAAACGTGGTCCCTGGAAGATCGTAGAGTTCAGTAGGCTGGCACCTACGTACAGGTAAACATATTGGCCAGTACAAGAGCCAGGGGGTTGTAGCTCCCTTCTAGAAGCAGTTGGAAAATGAGTGAAGGTTGGAGCCTTCAGTAGGTGGGTGCCTACGTACTAGTAAATGGATCGGCTAGTACAAGAGATAAGAAGGTTGTAGCCTTCTGCAGGTAGAAGCCTGCATACTGGTATAAGACTGCACCAATGCTAATGTAAAAAGAAGTTTCTTATTAAAGGAAGATAGAGACGAATTGCAGCAGGTGTTTTTCACCCACATTGGGTTTCCACCTTATATCATGGTGTTCATGTGTGCTCCTTATTTGTGATGATCTGTTCTGCTCTACTGCACCTGTTTACTGCTATTATGGTTAATAATGTTTTGATGCACTCATTGAAGATCAACTAACTAAATCATAAGTTTACTGGATATACGCTAGTTGTAATAAACACAATTGTGTATATACGCTGGTATCCTTAACTGAAGTAGCGTATATGAATCTTAATATGGAAATGAAAAAGTTTTATTGATTTGATAATACTGATTCACCCCCCCCTCTCAGTATTATTTCCAACATAGCACACCATGTACTCGCTAGCTAACACCCTTTGTCACACTATTATTCATTCATTTCCATGCATTTGAAACTACTAATCCCTTGTGTTTCCCTGGAACATGGCCCTAACACTCCCTAGTTTGTGTGTGTGCCACACCTTGATGCCTGGAACTTCTTGGCCTGCCTTAGCACTTAGCATGTCTTGGCATGCCTAAAATGCCTTGGAACTATCTAACATGTCTTATTACTTCATGGTATGCAATGGAGCACCTTGGCACTCCCTAGCTATCATGCCCTCATAGATAGCCTTACTTTTTTTGGGACTTGTGAACCCAACCAAGTCATTAACAAAACAATGTTTTTCCCAACCAAAACTCTCCTTTTCTCTGAAACTACTTTGTACACACCTTATCACAACCATAGGCTTACCTCTTGCAAGTCCTATTTTGAACTTGTCCTAACACTCTTCATCCTTGGGGCACCTGGAATTCATTGACACTCCTAGGCACACAACAATCTTATTTGTTCATTTTCAAGCATTTTGACCTAGTTCTCTCTTGTGATGCCTTGGCACTAGCTAGTATACCTTTTCACTCTCTCCTTGGCACACCTAGAACTTGCTAACAATTAATTTCCATGCATTTGAAATGAGTTCTCCGTTTTGTTTCCCTGGCACTTTTCCCTCACACTCCCTAGCATGCATGGATAAAATATTTAGAAAATTTGTCCATATCCTACTATCAAGGGTTTGGGTTTTGACTAACTAAAAAGGTGATAACTTCAAATATAATCATGGTATATCATAGAAAAATCCTCAAAATTTATTATCCAAATAGATTTGAGTTCAACCATGCCAAGTTGAACGTCCACCAAGTCGAATTTCAAAAAGTTCGAGAACCCTGTCAGCAGTAACGGCCTAGCGAAATTGTGAAAAATGGGTCTCAAAGTGCCACCTGTAACTCCAAGACAATAGCTGCTGTGTAAGAAATGAGAGAGGATTTTTCTTTTGGGTATGCTATGAACAAAATCCTCCTCCCATTTTCAAAAGTACTTTCCCATTTGTTCATAATCCAAGCTCAAAGCTGGTCGCACAGAAATGTAACAAATCATGGCAAAAGTGCACCAAATAGTTGACTTGAAATTTTGATGACTTGAATAGGGTTTTGAGTGTTTTTGAAGACCTGTGAATAAATTTGGAGATTTCTACTACAGCTTGGAGCCTTTAAACCATGCAAAAACATCATTTTAGTCTCTTCAAACTTGATTTTAAAACAGATTGTCCACATAAGCAGCAAAAAGAGCAGCAAGGAATACAAACTCATATCTCTTTAACCATAACATGTGTGGAAAAAATGAAAGAGTTGATTGTGCTTGGTTCGATGGTAAACTAAAACCTCCCTTGGTTTTCTAAAATTCATCTCCATTTGGTCATAAATATATTTTGAAAATGATGATAAAAGCATAGTCAAAAGCGCAACAACTCTCTTGTAACAATTGTATTTTGAGCATATCTCCCAAACGCTAAATCCAAATTGGCTGAAATTTTTACATAAAGTTAATATCATCATAATTCAACTCCACAAACAATCACAACCCAATTTGAGTCACATATTTTGAGAACGTCCAAAAATGGTTGTATATGATGATGCCTCATTTCTCGAAAACCATGCATCATTTTGAGCTAAAATTGACTGGGTTTTTTCATTTCATCCCCATTCATCTACTGTAAAAATTTCATGGCAAACAAATTTGAGGTTTAAGAGATATGACGTGAACATGGTGACTAGGTAAAAGTGTAGTGCAAAAGAGCAGCAAGTTAGGGGAAGGGAATGAGAGGGAAGGAGGTAGGAAAAATTATGGGAAAAATATGGGGGATAGGTATGGGTGCTAGGAAATTACTAGAAGTAGGATTTCTCAAAAATAGTGAGAAAAAGGGGGGAAGAAGGTCAAAACATAGACCCAGGGTAAAAGCGCGGCAGATTTTTAGTGTTTTTTCTAAAATAAGGAAATGAAAGGATTTTGATTAGGGAATGATGGAGAATGGAAAGTGAAGGATGATGCAGGAGGTATAATCTTAAAATGAAGGCTTTTGACTCCTAAATGAAGCCATGAATATTATGTTAGTCATGTATAATTTTAACTTATCTAACTTAACAAGTTACAAAGACAAGTCTCACATCCAGCTGTGGTCGTAAAATTAAACAACTAAGCAACAAATTTTACACCTTGACATGCCATAACATTTGGCATGCCTAATAATCCCTTGGCACTATGTAGCACGTGCTACCATCCCCCAGATTTCTTGGCATACTTTGGCACTCCCTAGCACTCCCTAACACTTAGCACACCTTGTACTTGCTAGCTAACACTCTCTGTCACACTCTTATTCATTCATTTCCATGCATTTGAAACTACTTCTCCCTTGTGTTTCCCTAGAACTTGGCCCTAACACTCCCTAGCATGTGTTGGCACCACACCCTGGTGCCTAGAACTTCTTGGCATGCCTAAAATGCCTTGGAATTGTCTAGCATGTGTTAGTACTTCCTGGCATTCCCTGGAACACCTTGGAACTCCCTAGCTGTCATGCCCTCATAGATAGCCTTACCTTTTTTGTGACTCGGGAACCCAACCAAGTCATTAGCAAAATAATGTTGTGCCCAACCCAAATTCTCCCTTTATCTGAAACTAGTTTGTACACACCTTATCACAACTGTAGGCTTGCCTCTTATAAGTCCTATTCTGAACTTATCCTAACACAATTCATCCTTGGGGTACCTGTAATTCGCTGACACTCCTTGGCACACAACACTCTTATTTGTTCATTTCCAAGCATTTTGACCTAGTTCTCCCTTGTGATGCCTTGGCACTGGCTAGTATACCTTTTCACTCCCTCCTTAGCACACCTAGAACTCGCTGACAATTCATTTCCATGCATTTGAAATGAGTGCACCCTTGTGTTTCCCTGGCACATGGCCCTCATACACCCTAGCATGCATGAATAAAATATTTACAAAATTTGCCAATATCCTCCTATCTAGGGTTTGGATTTTGACTAACTAAAAATGTGATAAATGAAGAGATAATCATGGGATATGATAGAAACATCCTCAAAATTCATTATCCAAATATATTTTAGGTCAATCATTCCATGTTGGAGGTCCGCCAAGTTGAATTTATAAAAGTTCTAGAACCCTGCCAGTAATTATGGCCTAGCAAAATTGTGAAAAATGGGTCTCAAAGTGCCACTTTTAACTCCAAGATAGTAACTGTTGTGTAAAAAATGGGAGAGGCTTTTTTTTTTGGGTATGTTATGAACAAAAAATACTACCATTTTCAAAAATACTTTCCCATTTGTTCAAAATCCAATCTTGAAGTTAGTCGCACAGAAATGCAACAAATCATGGTAGAAGCACAACAAATAGTTGCCTTGAAATTTTGATGACTTGAATTGGGTTTTGAGTGTTGCTGAATACCCGTGAAGAAATTTGGAGATTTCCACTACACCATGGAGCCTTTAAACCATGCTAAAAGATCATTTTAGCCTCTTCAAACTTGGTTCCAAGACAGATTGTCCAAAAGCGCAACGAAAAGAGCAAGAAGGAAGAAAAACTCATATCTCTTTAACCATAACACCTGTGAAAAAAATGAAAGAGGTTATTGTGCCAGGTTCCATGTTTAACAAAAACTTCCCTTGGTTTTCCAAAATTCATCTCCATTTGGTCATAAATATATTTTGAAAATGATGATAAAAACATAGTCAAAAGCGCAGCAACTCTCCTGTAGTAATTGTATTTTGAGCATATCTCCCAAACGGTAAATTCAAAAGGGCTGAAATTTTTACATAAAGTTAATATCATCATAATTCACCTCAACAAAAAATTGCAGCCAAATTGGAGTCAAAAATCTCAACAAAATCCCAAAATGGATGTAGATGATGATGCCTCATTTCTCGAAAACTGTGCATCATTTTGAGCTGAAATTGAATGGGTGTTTTCATTTCATCCCCAATCCTCTCCAATAAAAATTCCGTGACAAATAGAATTGAGGTTTAAGATATATGACGAGAACATGGTGACTAGGTAAAAGAGCAGTGTAAAGGAGCAACAGCTTAAGGGAATGGAATGAGAGGGAAGGGAGGTAAGAAAAATCATGGGAAAAATATGGGGGATAGGTATGGGGGTTATGAAAATGTTAGAAGTGGAATTTCTCAAAAATAGTGAGAAAAAGGGGGGAAGAAGGTCAAAACACAGACACAGGGTAAAAGCGCAGCAAATTTCTACGGTTTTTTGTAACATAAGGAAATGAAAGGATTTTGATTAGGGAATGATGGAGAATGGCGAGTGAAGGATGATGAAGGAGGTATAATCTTGAAATGAAGGCCTTTGACTCCTAAATGAAGCTATGAATCTTAGGTTACTCATGTAGAATTTCAACTTATCCAACTTAACAAGTTACGAAGACAAGGCTCACATCCAACTGTGGTCGTAAAAATAAACAACTAAGCAACAAATTTTACATCTTGACATGCCATAACATCTGGCATGCCTAATAATCCCTTGGCACTATGTAGCAAGTGTTAGCATCCCTCGCATTTATCAACATGCTTTGGCACTCCCTAGCTCTCCCTGACACTTAGCGCACCTCGTACGCACTAGCTAACACTCTTTTTCACTCTTATTTATTCATTTCCATGAATTTGAAACTATTGCTCCCTTTTGTTTCCTTGGAACTTGGCCCTAACACTCCCTAGCATGTGTTGGCACCACACCCTGGCGCCTAGAACTTCTTAGCATGCCTAAAATGCCTTGGAACTATCTAGCATGTGTTAGTACCTCCTCACATTCCCTGGAACACCTTGGCACTCCCTAGTTGTCATGCCCCCATAGATAGCCTTACTTTTTTTGTGTCTTAGGAACCCAACCAAGTCATTAACAAAACAATGTTGTGCCCAACCCAAATTCTCCCTTTGTGTGAAACTACTTTGTACACACCTTATCACAACCATAGGCTTACCTCCTGCAAGTCCTATTCTAAACTTATCCTAACACACTTCATCCTTGGGGTACCTGAAATTCGCTGACACTCCTTGGCACACAACACTCTTAATTGTTCATTTCCAAGCGTTTTGACCTAGTTCTCCACTGTGATGCCTTGGCACTGGCTAGTATACATTTTCACTCCCTCCTGCACACCTAGAACTCGCTGAAAGTTCATTTCCATGCATTTGAAATGAGTGTTGATTCCTTGTGTTTCCCTGGCACTTGGCCCTCACACTCCCTAACATGTATGGATAAAATATTTACAAAATTTGCCCATATCCTACTATCTAGGGTTTGTTTTTTGACTAACTAAAAATGTGATAACTGAAGAGATAATCATGGGATATGATAGAAAAATCCTCAAACTTCATTATCCAAATAGATTTGAGGTCAACCATTCCAAGTTGGAGGTCCACCAAGTTGAATTTCAAAAATTTCTAGAACCCTGCCAGCAATTATGGCTTAGCGAAATTGTGAAAAATGGGTCTCAAAGTGCCACTTGTAACTCCAAGACAGTAATTGCTGTGTAAAAAATGAGAGAGGCTTTTGTTTATTGGTATGTTATGAACAAAAAATGATACCATTTTCAAAAATACTTTCCCATTTGTTCAGAATCCAAGCTTGAAGGTTGTCGCATAGAAATGCAACAAATCATGGCAGAAGCGCAAAAAATAGTTGCCTTGAAATTTTGATGACTTGAATTGGGTTTTGAGTGTTGTTGAAGACTTGTGAAGAAATTTGGAGATTTCCACTACACCGTGGAGCCTTTAAACCACGCAAACAGATCATTTTGGCCTCTTCAAACTTGATTCCAAGACGAATTGTCCAGAAGCGCAACGAAAAGAGTAGGAAGGAATAAAAACTCATATCGCTTTAAACATAACACCTGTGCAAAAAATGAAAGAGGTTATTGTGCCTGGTTCCATGTTTAACAAAAACCTCCCTTGGTTTTACAAAATTCATCTCCATTTGGTCATAAATATATTTTGCAAATGATGATAAAAAAAAAGTCAAAAGCACAACAACTCTCCTGTAGCAATTGTATTTTGAGCATATCTCCCAGATGGTAAATCCAAATCTGCTGAAATTTTTACATAATGTTAATATCATCATAATTCACCTCAAAAAAAAATTGCAGCCCAATTGGAGTCACACATCTCAAGAAACTCCCAAAATGGATGTAGATGATGATGCCTCATTTCTCGAAAACTGTGCATCATTTTGAGCTGGCATTAAGTGCGTGTTTTCATTTCATCCGAATTCCTCTCCTATAAAAATTTCGTCACAAACAGAATTGAGGTTTAAGAGATATGATGAGAACATGGTGACTAGGTAAAAGAGCAATGCAAAAGAGCAACAGCTTAAGGGAAGGGAATGAGAGGGAAGGGAGGTAAGAAAAATTATGGGAAAAATATGGGGAATAGGTATGCAGGTTATGAAAATGCTAGAACTATAATTTCTCAAACATAGTGAGAAAAAGGGGCGAAGAAGGTCAAAACATAGACCTAGGGTAAAAGCGTAACAGATTTCTAAGGTTTTTTGTAAAATAAGGAAATGAAATGATTTTGATGAGGAGAATGATGGATAATGGCCAGTGATGGATGATGAAACAGGCATAATCTTAAAATTAAGGTCTTTGACTTCTGAATGAAGCTATGAATCTTAGGTTACTCATGTATAATTTCAACTTATCCAACTTAACAAGTTATGAATACAAGGCTCACATCCAATGGTGGTCGTAAAATTAAACAACTAAGCAACAAATTTTACATCTTGACATGCATAACATCTGGCACACCTAATAATCCCTTGGCACTTTGTAGCAAGTGTTATCATCTCCCGCATTTCTTGGAATGATTTGGCACTCCCTAACACTCTCTGACACTTAGCACACCTCATACTAGCTAGCTAACACTCTATGTCACACTCTTATTCATTCATTTCCCTACATTTGAAACTATTGCTCCCTTGCATTTCCCTGGAACTTGGCCCTAACACTCCTTAGCATGTGTTGGCACCACACGCTGGCGCCTAGAACTTCTTGGCATGACTAAAATGCCTTGGAACTATCTAGCATGTGTTAGTACTTCCTGGCATTCCCTAGAACACCTTGGCACTCCCTAGCTGTCATGCCCTCATAGATAGCCTTACTTCTTTTACGACTTGGGAACCCAACCAAGTTATTAACAAAACAATGTTGTGCGCAACCCAGATTCTCCCTTTGTTTGAAACTACTTTGTACACACCTTATCATAACCATAGGCTTGCCTCCTGCAAGTCCTATTTTGAACTTATGCTAACACGCTTCGTCCTTGGGGCACCTGTAATTCGCTGACACTCCTTGGCACACAACACTCTTATTTTTTCATTTCCAAGCACTTTGACCTAGTTCTCCCTTGTGATGCCTTGGCACTGGCTAGTATACATTTTCAGTCCCCCCTTAGCACACCTATAACTCGTTGACAATTCATTTCCATGCATTTGAAATGAGTGCCGATCCCTTGTGTTTCCCTGCAATTTGGCCCTCACATTCCCTAACATTCATGGATAAAATATTTACAAAATTTGCCCATATCCTACTATCAAGGGTTTGGTTTTTGACTAACTAAAAATGTGATAACTGAAGAGATAATCATGGTATATGATAGAAAAATCCTCAAAATTCATTATCCAAATATATCTGAGGTCAACCATTCCAATTTGGAGGTCCACCAAGTCGACTTTCAAAAAGTTCTAGAACCCTGTCAGCAATTATGGCCTAGCAAAATTGTGAAAAATGGGTCTCAAAGTGCCACCTGTAACTCCATGATAGTAACTTCTGTGTAAAAAATGAGACAGGATTTTTGTTTTGGGTATGTTATGAACAAAAACCCCCTCCAGTTTTCAAAAGTACTTTCCCATTTGTTCAGGATCCAAGCTTGAAGTTGGTCGCATAGAAATGCAACAAATCATGGCAGAAGCGCAGCAAATAGTTGACTTGAAATTTTGATGACTTGAATTGGGTTTTGAGTGTTGTTGAAGACTTGTGAAGAATTTTGGAGATTTCCACTACACCATGGAGCCTTTAAACCATGCAAAAACATCACTTTAGCCTCTTCAAACTTGATTCCAAAACTGATTGTCCAGAAGCGCAGTGAAAAGAGAAGCAAGGAATACAAACTCATATCTCTTTGACGATAACACCTGTACAAAAATGCAAAGAGTCTATTGTGCTTGGTTCCATGGTTAACAGAAACCTCCCTTGGTTTTCCAAAATTCATCTCCATTTGGTCATAAATATCTTTTGAAAATAATGATAAAAATGTAGTCAAAAGCACAACAACTCTTCTGTAGCAATTGTATTTTGAGCATATCTCCCAAACAATATATCTAAATGGGCTGAAATATTTATAGAAAGTTAATATCATCATAATTCACCTCCATAAAAAATTGCAGGCCAATTGGAGTCACATATCTTGAGAAAATCCCAAAATGGTTGTAGATGGTGATGCCTCATTTCTCAAAAACCGTTCATCATTTTGATTTGAAATTGCGTGGTTGTTTTCATTTCTTCCCCATTCATCTCCTGTAAAAATTTCATGGAAAATGGACGTGAGGTTTAAGAGATATGACGAGAACATGGTGACTAGGTAAAAGCGCAGTGCAAAATAACAACAACTTAGGGGAAGGGAATGAGAGGGAAGGGAGGTAGGAAAAATTATGGGAAAAATATAGGGAATAGGTATGGGTGTTAGGAAAATACTAGAAGTGAATTTTTTCAAAAATAGTGAGAAAAAATGGGAAAGAATGTCAAAACACAGACCATGATTGAAATTATAGTAAACATGCAACATTGGTTGCCTTAGAATACATAAAGTTAAGCCATTGCACTAGTCTATAATCAGCTATAAGAGAATATAAGATAATAGTTATTGAGAAATTATCCAAAATGTGAAACATGCCTATTGTAGATAATTCTATAAGAAGGTTTGTTTACTAGCTTCATTAAGATTTTTTCTTCCTACTTCTTGTATTGGCATAGAGAATATTTATTTCATTTTCCATGTAAAAGCTACAAGGTATAATGAACAATTCTGGAGGTCAAGCACATGTCTTCATATATGTTTCATGATAGTAGAAAGTATTGCATGCACATGGATCTATATGTTGCATCGATCCATAACTTTGTTTTCATAAAGACAAAGATGTCGACAACTAAATTTTAGACAGTTCTACTACAAGGATTTTTCAGATTTGATAGTTGTCACATGTTTGATATTGGATAGATCACATCATTGCAACTTTCCTTCTTCATTTTTGGTTTACAATTAAAGAGTACATGTTCATAAATTCTTGAGAAAAAGGATTGTTGGTCATCAAGATAAAATAGACAACAAATGTAGATGGAACCTACAAAGAATATTCAATATCAAATTTAAAAACAAATTGATGCTTGATAAATGTGCTATAACAATTGCGAAAATATTTAACAAGTTATATTTTAACCCTTAAAGGAACTAGACTTGAGGTCATTTCTCTATCCTCATAAAAGGGTTACATCCAATATATGTTCTCTCAAAAATTCCAACAATTAGAGGAGCCTTGCAGACAGTATAGTGTGGGGATTGCAAGGACACTCTGAAAGTGAGGAATATACCAGCTCCTTAATCATGTTCGCCATTTAGTACAAAGGTTAAATAGTGCTATGTTACACCAAATACTAGGAGGAAATTTCAGAATATAAGAAAACAATTGAACTAAATCATTTTCAACAAAATTTGCAACTTACCCATGTCCTCAAATGAAAATGTATATCATTGGTAAAGTGTAGAATGAAGAATTTACATGGTTTCATAGTTGTTTAACCCATAATTGAAAAGATTTCTGGCTATCAGCAAAAATCACACAACATTTACAAAACATGATAAGGCATTTACATTGAAAAGTATTGCATGCACATGGATCTACCTGTTGCATTGATCCATAACTTTGTTTTCATAAAGACAAAGATGTCGGCAACTAAATTTTAGATAGTTCTACTACAAGGATTTTTCAAATTTGATAGTAGTTACATGTTTGATATTGGATAGATTGGATAATTGTCACATGTTTGATTTTGGATAGATCACATCATTGGTGCTTTCATTGTTCATTTTTGGTTTACATTTAAAAATTACATGCTCATAAATGCTTGAGAAAAATGATTGTTGGTCATCAAGATGAAATAGACAGCAAATGTAGATGGAACTTACACAAAATATTCAATATAAGATTTAAAACAAATTGACGCTTTATAAATATGCAATAACAATTGCGAAAATCTTTAACAAGTTATATTTTAACCCTTAAAGGAACTGGACTTGAGTTCATTTATCTATCCTCATAAAAGGGTTACATCCAATATATGTTCTCTCAAAAATTCCAACAATTAGAGGAGCCTTGCAGAAACTACAGTGTGGAGATTGCAAGGACACTTTAAAAGCAAGGAATATACCAGCTCCTCAATCATGTTCTTCATTTAGTAAAAAGGTTAAATAGTGGTATGTTACACAAAATACGAAGAGGAAATTTTGAAATATAAGAAAACAACTTAACTAAATCATTTTCAATGAAATTTTCAACTTACCCTGTCCTCAAATGCAAATATCTATCATTAGTAAAGTGCATAATGAAGAATTTACATCGTTTCGTAGTTGTTTAAGCCATAATTGAAAATGTTTCTGGCTATTAGCAAAAATCACAAAACATTTACAAAACATGATAAAGACAGTATATATGTAGCATGATAAGACTATATATCCAACATACAAAAAATAGCCAAATAGTAGCAAGAACAATGCAGTACATCTGATGTAAAGGGACATATATCTTATAGAAGGATAAGAGTAATCATGTACCCAACATCTTAGCCATGATATTAATCAAAATTAGGCTATCACATTCGACATTCAGCATCCTCAAATATTCGAGATAGTAGTTTCCCAAGTCATTGCTCTCAATCATAGATCAATTCAATGTCACTAGTGTTCCAACATATAAAATTGTTAAGTGCATCTGCTAAATACTCGCATCGATTACTTCTACGCTTAAGCTTGATTTCATAATCAAAATCAACCAAGATTGATTGTGGGCACACAAAATAATATCCCTCTCCTAATTCTTCTCCATTGGACATGACAAAATTTGGTTCAGTGTTTTTTATGTAACCTTTTGCAACCTTCACTTGACCATTAAAATATATAAGTAAACATTTCTTTCTGTTCAATCCTGTATTTGAAGGTAGTAATTGCGTTTGACCCTGCAAATAGACAAATTCTTGTGAGATTCCATAGAATAAGAAAATAATATTAAACAAGAAAATAAACAAGTATGGAACTTACTTGCGTTATTGAGTCACCAATTGGGTCATGAATATGTTGTCCTAAAGTCAATGGAGTTTGTTTTGGCGAAGCCTGACTATGACTTAAGGAACTCTGCTAAAAAATAAATAGTTTGCATGAGATACCATGAAATCAGAAAATTAAGGATTAAGCTTCAAAACCAATGTTTCATTAATTATGCATCCTACAACAATATAATCATGTTCATATTGACATTGTTCTTTTAAAATCACAATCTTCAAAGATGGCATACATAAAAAATCAAATATTCTACACATGTAATTCTTACATTGTTGGCTGGTTCTGAATCAACTCGGCCACTTTCTTTTCCTGCCTCCATGGAAGCTTTCCATTCCATTAATTCTTCAACAACTGCCTTCAATCATCCAAGTTCCTTCTCTTTTTCTCTCAATTTTTCTTTTGTATTATGTAACTGCTTCTTGTAAGCACGCTCTTTTCCAAACAAATCAGTTGGAGTAACCCCAAAGCCAACCCCACGTACACGACCGCTTCTCTCAGGCACCAAAAATATTGCAATGGCATCTTCCTTTGTTCCATATGCAGGAGACACTGAAACATTTTGTATTGATTCAATTTGTTTCTAGCAATGACAACATTTCAACAAATACATGTAAGAAACATCATTAATATTTAAAAGAAAAGAAAAAAATAAATAGATACAAGAATAGGTGGGGAACTTACTATTCTCTCTGCACTAAATGATGACATTGGAGTGCCGTCCTTCTTTGTATGACATTTCATCCACACATCAACCCTAGATACAAGCGTATCATTTTGATTGAAAGTTTGGTTCTAGTCACAAAAAATACAACGGTCTAGTTAAATATATTTGTAGTTAGTAATTGTGAACAAAAAATAGATTTGGTTACAACTTACAAGATCATGTTCAACTCTATAGTAACCTCTACAACCAGAAGTGTGGGTCTCTTGCTCTAATGCCCTATTTTCCTTATTTACTTTTGTCTTCTCCTGCAAAAAATGGATGCTTAGATTGAAGTTGATTGTGTGCAAGGACTCAAAGTCAAATCCCATTTGATGATAACAATTAGATTTGTCTTTCATTTTTACCTTGAATTTAGGGTCAAATCATATTCTGACAAATTCAATCCAATTGGTTTCATTTAGTCCGCTAGGAACATTTTCGATCCTATCCTCATCCATTTTGTATTTCAAATAATAATATTTATACAAATTATATTTGTAAGTTCTTAAGAATTGAGATATTGCTTTATAACACCATTGTTCCACTGACAAATCTATTTGGTAGGTACGCTACAATAGATAAATAACACATTATTAGATAAAAAGTCTTATTTGAAGTTAAACTTATCATACACATGTTCAATACACCAATGAAATTTAGAAGAAAAAATCCAAAAATAATTTAGTTGATATCACATTGATTTCATTCCATATGTCTTTCTTAAGTTCTTCAGGCACTTGTTTCCATTCCATGTGTTTGATGTCGATAACCTATCTTTCAAGAACACCTAAAAAAGAGGAGAATTTCTCTGACTATGGACCAATAAGTTGCCCCCTCTCATTAAATTGAATTTCAAGCAATGCAGAGGCCTCTGTAGTGTTTCCAAAGAAGAATTTTGTTGGTCCTCTACCCTTCCTCTGCACATTTATTGTAATATGGGCTTGGGTAGTTGCATCTTCCCCTTCCAAACCATGCTCTTGTTGTGGTTGTTCTTGCTCCACACCATGATCTAGTTGTGATGGTTCTTGCTCCAAACCATGATGTTGTTGTGATGGTTCGTGTTGAGAATTTACTGGAAAACAAATCACACCTCTTAAGACAATAACAATATGAATCTCTTAACAGAAAATATTGAAGTATTTATAAAAGAAATACAAATTTGAGAAATGATCATACCTTCCAATGGTTCATGCACATTTTTCTCAAAAATATGTGCATTAGAATTGTTGCTGGCACTAAAGCAACTAGATTCATGCTGCAATGGGGCAATTTATCCTGGTGCTCTCTTTTGTGGGTGTGTTTTGATGATGCCACTTCAAAAATTGTCACTTTTTTTTGTAATATGGCTTGAATTTTTGGTTTTACTCACTGTTAAAAGTGATCTCTTAAAATGTCTTTCAATCCTGTTGAATACTTGCAGATATAGATTACGACACTTGATCAAAGTTAGTAAGACAAATGTTAAAGTAGAAAAGAAAGCACAATAATTGTTAAGACAATATTGACGTCTAAAATGAAAAATAATGTCTTACCTCGGTATGGATATCCGCAAATAGACTGCATAACAAAAAAAAAACATTTTTATTAGCACATCCTTTCCATTTCATAAGAGTTCAATTCAGATCCTAGTATTTTCAAGGGTCCATTTTTGTTATCTTAAAACAATACCCCTCCACGTGTGCCAAAACAGAGTGCAAGTTATAGACTGAATCATTAACCAAAACAATTAGATACATTTCCAAAACATGTTACCTCCAAATGCCAAAAACCATGCAGCATCACACCAATGAATCAAACTACAAACCTTTCATTTATGTTCTCAAATATTGAGAAGTATGAGTTGCAAAATTTTAGTGTAAAGCCACAATGACATTACCATTTCTAGGGAACAAATCGCAGGGTGGTGTGAATGGGTTCACATATAGCAACAGTTGAGGAGTTATTTTGCCTAAAGATAAACAATACACTATTGTTATGTGAACAACTAGGCTAAAAAAAGTTTAAAACCATTGCTTGTAAATAGCTAGGCAGAAAGAACCATTACAAAAGTCCAATGGAAAAATAGATATTTAGAAAAAATCATCTAACAGTAATCATGTTGAGCAAAACAATTGAATGATATATTGAAGCAATGCATGCCACATGCATGTCAATAAAACTCCCCAAAGCCATTGTGCTTATCATGCTATGGACTCCGAAAAAGGCAACCAAACAATAGAGGCTCAGACTTTTCAGGAACAAACCCTAGTATCTTTGGAAGCTGTCCATATTCATCTTTATGTGACTAACTTCTAGCCTTCTATGCAAAATTTGTAGCATAACCCCCACCACTACTATCTTTTGATAACAGTAAGTCGTAAAGAGACCTATTGTGTCATAAAGAATCATTAAAGAAGGATTACAATTAGTAAAGGTTACTCTGGAATAGAAAATTGAATTACAATAGTTTCTTACATGTACTTGAAAGTACCTCTTTGGTAGCATATGATGGTCAAACAAGGTGAGAGCCTAATATAACTTTCCCTTAAAGTGAAAAATCATAATGGGAACTAGTCTTGGGTAGCTATGTAGATGCATATCTGAATTTGCCAATGTGATTGTTGTAATAGATGACAACAAGCATATACTGAGACCTATAGCTATAGGTGGAATGCCAACCAATGCACAGGGTTCCTATGCTCAGACAAAGTATCATCTTTTATATGATGTTGGAAGATTTGGGTACAAAACATTCAAGAAATTAATTTAAGCCAACAATCAGTCCAATAGCTAATTTTTGTAGTACCACCAACTAGTGATCCAACACATTAACAATAGAACAATAATTACCCACTGACACCAACACAATGCACATGGATATCTTCCTTGGAAACAATCTAATAAAGAAGCCAACAAATGAATTTTAGTGTTGTGTTGAAACAAAAGCAAATTGTGAATGTGGCACTGACATTTAAATATTAGTTGGGTGATTTGCAAAAGAAAATGGGTCTATGTTTGTTATCCACAAATTGCATTCTACTATACAATTTACACACAAAAATTCACCAACCAAAGAAAGCACACAACATTTAGATAGCCACGTAATAGACATAAGGATGGTAGTACTGTGAAATTCCAAATGGGAAAACCATCATTTGATGGGAATTTTATTATGCTCAAAAAATTGCTAGAAACGCTGAGATATGCAATCTAATCAAAATTTTTGGTGCATTCTTACTCACTGACTCCCTATCACACACACGTTGTCTAAAGAGGCACACAAATTTTGAAATGCGGCTTAGAATGGTTGAGATATGCAATCTAATCAAATTTTTTGGTGCATTCTTACTCACTTATGTTATAGACATTTTTGTGCCTCGCGTCAAGGAGCAGGGAATGTCGATAATTACAGGGATCCTCAGTCCCTAAACATGTTGTTCTTACCCCTAAAAGAACAAGGTCATCAATCAACAGCACTTCCAATCAGTTCTCCACCTGAAAACACTTCAGAACAGGCTTATTTTGGATCATGTCAGCTGCTTAACTGAGCTTCTGCGCTGTATTGCAACTGTCCCACTCTGTACCTGCGCTGGAAGTCAAAAACAATGAAGGCTACCTGCGCTGGGTGAGATTGGCCAAGTGGCACAGTCATCCTGCAAGGTGTCAGTTGCCCAGGAAGCTTCCAAACTGACACTTGGGTCATGAGATTCACCCTGTGATGAGTAAGAGGTACTTGATCACCATGTGTAAGCAAGGATCTCCAAGTGGACACAGGAACTGAAGATTAACTGAAGATGGAGAGGACACTAGTCAGCTATATGCCCGCCTCCAGCTGACTCATCCTTTCCTCTTCCCTCCTATATATAGAGCTCTTCTATGAGGTCTAAGGGGGCTGGAATTTTGTATAAGCAAGGAGGTGCTGTTGGTATACTACCAGGATTATTGGGTGATTGTTTTACTAGAGGTGAAGAAGAGAGTTCTTGCTGCCGAGGAGGTGCTGCTGGATTGGAGCCAACATCATTGGTTGTAACTTCCTCTGGAACCCTGTTACTTTCTATCAATAAAGTTTGCATGTTCTTCTATATACTTGTTTTACATAGATGCTTTTGTGTTTACATGTATATTTGATGCAACCTAATCCATGCTTCAATTATGATTTCTTGTATCTCGTAGTTTGCTCCCTTTTGTCGTGCTCAATATTTGGACTTAGTATATACTCAGTCGGGCACGCTCTATGATAAGATACCTGATGCCCCCAGACCAGAATTTTCAATCCCTCCTCCTCCCGGATCAAACAGTGACTCTCATGCCGGTGATGGCGTGATTGGAACTGTAAACGCTAAGTCGACAAGGGATTCGAATAAGAAAGCCCGTAAGATTTCGAATCAAAAAGCAAATCAGGAGATTCTTGCTTCGGAGGTAAATGCTGTATCTACGGATAAAGGCAAAAACTCCAATCAACCAGGAAGCAAGAAGAAACAAAACAAAGGGAAGAAGAAGAATCAAGGTGGATCATCCCCTCAAAAAACTTCTTCAAACCCTCCTGGGAAAAAGAAACAATTTTATCCATGCCAAATATGTGATGAAAATCATTCGACAAAGGACTGTCCGTTCAAAGCTGAGTTAAAGAGGTTCCTAAAAAGTTCCCAAACTTCAGCTGTGTTGACTGATCCGTTTCCTACCCCAGGTCAGAATATGGTTGATAGTGGAAATGCTTCCCCGTCTCAAGTGCTTATGCTGTCGGTTTCTAAGCAAAGTGATGCTTTGATATCGACTAGGAATAAAGATTATGGGAATCCGCCGGTGTCGAACGACAAAAGGAAAGATCAACCCAGTAGTTCGACAACGACTTCGGCAGAAGTTGTACCCCCCCTCACGCATGAATTAACAATTAAGCCACCTAAGGGAGTAGTCCACAAGTCGACATTCAACCCTCGCGCCAGAGCGGCGCAACACTATAATGTAGTGGAGGATTTGGCCCAATCGCCATCTGCTATGTCAACTCTTGAGGTACTACAAAATTGCCCATCCCAAAGGCAGGCATTGTTATCAGCAATTGGTGGAGTGGATCCTAAAGATTCCAATCTTGTATCCTTTGATCACAAAGGATATGATCCTCAGTTACCAGCGCAATTAGCTTTCCTTATTCAAGTGAAAGCACTCAACAAAACTGTTCATAGAACGATTATTGATGAGGGAGCATCGACATGTATCATGTCGATGAGTTGCTGGAAAACTCTTGGATCTCCAACATTGTCGCGATCTTCGACGACATTAAAAGCATTTGATGGTAGGACGTACACTCCGTACGGTATCCTAAATAACTTTAAAGTTGAACTAGGAGGAAAAACAGTAGAGATTGATGTTGAAGTCATTGATGGCAATCTTGACTATAACATTCTACTGGGAAGACCATGGATATATGCCATGGCAGCTGTAGTGTCGACATATTTTAGGAAGATCGCATTCCCGTTTGAAGGAGGGATTACGATCGTCGACCAACAGAATTTCCTCCCTAATGGTTCACAAGTTACTGGAAGCATTCCCCTGATCCATGGGAGCGACTATTCAATAAAAGATATAGGAGTAGGCTTGCTAAAAGATCCCACAATGATGGGAACTTTCGCATTGCCACCTCCGTTCCATGAAGGGAATATCCCGTTTGTAGCAACATGCAACATGGTATCTTCGTCGAAGGTCGCATAAGACAAAGTCGTCATGGATCATAAAGTGGTTTTGCCCCCTAGCCCTATTGAAATATTGTAGCAATCAATGTTTCAGGCATGGGAGGCGAGCCCAAATGAACGCTCGTCAAGCGTTTGGGTAGATAGGTCCGAAGAATATGGTACCCCATTAGATCCATGGTCAAAAGTTCATGGGACTGACGAAGGAATCTTGCAATCAATGATGATTGAGGGGGCACCATGGAATGATAACCACCATCGTTCCCTTCTTCCAGAATGTGAAGAAGATACTCATCACGACCTATACCATCCTTCAGTATTCGAATTCCTAACAAATACTGTAAATAAGGTGGATTCAGAAAGAAACCTATCCAATATTGAAGAGACCATAGCCATAAATATCTCGACAAAATCTGATGTTGTTGAGAATATTCATGTCGGCAAAAGTTGTTCCCCTTCAGAACTAGAAATATATAGTGCTCTCTTTCGCGAATTTAGAGATGTCTTTGCATGGTCATATGATGAAATGCCAGGCATTGACTCGAGCATAGTTGAACATGAAATTAAAATGTATCCTGATGTCAAACCAGTAAGACAACGGCTTCGGCAGGTACATCCGAAGAAATCCGCTGCCATTAAGGCGGAAGTTGAAAAACTCCTCCATGCTGGATTCATCTACCCGGTTCCTCTAACCGATTGGGTATCGAATATTGTCCCTGTTATGAAAAAACAAGGGACAATAAGAGTGTGCGTCGACTATAGGGATGTAAACAAAGCTTGTCCAAAGGACAACTACCCTACACCCTTCATCGACCAGATAATTGATGAATGCGCCGGATGTGAAATCTTTTCCTTTATGGATGGATTTTCCGGGTATAATCAAATAAATATCTGCCCACAGGACCAGTCTAAGACTGCATTCATCTGTCCGTGGGGCACATTCGCTTATCGAAAATTACCCTTTGGTTTAAAGAACGCAGGGGCGACGTTTCAGAGGGCAATGAATTATGCCTTCCATGACATCAAGAACATCGTTCAACCTTACCTCGACGATCTTCCGGCTCATTCGCAGAAGCGGACTGATCATCCGCGGCATTTGAGAGCAATATTTCTACGTTGCCGACATTACAAGATAAGACTCAATCCACATAAGTGTGTGTTTTGCGTCGGCTCTGGTCGCTTACTTGGATTTGTGGTTTCTAAGGACGGGATTCGTCTCGACCCCTGTAAGGTTCAGGCAATCATTAATTTGCCTCCACCTTCAAATTTGCTTCAGATTCAGAAACTCCAAGGGAAAGCAAACTTTCTGAGGAGGTTCATTCCTAATTACGCAGAACTTGCCAAGGGTTATACTCGTCTTTTGAAAAAGGATGTACCTTTTGTCTGGGACCAGGTTGCGCAAGCTTCCTTTGACGCTCTGAAAGATTGTCTAGTAAGAGCATCATTAATGTACGCCCCGGACTATCAAAGAGATTTTAACCTGTATCTTGCTGCAGCAGATACGACCATTGCGATGGTCTTAGTGCAAGAAGTCGATGGAATAGAACATCCTATTTATTATTTAAGTAAAAACTTAAATGACACAGAAAGTAAATATTCCTATGTTGAAAAACTAGCGCTTGCTGCTGTTCAAGCGATTCAAAGGTTTCGACATTATGTCCTCTTTAGGAAAACTACCGTTTTGTCAGATTGCAATCCCATGACATATATACTGTCGCGACAGTTGCTTGGGGGCAAATATTCAAAATGGATAGCCATCCTTCAAGAGTTTGATTTAGATTTTGTAAAATCCAAATCGAAGAAAGCTCTAGTTTTCGCGGAATTATTATGCGATCTCCCATCATCGTCCAACGATGAAACATCAGAAGAGTCAATCGTGGATGAAAATTTGTTTCTGATATCAGTAAGCGATGAGTGGTATGGAGACATCATTGTTTATCTCCAAACCCAAAAATTTAGGCCTAATACCTCACACTCGGAACGGAAACGTATACGATACCAATCCAAAGACTACATGATCGTCGGTGATACACTTTACCGTCGTGGTGTCGATACGGTTCTGAGGAGGTGCCTTACCCATGAGGAGGCCGAAAAAGCCCTGAATGATTGTCATTCAGGCGCATGCAGGGGGCATCAATCTGGATATGCAACAGCACAAAGGATCTTACGAGCAGGATATTTCTGGCCAACTATGTTTAAAGATTGCATAATAGCTGTCAGAAGTTGCCATGCATGTCAGATCTTTGATAGCAAAACCAGAAGACCACCCGCACCCTTACAGCCGATAGTTGCTGTTGGGCCCTTCGCCAAGTGGGGCATCGATTTCATGCAATGTAACCCCACCTCGACCGGGGGGCATGGGTATATTATAGTCGCTGTTGACTATTTTACCAAATGGGCCGAGGCGATGCCTACATTGGATAACACTGGTGAAACAGCTGCCCTTTTCTTTTTCAATCATGTAGTCGCCAGGTTCGGCGTACCGCAAGCTATAGTGACAGATCATGGATCGCATTTTCGCAATCACATGATGATCGAATTAGCTGCCAAATTAGGGCTATCTCACGACAGCTCTACTCCGTATTATCCACAAGCCAACGGACAAGTTGAGGCAATCAACAAGGTCCTGAAGCGTATGTTGCAAAGGATGATCGGGGTTCATAAAAGAAGATGGCATCTAATCCTGTACTCAGCACTATGGGCTTACCGAACCTCGGTAAAAAACGCCACTGGGTTCACACCATTCCAATTGGTGTATGGCCTGGAGGCAGTTTTACCGATCCAGTGCGAAATTTCGTCACTTAAACTCGCGATTGACCTCCTCCCCGGAACCTCAGAAGAAGAGGCTCGTTTCCTGGAATTGATCCAGATGGATGAAAACCGTCGTAATGCCGCTTTGGCGAACGAGGCTCATAAGAAACGAGTCAAAGCACAGTTCGATAAGAATGTCAAACCGCGCAACTTCTCTGAGGGTGACTTGGTTTTGCTTTACGACCAAGAATCCGATAAATTAGGAGCAGGAAAATTTCAGTCCTTATGGATGGGTCCTTATATTGTTAAAAGGGTGTTAGCAAAAGGGGCCTACGAGTTAATGGATTATGACGGAATACCACTGGCGCAACCCCGTAACGGGTTGTACCTCAAGCGTTACTATGCCTAAATAGTAACCTGAGTGCTTTTGTTATATTTTGTTTTCGCTAAAATGATTGTTTCGGTAGTAATCCACCCTTCTCGTTTGTTGCAGATGTCGAATTATTCTGAAACATATGTGGGATATGCCGATGGAGCGAGTCGTAGTACGCGGAATTTGTCCTCCGCTGCCTGGGCCATTTTTGATCCAAGCGGCGAGTTAGTGAGTTTCAGAGGTGTGTGTATTGGACGGTCAACAAACAATATCGCTGAGTATAGTGCGTTGATCGAACTCCTCTCTGATACCATTGCTCATGGTATACGCCGACTAATTGTCAGGCTAGACTCACAACTTGTGATACTACAGCTCACTGGTATATATTCAGTCCGCAATCCAGCTATTTATCGTATGTTTCTAAGAGTTAAGATTTTGGAAAGAGAGTTTGATTCAATTCAATACCAGCATATTTCCAGAAACTTGAACACATTAACAGATTCATTGGTAAACTATGTATTAGATAGACATTTACAACATATATAAAAAGAGATGCATCGGTGCTATGTAAGTGGATCACAAATAAACTGAAATAAACTCCGAAAATCAAAATATATAAAGCTGTTTATAGTTTGTACATAATGTGCTGTAATCAAAACAAAATTGGTCATACGACCTAGAACTCAAAAAGATGCTAGGGGGCACCCTAGCCTAGTGGTGCTCATGAAAGTACGTCACGGTCTGTGCGATCATGCGCAAGAGACGAGTCCATCGTCTAGGCACGCTGATGGTGTGTCGCTGCAACTGTAAAGGTAACTCGTCAATCTGTACATCCGGAAGGCCACGAGTAAGGCTCTCAACCTGCTCCTGCACAGCTGCGAGTATCTCAGTATCACCAAGGTCGCGAATAACAACTCTCCTAGCAGGCTCTGCTGCTGGGGCAGCAACTGGCGACCGTGGACGAGCTACTGGACGAACAGGACCGACATCTGCATGCACCCAAGAGTTTGATCAGTTTTGAACAGTAAACATCATGAATGAAAATAATAAACAGTGATATGGTCAGAGATTTTACCAATAGCACCCCATTGCTCGCCATCCGGAAGCACCAAGTCCGGATCACCTCGGTAGTCCATACCCACGTATGGATACTCAGAAAATGCCATCTCCTGACGCTCGAACCACCTAAAGAAGGACTCAGTGAATGTAATATTGGGTTGACCAGCATGCCGGGACATATGGTCAACCCACCTCTGCATGCGTGGCTCGGTCGGAGAAGGCACATCAAGCAAGATGTACTGAGGTTGCATCAATGGGATTTTCTCCAAGACAAAGGCAGTGAGAATAGAACCAAATCCAAAGTTCTTCAGCCCCCCGTCCTTTACCTTGGTCAATTGACTTTTCATCTGGATAAGTACTGCATCACACCAGTTAAACACTTTCAGTTGGAGACACTCCAAGGCGTGCTGCATATAAGATCTGTTGGCAACATGCAAAGCTGCGCTACCGGCCATCCTACCAATAGTAAACAGAATGGACCTGAGAGACCTGTCAGTGATGTCACGGATATTGATCTTTCCATCTTTGCTCGGCTGTGAACCTTCCCGGCAATACTGACGGATATAGTCTCTGGTGGAAGTAGTCCCTCGAGCCGTACCTGACAAAGAAATGGGAGCACCCCGCCTTGACAGCCCAGTCAAGAAGTACATGTCCTCTATGGTCAAGGGGAAGGACTTCCCCCTAATCTGGAATACTTGGTTAACAGGATCCCAAGCATCAAGCATATACTGCAGTAAAGAAATCTGTGCTCTCATGCTAGAGATACGGAAGAACTTCAGCAGGCCGCAGTTCCGAAGCGCGTTCACCGTGACTGGGTCATGGAGTGCAACCATGTCCTCCGCTTCATGTTCTCGTTCTCGCCATGTAAGGGACATTTTGTCCAAAGTTCCCTACAATCAAGCAAGAGAAAGAGTAAGTTCCTGATTTTGATGAAAATCTGGCGAAAAATCATCAAAAAACTCATGCAAAATCAGCTCTTTTAGGCCCAGCGCAGGCAGAGAGTGTTTCCCCTGCTCTGGAACTCAGTCTGCCTTAAGGCTGCCTGAAATACAGCGCAGATTTCGAAAGGGGAACCTGCGCTGATGCCAGGGCGCCCTAATGAAACCCCTGGGGCCCAGAAGCTCTGAAAAACAGGCATGAAATTGAAAAAGGAAACCATGAAACTGGAGGGCTAAGGTTTAGCTCCTACCTGGGCCAAACGGCGCCGAAAATCGTCCACAGAATCTCCCGGAATCAGCTGGTGAAAATCAAGGAAGAAGAGGCACCTCCAGAGCTCCAACAAGAAAATGCAAATGAAATGGTAAATGAGAGGTAAAAACCCCTTTTTATGACTTTTTACACCGTTTAAAGTTAAATATTAGGGTTATATTCTCATTTTCATGCAATTATTATCCATTTCTAACAAAATTTGTTGCAGCAATTGATAATGAAGTACTACATTTGAAAAGAGAAAAGCTAATGAAAGTAAAAAATTAAATTTGACCATGAATCGAGCAGTTTTACCACGGAATTCATGCTCGTTAAAAAATAGAAAAGTGTGGGCAAAGTTTCTCCGCCAAAGTTCAAGCTCATTAAAAAATGAACCTATCTCGGTAAATAACCATTGCGATCGTAAACTTATAAGCCTTAAAAGCCTTGGTCGTGTTCTCATCCATCACCTCCATTTCATTTGGCCGATCGTTCACCCCCGTGTGTGTTTACCTATTTTGAGGAACAGCTGCGAAGAGTGATTTCACCTAGCCCTCCTTGTAACACTACCGTGATTGGAAAATTCCAATTTGTACCTGGAATCAGTTGCTATCCTTGATTATCACTCGTTCCTCAAAAGACGAGTCTTCTTTGAGCTCTTTTCACTGACTCGTAAAATATGAAAAGTTTGCCGAGTTTTTGGCCTTCTAGCTCGTTAAACGACCGAAAGCTATCCCTCCTCTAGATTTTAATCTTTTTGGACCTGAGGGATTATTACACAAAAAGATCGAGCGCTTGTCTTGTTCGGCTCGTAAAAAGTACCGAATAGCCATCCCTTCTGTATTGTTTTATACTTTTTCGGACTTAAGGGATTAGATGACGAAAAAGGAATTATGGAGTTGACTTTCTGTACCTTTTTAGACTCTCTAAAAATGAAAAGGACCGAGTTTTCCTTGTCGTTAGACTCGTTAAAATGTTTAAATAGCGACAAACTTGTCTTTAGACGAGAACGAGTTTCCCTATCGCTAGGCTCGTTAAATCATAGCGATGGGCTTGCCCGAAGGGCAGGTTATAGAACAAGCATATGTTATCCTCCTCAAGCTTGACAAAAATAAAGAGGTACTGGTCAGAAATGACTGGGGAAAAATTGGGAGAACATCAAAGTTTAGAGGTAGCAAGTCACTCTTGAACATGACACTTTTCTTCCGTATCACATCGGGTTGGGTTGTCTCATTCACCGGTTTCATCACCATGGTCCTCGCCACACCATCCAGTCGGGGTAATGCTACCGATCCATCACATCAGTGTCGTTATATGTTCAAGAGGGGTCATTCAGAAAGTGTCAACCGTGTCCCATCCACTACCATACATTTTCCTTCATCCATTTCATGATCGCCACCCTGAATCATATGTCACAGTTTGTTTCACCTCCTCCAAATCATTAGCTCCGTTCCGTGTCATTGACGTGGGATTCATCAAGGCCCTCCTTTGACGGATCACTTCTTGTCGACTTCAGCTCATTATCCAAGAAGTCGATCTAGGAACACCCCCATCAGTACTTTGAAGCTTGCATGCCTCAATGGCAAGTTTCTCACTTCCGGCGACAGGTATACATCAATGACCTTCGACCAGAAGATTTTGCGTGGCGTTCGACGCCAAGTCCTTTATTCACGCCACGTAAATTGTACTGCCGTACCTTGAGGGTCATCGTCATTATTGGTGATTCCTCTCGCGCTTGTTAACGGTTTTCATTATTGACCGGTAATCAAGCGATGTCTTTCCATGTTCGACTTCAGCGTAATTCTCACATGGATCGACTTGTACTTAGAGTGAAGATCGAACGAGTTTGAAGACCCCGGATCTAGTTTCATCCATCCGGGCTGCGATATATATTCAGGAAATATAAAAGCATTTGCCATGTACATCATTGCAGCAGATGATCATCCTCCTCAAAGGATGATAATTTTAGCGGAAGATTATCAGTCTGTCTTCAGACGATCGTCTGTCATATGTACCAAAATGTATTTATAGAAAGCTGAGCATGGGAATACCCGCCTCAGCTAGATCATGAGAATAATGATGAATGAAAGATAATGTATTGTATTGTATTGTATTACAGGGCACTCTCCTCAGCACTGGAACGAACTTCGGACCCTCTAGCTAAAGCATTTCACCCGATTAACGGCCTCATACTTTAGGGGGCAACTGTTATAGACATTTTTGTGCCTCGCGTCAAGGAGCAGGGAATGTCGATAATTACAGGGATCCTCAGTCCCTAAACATGTTGTTCTTACCCCTAAAAGAACAAGGTCATCAATCAACAGCACTTCCAATCAGTTCTCCACCTGAAAACACTTCAGAACAGGCTTATTTTGGATCATGTCAGCTGCTTAACTGAGCTTCTGCGCTGTATTGCAACTGTCCCACTCTGTACCTGCGCTGGAAGTCAAAAACAATGAAGGCTACCTGCGCTGGGTGAGATTGGCCAAGTGGCACAGTCATCCTGCAAGGTGTCAGTTGCCCAGGAAGCTTCCAAACTGACACTTGGGTCATGAGATTCGCCCTGTGATGAGTAAGAGGTACTTGATCACCATGTGTAAGCAAGGATCTCCAAGTGGACACAGGAACTGAAGATTAACTGAAGATGGAGAGGACACTAGTCAGCTATATGCCAGCCTCCAGCTGACTCATCCTTTCCTATTCCCTCCTATATATAGAGCTCTTCTATGAGGTCTAAGGGGGCTGGAATTTTGTATAAGCAAGGAGGTGCTGTTGGTATACTGCCAGGATTATTGGGTGATTGTTTTACTAGAGGTGAAGAAGAGAGTTCTTGCTGCCGAGGAGGTGCTACTGGATTGGAGCCAACATCATTGGTTGTAAATTCCTCTGGAACCCTGTTACTTTCTATCAATAAAGTTTGCATGTTCTTCTATATACTTTTTTTACATAGATGCTTTTGTGTTTACATGTATATTTGATGCAACCTAATCCATGCTTCAATTATGATTGCTTGTATCTCGTAGTTTGCTCCCTTTTGTTGTGCAGATTCTGTGTGTAGCTGGATCTGCTTGGAGAGTAAAGAGCTGGGAACGGGATACAAAGTGAGAAGGACAAGGATCGACTAAGCGCAAGACACCAGGTTGGTTGATCCTCTTTCTATTCTCTCTGTGCTTTCATAAAGATGAACATGAAAACTTTGTCATTCAGTTGTTGCTAAAGTCTGTCACCTTTAGAAAGGGTTAGTGTCATCCGCATCGGATACTTTTCCCCACAACAACTTACTCCCTATCACACATACGTTGTCTAAAGAGGCACAAAAAGTGTGAAATGCAACTTAAGATCTGTAATTGATTAGCAATTTTACCTAAGGATATGTGGAAGACATCCTTCAAGATGTGACAAGGACTGCTTGCATGGCCACTAATGTCATTAAGTGTTACCAATTATGGCCTTGCAACATTCATGAGATGATGAAAAAAGTTCTACAACCACATCTTTACTCAACTCTAATTGTGTACTTAGACATATTACTTTTTAGTCGGACCTAAGATAAATAAACCAAGTGTTTGCAGCACATGACAAGTTATTTGTGAACATGAAGAAGTGTGCATTTGGGTAGAAGAAACTTGATTATCTTGGATTTTTGTGTGCACCACGATGGACTAGGCATTGATCCAATGAAGTTTTCAATCATTGTTATTTGGCCACCACGAAAGGTCAACCTCGACCTATAATATTTCAAGCAAATGGTGAACTATCTCAGGAATTATATTGCATAGTTTCCCCATGACATGCATCCTCTCAATGATTAGAAGCACCTAGGATATGAAATCAGAAGATTACTAATTTTTTTCTACAGCTTGGTTGAGGCATCCTAACATATATCACAGTATTTATGGTTACATGTGAATGATATAGTTCTCTTAATTATGATTCATGTGGATGATTTGATTATCACTAGAAATAATGGTGATTCAATTTAAGTCTAAAGTCATAATTGAAAGATACATTTGAAATGACTAACTTAGATCTAAATTTACCAATGTGATTGTTGTAGTAGATGAGAGCGAGCATATACTAAGACCTATAGCTATAGTTGGAATGCCAACAAATGCAAAAGGTTCCTATGCTTAGATAGAGTATCAACTTTTGTATGATCTTGTATGATGTGGGATACAAAACATTCAAGAAATTAATTTAACCTAGCAATCAGTCCAATAGCTAATTTGTGGAGTACCACCAACTAGCACTGCAATTAGGTTTATTTTAATTGTCAGGTGGCCACTAGGGGGTGTGTTCTTGTCACCAGCGACCCTCCTGTTCAGATCACACGAGAGATGAGAAGGATTGAATGGAACCATCAGCATACCCTAAATTAGCATGAACCATAAGTATATCATTAGGAGAAGAGGAGATGAACCCATGATTAAGAGGAACATAAGATATGGTAGCATTCGATTCTTTTATGGTACTGTGATACAGGAAATTTTTATGACACTATGACAAACAAGTCCGGAAATCTATGTTGCTCTATGATGCTTCTCTATGGTTCATAACACATCTGAAGTATTATATCACTTTGGAATGAAAACTCTCTGCCATATATATTTTTGAGAATTATAAATGTTTCCAAGGAGATCTTCATAAACATGGCATCCTAACATATTCAAGGCATCCAAGGTAGCCAAATTTTCGGAAGATGAGGGATTGGCAAATAAGACAGTGTTCTGAACTAATCAAAGAGGATAAAGGAATACAGCTTGTTGGTTAATATTTGTAAGGACCCGCACTTATGGAGCCACAACCTAGTCTAAGCATTAATAAACCTTGATTATTGCATGCATATTGCCATTATCATTAAAAATGGTGATATTATGCCTTGGGGTGATGTAGTGATTTAGAAAGCATTGTGAACATGATGATCATTGTGAGGTCCATGCTGGCAACATGGACACCTAGTCAGCTGAAATGATAGGCTGTAGCTATATGCTTTTATATATAATTTTTTAACTGTTTTTAGCTTGGCACTCGACTAGGGCTTTTACAATTCTAAGATATGATTTTAGTTTTCTTGTTTTCCACATTTCGAGGATGGAACTTCCAATTAGGGTGAGGGAGGAGTCATTCCTATTCACATTCTCTAGAATAAAATAAGTAACAAAGGGGCCTGGTTATGTGCTCTTGATTCAATTTTGCTACACTCTGGGTTCACTACCTAGAGCCTAAGACAAAACATAACCTTTAGCACATTGAGTAAGTTATTGTTTGGTGAGCTCAATGGAATTACAATTTTACCCTACACCTACTTGGCATTTAGATTACTTCTAGACCCAGCTGCACACACACCATTTGTGGCAGTTTCAAGATCAATAAACATTAAATCCTATGGCATGTGAAACTATGCTCTAAATTCATGTTGCATGTAAACATCTTGCTCCTGCATATCCAACGTTTATGGGTGAAAGTCTGCTGCTAAAATGGATTCATAAATCCTGAGCCAGCAAAGTTTTTAAGGTTCCTGTAGGTTATAACCTTATTCTGCATACTTCCAAAAGAACCAGGGAGAATAATTCCTTTTGCAATATTTTCACACGAAGTATGCAATTCATGTAGAATATTAGAGCCATGAAACAACAATATGAATGGTACCATAATGAGGATTCAAAAAACCTACTACTAAAATTACTGAAATTTCCCATCATTGTATGTTACAACAAATGCTGAATTAAAAATACAACCTGGATTCTTCATTTCATCTCCATGGCATAGATTGAATATTATAGTGCAAAATAATGATGGGAAAACCACCACAGGATATTTGGATTGTTGAGATCTAGCCTCTGTTATAGTGTTCATAAGGGTTTGATACTTATAAAAGGAGTAGCCCATAACCTACACACAAGGGACCTTAACCTGTCCCAAGGTTGGAGGTAGTAATCCTACATTTTGTTAGGTGGGATATGGATGCTAGGTAGAAACCCATCTTTTTGGTGACGATGGATGTTGGTCATTCAGTATTAAGTATTTATAAAACAATCCTAAACAATGCATCACCTCTTGATAAATGGTGATGGATGGTAGAAATCATTTTAAAAATATACTGATGATATCAAATGAAAAGTTATCTGAAACCACTTATATTTTGAAGCGAGAAGTAAATTTATCTTATTTTCTGGTTGCAATATCAAAGAATCATCAAACACAACCATGACTATAATAGCTTTGCAATTTCTGCTAAATTGTTAAACATATTTCTAATGTAACATATAGTTTCAATCCCAATATGGTCGAACCAGATTTAGATGCCAAAAAATTCAAGAAGACAGATTGAAAATTAGGTTAAAAAATTGCTTGCATTGTTGATTGAGTACAATTTTTTTTTTCTCAAGAGTATCTAGGCCACCTGATTATAGTAGTATTTTTTTCAAGGATGGAACTTCCAAGTAGGGTGAGGGAGGAGTCATTCCTATTAGCATCTCTATAAATTTTCTTACCATTTAGGGTAAGGATCTCCAAGGAATTGTGGTTAGACATCTTGTACCCGTATCTATATGACAAAGAGTTGAACTCAATGCAAGTTATTTCCCTCTTACAATTTGAAGAAGAATGGCCCATGTGGCATGAACCATTGGAGAAAGGATTCCATGGGAGGTGTGACTAGCCATAAAACTTTCCCTTTGGGCATGAGAAATTCTAATTGGAAATCATCCAAACAATTCTAGAATTTGGCATCTCACACCCATTGTTGCTTGAGAAAGCATGCATGCAAAATAATCCTATAACCATCACTTTCTCTTCTTGATGCTTGTGTTTTAGGATTGTAGAGAAAAGTTGTAGTAGTGGTATGACTAATTAGAGCTAGGAAACATAGAGCATGTTTTTCCACATTATAGGAAACACAAAGCATGTAATTATCTTGAACGTCGTTAGAAACCTCTAGATGTAAAGGAAAATCTAAAGGCACTTTGCGTATTCAAAAGAGGTCCTTGGAAATAGAGAATGTTGCTTATTCTAGTGAAGGTTGTTTTGGCTTCAACAATAATTTTATGATGTTAAGGGGTTTGTAAGGTTCATTTCTTCAAGTTGACTCAACTTTGAATCAACTTTGAAGGACCATTAACTCCATGAAGATATATAACAACTAATTAATTTCATGTCCGTTACCTAGATCTACATGTTAGAACAATGTATATGAAAGATCTGAACATATAACAAACCCAAACATGCTATGGAAGACATCCAAACCAACGATCTTTGATCCCTGTATCTTTGAGGCAAATATCAATTCGATCACTTTCTCTAAGGCATTTGAAGGTTACATCTCCCTATAATGTACAAATTCACTAAGACAACATACTTATAAAAGGCAAGGCATCTATGATGACATTACTGAAAACCTCCAAATCCAGTAACTCTTCTCGGTTGAAAAATGTCAGTTCTTTTGGACATCTCCTATGGACAAAAAAATCACATGAACAACTGAATACTCGATTTGGCATATTATCTGTCGTATTGGGAAATTAAACCACCTGTTTCCTGTTAATTCATAGTAGATAAATGAAAACCTGTTTCAGAGCAGATAAATGAACTTGCATGGCTAAAGACGCCTTTTTCAGAGCAGATAAATGAACTTGCATGGCTAAAGACGCCTTTTTCAGAGAAAATATATATGAAATGAACTAGCATCGCTAAAGTCTATCTTTTGTGTAAATTTTTATTACTTAAGTTTATAATGAACAATCAGTTTAGGACCAATCTTAAGGGGAAATGAACTCTCAGCAATCTCCCAAAAAAGATGAACTGTTGTGTTAGTTTTTGTATGGTTCTATATATGATTTTTCTTTCAAATTTTATGAAGTCAACTGCCTAGCCACTAGGCAAAAATAGTGTCTTCTATGAGGACAGGCTTGTGCCTCCTCATTAGATGGTGCCATTACAAAGCAAAACTCTTATTCTGATATGGTTGTCTTTTAATTTTGATACAATCTTCTCACCTCTGATTAAGTATCATATGAAATAGGTCCTTTTGTTGCTATAGGATTCTCTTCAATGGGAGGACTTTCTATTCCAAACAGGAATGTTTTCCAACAATACAGCTATAACTGATGTCGATGGTCTACTCCACAGACTTTTGCTGCTGATATATGCAATTTATGTCTCTTGCTACTGATTTGTAACATGCACACTATGCAATCAATATTGTCCTGAAGAGATTTGACTCTTGATTTATCTTAGGATCACATTTTTAGCTGTTGAGTTTACGAACTCTTTATTTTTTGTAATATTGCCTATGGTGGCAACTGTCAAATATGTTTATATTGTACATCTATTTCCAATATAATATATATATAGATATATAGATATATATTTTTTTTTTTCGTTCTGAAAAAAAGACTGGGCTCTTCAATTTTGGAATTTTTTAAATCCAATTTTTCTCCAAATTAATTAAATAGGAAAATTTTGACAATTTAATAGTGTAAAGTTGAGATCTATTTAAAATCATATAAATTAACTACAAACAGTTCCTTGTTATCAAATATAGATTTATTATTTTAATAATCTTTATGTTAAAATCGATCTAAAATCATAAAAAAAAATTCAAATAACTCAGTATTATAAAATATAAATTTACCTCTTTTGATTTCCTCTCCTCGTATGCATGGCTTTTTAATTGATGGAAAAGCAACTCCAACAAAGAGATTCCAACACGTCTTCAAACAACTTCAATTCTTATGGATAGTAATTTTACTTTTTCTATAGAAAAGAAACTCCAACAAAGAGACTCCAACATGTCTTCAAAAAACTTCAACAAAAACACTCCAAAGTATTTTCAAAGAAATTTCATTAAATAGGAAGGAGTTCTATTCTCAATTTAAATAAAATATTGCTTAGAAAAATGTAAGAAACCCTAAAAATATTGGTGGGAAATTTACATCCTAATAAATATGGTGGGAAATCTAAACCTTAATTTCGACATTGAATAGGAAGGAGTTATATTCTCAATTTAAACAAAATATTCCTAAAATATTTTGGCAAGAAACCCTAAAAATATTGGTGGGAAATCTAAATCTTAATAAAAATGGTGGGAAATCTAAATCGTGATTTCATTTAATAGGAATGAGTTCTATTCTCAATTTAAACAAAATAATCCTAACAAAATGGCAAGAAACCCATAAAAATATTGGTGGGAAATATAAATCCTAATTTCATTGAATAGGAATGAGTTTTATTCTTAACATTGGATGGTTCAACATTTTGATGATCCCTGTCCTATTAACCACAACTTTTGTATTCATTATTGCTTTCATCACAACACCTCTAGTAGATATTGATGGTGTTCATGAGCCTATTTCTAGTTGTGATAAGGGGATTAAGGGCTCCCTTATCACATCCCATAACCCCTAATGTGTTTAATCCCTTAGCCAAGGGGGCCCAATGGTGTAGTGGTAGGGGCATGGGGACCAAATTTCGAGGTTCATAACATTAGGAAAAGTGGAATGGCATGGCCAAAACGGTTGTGGGGTGGTATGTTATGGTGTATTGAATGGGGCAAGGGGACACAAAGGTAGCATGGAGTGTATAATTTCGAGGTAAAATCATGGTTTATTAAGATCTATAATCCTAGAATTAGAGAATGAGAAGGGGACTTAAGACTTAATTTCATAGGGTCTAGGGGACCTAGAGGGAAGGTAGCAAGAGCAATTGATAGGGGAACCCCAAAAGTGGTGATAAAGGGATTAGGAGTTCAATTATGACAAACCATAAGCCCTTCACCCATAACCACTAAATTCCCTATCCCCTTAACCCCCAATCCACAATCCCTTAACCCCTACACTCACAACTCATAACCCATATCTCCCTCTACTCATTAAATATTAAGACACTAACCATTAACCTATAAGCCATGAACCAACTCCTAAGACATAACTCCTTATCGTCTTAACCTGCGACCCTTAACCCCTAACCCTTCACCACCTAAACACCTTAATTGCTAACCCCTTAACCACTAACACCTAAATCCCCTAAATATTAACTCCTTAACCGCTAAACTCAATTATGTCAATGTAGAATAATATACATAAGAGAAAATAAAATGATATTATCCACGTCAATGCTTGAAATAGCCTTAAATTAGTCATGAGTGATGAGCCAGGGGGTGAATGTGGGTTATTATTAAAGTTACATCATGCTCAAATTCCTTTTACATTGTGAGGTTGTTCTCCAATAGGGTTGAAGCATCATCACAAGGAAGCATGACACATTTTTGTGGGGGAACAATTAAAGTTGTAACACAATTCAAGTGATTTACACTGACTCCAATGTAAATGACATCAATGTATGTTTGTGTCAGGTTGTTAGAGAGGTTATTTATAGACAATACATTCAATGTACTTAGACTTCATCTTTGCAGGGGCTTGACTCTAACATGGATTTGTACCAGGAACACTTCATGCAAATGAAAGGGGGAATTTTTGTTTAACCACATACACACAAAAAGAGCACTGGATGTTGCCCTTCAAGCCCCCTTGGTGTGTTCAATGTGAGTTTACATTCGTATCGAGATGAAACTAATAATAATGACCTTCCTCTTCTTAATACCATCATATTTTCACTTGTGCAACTGTGATTCCAAATATGTGAACTCAACAATAAAACAAACCTTAAAATACATGAATGTCTCTCAACATGTGAAAGAAGTAAACCCTTACCCGAGTCTTCCTTTGTTGGAAATGTGGGCTTTTTGTCACAAGATATCTCCTATTCTCTGGAAAGAGGACATAAACAAGCTTTCTAATGTTTCTAAATGGAGTACTCTTCACCTATGTCCTTCTCCTTTACACCATGTGATACAAATGCCAATTTTCTTATTCTTGGCTATGGTGTTCATGAACCTATTTCTAGCTGTGATAATGGGACTAAGGGCTCCCTTATCACATCTCATAACCCCTAACGTGTTTAATCCCTTAGCCAAGGGGGCCCAAGGGTGTAGTTGTAGGGGAATTGGGACCAAATTTGGGGGTTCATAACATTAGGAAAAGAATAATGGCATGAACAAAAGGGTTGTGGGTGGGTGGGTGTGGGGGGGGGGGGGGGGATAAGTTATGGTGCATTGAACGGGGGAAGGGGACACAAGGGTATCATGGATGGTAGAAGTCGATCAGAGGAAAAAGCATGGTTTACTAAGATATATAATCCTAGCATTAGAGAATGAGAAAGGGGCTTAGGACTTAATTTCATAGGGTCTAGGGGACCTAGAGGGAAGGTAGCAAGAGAAATTGATAAGGGAACCCCAAAAAGTGGTGATAATGGGATTAGGAGTCCAATTATCACAAACCATAAGCCCTTAACCCATAACCACTAAATTCCCTATCCCCTTAACCCAAATCCATAATCCCTTAACCCCTACACTCACAATTCATAACCCATAAACCCCTTGACTGATTAAATCTTAAGACACTAGTAACTCCTAACCCATAATCGATGAACCAACTCCTAAGCCATAACTCCTTATCATCTTAACTTGTGACTCTTAACCCCTAACCCTTCACCACCTAAACACCTTAACTACTAACCCCTTAACTACTGACACCGAAATCCCCTAAATCTTAAATCCTTAACTGCTAAACTCAATTGTGTTAATGTAGAATAATATACATAAGAGAAAATAAAATGATATTATCCACATCAATGCTTGAAATAGCCTTAAATTAGCCATGAATGGTGAGCTAGGGGGTGAATGTGGGGCACTATTAAAGTTACATCATCTTTAAATTCCCTTTACATTGCGAGGTTTTTCTCCAATAGAGCTTACACATCATTCACAAAGACGTATGACACATTTTTGTGGGGGAGCGATTAAAGTTGTAACACAATTCAAGTGATTTACACCAGCTCCAATGTAAATGACATCATTGTATGTTTGTGTCAGGTTGTTAGAGAGGTTATGTATAGATAATACATTCTGTGTACTTAGACTTCATCTTTTCAGGGTCTTGACTCTAACATGGATTTGTACCAGGAACACTTCATCCAAATGAAAGGGGGGATTTCTGTTTAGCCACATACACACAAGAGAACTGGATGTTGTCCTTCAAATCCCCCTTGGTGCGTTCAAAGTGGGTTTACATTTGCATCGAGTTGAAACTAATCATAATGACCTTCCTCTTCTTAATAACATCTGATGGATTTTTTCAGAGGTATATCTTCATTTGTTGTTGGATTTTTAGAAGCTTTGAGGGATTCAAGCCATGTCTGAGGGGAAGGGATCCAGAAAGGTTAAGTGGTTCGATTCAACTAAGGGTTATCGTTTCATAACCCTTGATGATGGCAACGAGGACCTGTTTGTGCATCAAACTTCGATTCACTCCAATGGGTTTCGATTTCTTTCCGAGGGAGTCGAGGACATGGTCGAGCATGAGAATGGAAGAAGAACCAAGGCCCTAGATGTTACAGGGCCTGATTGAGCCTTCATTCAGGATAACAGTGGAGTAGGCCACAGTGGAGGCCGAGGAGGCAGTAGAGGTGTCAGGCTTGGTGTTAATTGTAGCAAAGAGGTGGCCACTGCCAGGTGCGGAGCCATTTTTTGGCTAACTATTCAGTTAATCCCATGAGGAGGGGTTATTGGGGTAACAAGATCAGGAAACCCCACATCGTACCTGTCAAGGTCACAGGTAAATGTGGCTCTTGAACAGTCAGAATGGTGCCCGCCCCCAGAGATGTTGGGATCACGGCTACCCGCGTGCCTAAGAAGGTTCTGCAGTTTGTTGGAATCGAAGATGTATTCACCTCCTCATGAGGGTCGACCAAAACTCTTGGAAATTCTATCAAGGCCCTCAAGACGATGGAGGAGTACCCACAGACTATAATGCTTAATGGAGACATTGAAGCTGCACGATCCTACATGACCTAGAGGACAACAAAACCCCCTTCCCTAGTAACTTCTAATCGCTTTCAAATTTTTATTAAAACCCCTTCAGGGAAGTCTTCCTTGATTTTGGTCTTTGCAATAGACTGTGTTATGAACCTAAAGAATATCATCACCAAACAAATTGGCTACCTGGTTGGATTGCAACATCTGTTGTATGGGACAAGAACGTACAGGATCTCAGATCCATTTTGGATTCCAACATTATGTCAGAATCCACTATAACACTCAACCTAAGGCTATGAGGTGGTGCAACAACTTTCAGTTCAATAAAACAAACAGAAGGAGGCAGTGGGACAAGCACAATAACAAAAAACAACACAGATCCACAACAGAAGCACAAAAATGGAGGAATATCCTTCAAGAACATCTTACAAGGGGGAAAAACTCCTATAGTGGTCCCAAAGCAAGCTGGAATAGAACCTAGTCCATACATTGGGGAACAGATGAATTATATCTTAGAACTAAATATAGATATACCATAAACCGTTGAGTCATGTAATAATTTTGAATCACATGCCATCATTTGTCGATTCAATTGTTTCTGGCCAAAACCTTTTGAACTTTTCCATTGAATATTCACAAAGTAGACTCTACATTGTGAGATCCACCTCTGTTCCAAGGGGTTTTTCATTGTCAAATTCCATTCAATAGAGATAAGAGAAATTGTGCTCCAGGAGGGACCATAGTCTTGGGGATCTACATGCCTCTTCATCACACCATGGTTTCTAGAATTCAATGCCAATACTATGGTTGTTTCCAGGATGCTAGTTTGGGTCCGTCTGCACAACCTCCCATTACACTTCTGGGACCATCAGGTCCTTGCTAATATATACAACACCATTGCAAGATATATTAAAATGGACACACAAAGAGTGGAGGAAATAATTTTTACATTCACACGCATCTGTGTGGAAGTAGATCTCAGTAAAGGCTTACTAGATTACACACAACTGAAGCATAAACAACAAAGCTAGACACATACACTAGACTACGGAAACATAACATATAGGTGAAGAATATGTTAGCAAATAGGACATCTACAAAATACATGTCCTGAAGACAAAAAGGACATCCAAAGAAAGAAGAAAACAGGGAAACAACACAATGGTTGGCAATTTCCCCTACCAAATCTTGAAGAGGAGGAGGAGTTTGATGTGGAACAAACCATACGAAATGAGAACAATAAAACAGACAAAGAAGCAAAAATCCAAGAGACATCTCCCAAGTACCTATGGAATCACAACCAGAAAAGATGCCAGATACAATGGAAAATAGTGGAACCAAAATACTACACACATCAGACACCTCTGATTCTGACAAGGAAAATCCCCGACCAGGTGCTGAAAATCCACTTCAACTTGTATCCACAATTTCGTCTCAAGGGGAGTGGCGCAAGGTCGAGAAGTAAAAGGGGAGGAAAACATGATTTTCTCCCCATATGTACATTAAAATTTTTATCAAGCCTCTGATCTGAGGTCATTTGACATGCAGATGAAATGCAACTTAGCATATACAAAATGTAATTTTTTTTTTCATTAATAAAATTACGACTTTTCTTACGGGAAAAAAACATCTAATAGCTTTTCCATACACATGAGATAAAATTAAAGGATCACCTCATGTGTAGATGCCCCCATTTATTATGAGATTCAAGGGATGTTCTATTTCCTTTATCAACATTTGGATGGGTCGTTATCATGGTTGACTGCAATTTGACCGCAAAAACTTATAACAATTTTTCTCTCTCCTTTGACTGAGTTTGATTGGTGAATACCGAGCTATTTTTAGGATGATTTAATTCTGATTTGACCAACATTAAATTTTTGGTAAGGGCTGAATTTTCGCTGCATAAATTGACAGGGTTGTTTTGACTTTGAATTGGGCAAGTCGATTTGATTTTTGTACTTTCTCTCTACTAAATGTTTGATATAATAACAAGAAGAATTGATCAGAGGGTTTTCCCAACGTTGGAGTTTTTCCCTGGCATCTGTCAAATCTAGTGTCCTCTTGTCTTGGCTTGTCTTCTGCATATTTTTTTATGTTCTATATATTTTTATTGTTAATGTGGTTAATGGCTAATGTGATTTCTACTGAAAATCTAAAATGAAATTGTTATTGGGCTGCTTAAGGAACATTGGAGTAACTATGTTAAGCATAAAACATACCATTGTTAACTAAAATTAACAGATTGTCATCGCAACCCCTACAATTTGTTGGGTCCCTATAATACTAGTGATTACCCCATTACTATTGTAGTTATACCCCTTATTTATATTGTTGTGCCCCTATTACCCACATATTGTTATTTCTGTGCCCCATAGAATCCCTCTATTATTATTTTTGTGGCTTTATATTATTATTGTTAGGTCGGCTGGATTATATTGTGACTCCTTAGACTCCTATATATAGAAAGGAGGTTTTGTCATTTGTGTCATCCAAGAATTGTTCATTTATGTAATGTAAAGGAGGTTGCCCCCTTGAAGAGGCTGAATTCTAAGGCGTTGATCTTTCTTTTCTATCTTTTCTTGAGCTGGTTTCATAACATTTGGTATCAGAGCTTTGGATTCTAGGGTTTCGCTGCTCCAAACAGGTCATCGTGGAATTTTCGCTATAACTTTTTTTCTGTGACGTTTCAGAAGTTCGCAAAAAAAACCCATTTGAGAAGAAATCGCACTGAACCTTGGGTCCGAATTTCAGAGTTTTTCGCGTGATATTGTCGGAGATATGATCTGAGGAAGTTGGTCTTTTTGCAGACTCCTGAATTACACTCAAAACAGGTGACCTGGGGAAAATCGTCATAACTTTCTTTCTGAGCATCGGATTGAAATTTCGTAAGAATTTACAGAAAGAGGACGGACTGTAGTTTTCTTTTATATATTTTTCAGAGTCAAAGGTTGAAACAGTGACACGTGGCACGTCGTAAAAGTTCGCTCTACTGAACTAGTCTATAATCAAGTCACTGTGGGAGATTTCGCATAACTCTTCCTTGGAGAATCCAAATTGGGTCAGACTTGTGGCATTGGAAAGAGGACACAGAGGGCTACTACAAATCACAAATTTAGAACTAGATAATTAGAAAGTACAAAGATACATCGGAGGCAATATCGAGCTCCTACAAAGTGGAAAAAGGTGTGTAGATTTTCTTTAATTTTTGCTTAAGCTTGGTTTGAAAATTTATTTTGAAGGAATTCAAAGGGCATGTTAGAGAATTATTATCGGTAACTGATGCCCCGAGGAAAGAAAATGCAAACACCTAGTAAGGAGCCTGAAAGCTCTAGCATGACTCATGAAGAAGAAGAAGAAATGCTATATGATATATCAAAATTACAAGAACAAGTGCAACGAGTGTCACTTGCACAAAAAGCAACAGAATCTAAAATGGATGGTTTAAGGAAAGATGTAGAAGCTAAGATGGACGGTTTAAAGAAAGGTGTAGAAGCTAAGATGGATGGCATGGAAGCTAAGGTAAATGGCATGGACGCTAAAATTGATGGCATGGATGATAAGATGGATAAGTTGCTACAAGAAATGGTCACTAAGGGTGAAAGAGTACTAAAGGAAACTCATGATGAAAACAAAAGAAATGTTAATCATGATTCCATAGACTCTAATGTTGGATCGAAGACTCACCATGTTCCAAAAATCGATATGAGGAAGTTTGATGGCAAGGATCCCGCCACATGGATATTACAGATGGAGCAATTCTTCGATCTCAATAATGTGCAAAACACACAAAAGGTACGTATGGCAACTTTATATTTGGAACCAAATCAGTTTGTATGGTATCAATGGCTTTGTTCTCGTAAACAGTTTATCACTTGGGCAACTTTTACGGAAGAATTGATAGCACATTATGAGGATACAAAAAGCAACACTTTTTTTAGCCAATTGATAAGTCTCAAACAAAAGGGTTCAATAATGGAGCACATTGAGGAGTTCCAAAAATTGAACATAAGGGTAAAAGATATTCCAGAGGAGCATAGGATTGATGTGTTCATAGGGTCTTTAAAGGATAATATCCAACATGATGTGCGCCTTTGGGAACCTGATTCATTAGAGAAGGCATTCAGGTTAGCAAGAAAAATGGAAAGCAAAATTATGGCAACTAGGAAGCATACCATTCACAACTATAAAGACGGAAGTGTTGTTGCCCATAGTCTTCCACAACCTACAAGGTTGACACCACAACAATTGGAAGAAAAAAGAGCAAAAGGGCTTTGTTACAATTGTGATAGCAAATACACAAAAGGTCATAAGTGTGCTGAGAAGAAATTATTCTACATAGATTGTGAAGAGGAAGAAGAAAAGGAGCAAGAAAGGTCAAAAGAAGAGGATATATTCCAGGAACAAAGCCTAGATGAAGAACAAATAAATCCGACCATATCTTGTAATGCATTGGCGGGAATTACCACTCCTCAAACCATCAAGATAGAAGGACAAATCAAGAAGAAAAAGGTAATAGTGTTGATTGATTCAGGAAGCACCCACAATTTTATTCATTGTAGGGTAGCAAAAGAATTGAATTGCTTCCTATATCCAGCACCAGAGTGTCAAGTGATGATTGCAAATGGAGGAACAATAAATTGTTCTGGAAAGTGCCATAATATCAAGCTATCCATGGGAGAATATGTATTGACTAGCCCAATGCTTTCCATTCCAATGGGAGGTGCTGATGTTGTACTAGGAGTCCAATGGCTACAATCCTTGGGTACAATAGCTTTTAATTTTCAAGAACTTTTCATGAAATTTTCTGTGGAAGGAAAGGAAGTTGAATTAAGGGGTATTGCAGGGAAACCAGGAAAGATAATCAGCTCTAATGGCATGACAAAGCTTCTAAAAAAGGAGCAAAGAGGTGTAATTGCACAATTATGTTCGCTAGATGTTTCCACATTGGAATCATCTATTTCTCCAGATCTCCAAAAAGTCCTAGACAATCATTCCAAGGTATTTGAGACTCCCAAAGGTCTCCCACCTATGCGTGATCATGATCATGCTATTCATCTGATTCCAGGAAGTGTTCCTCCAAACATCAGGCCGTACAGATATCCATATGTCCAAAAAAGTGAAATTGAACGTATGGTTGCAGAAATGCTAGAGGCTGGTATAATTCAACCGAGTCAAAGTTCTTTCTCAGCTCCAGTAGTATTGGTGCACAAGAAGGATGGATCATGGCGCATGTGTCCAGATTATAGGGAGCTCAACAAGCTCACTATTAAAGATAAGTTCCCCATTCCTGTCATTGATGAATTACTGGATGAATTGCATGGATCAATTTACTTCACCAAGTTGGATCTTCGTTCGGGATATCATCAAATCAGAATGAAGATTGAAGACATTCCGAAAACGGCATTTAGAACTCATGAGGGTCATTATGAATTTTTGGTCATGCCTTTTGGCCTTACCAATGCACCTTCAACATTTCAAGGTTTGATGAATTCAATTTTCAAACCATTCCTTAGAAAATTTGTGTTAGTATTTTTTGATGATATACTAATCTACAGCAAGTCTTGGAAGGATCATGTTGAACATGTTGACAAGGTGCTACAACTATTGGAGGAGAAACAATTATATGCAAAAAGATCCAAATGTTTCTTTGGAGTCCAGGAGGTGGAATATTTGGGTCATATTGTATCTCATGAAGGAGTTAAGGTAGACCCTAGCAAAATTAAAGCCATTAAGGAATGGAAAATCCCCACATCCATAAAGCATCTGCGAGGATTTCTTGGGTTGACAGGGTATTATCGCAAGTTTGTTAAGAATTATGGGAGAATAGCAGCACCTCTAACAACATTATTGAAGAAAGATTCATTTTCATGGACTCCGGAAGCAACAAAGGCCTTTAAACATCTTAAAGGAGGCAATGTGCCAAGCACCAGTCTTAGCTACACCGGACTTCACAAAAACCTTTATTGTGGAATGTGATGCTTCAGGAAATGGAATTGGTGTTGTTCTAATGCAAGATGAAAGACCCATTGCTTTTGAAAGTTGTCCAATCAAGGGAAAGTTTTTAAGCAAAGCTATTTATGAGAAGGAAATGTTGGCAATACTCCATGCACTTAAGAAATGGCGACCCTACCTAATGGGAAGACACTTCAAGGTAAAAACGGATCATGATAGCCTTAAATACTTTTTAGAACAAAGATTATCCTCTGAAGAGCAACAAAAGTGGGTCACAAAGATGTTGGGTTACGACTTTGAAATCATCTACAAAAAAGGGAAGCAAAATGTGGTGGCAGATGCACTCTCAAGAAAGGATGAGGATATGGAAGCATTGTTGTGTGCCATTTCTATTATCCAACCAGATTGGATAAACGAAGCAAAGGAGGAATGGAAGAATGACGAAGAAGTGTGGGCACTTATTCGAAAGCTACAACAAGATTCAAGTACTTCTGATACATTTAGCTGGAAAAATGATTCGTTATGGTACAAAGATCGCTTATACCTCTGTAAGAATTCCCAGCTAAAACAAAAGATTCTTATGGAATTGCACACTTCTCCCTTAGGAGGGCACTCAGGATTTTTAAAAACTTACCACAAGGTTAAGAAGGAATTTTTTTGGGATGGCCTTAAATCAGATATTCAAAAGTTTGTAGCGGAATGTTTGGTTTGCCAACAAAATAAAGTTGAAACAATTAAGACACCGGGTCTATTACAACCTTTATCCATTCCAAGCCAACGTTGGGAGGAGGTTTCAATGGATTTTATCACAGGTTTACCCAAGTCTGAGGGAAAGAGTGTCATCATGGTGGTAGTTGACAGACTTACCAAGTATGCACACTTTTGTGCATTATCACATCCATTTAAAGCCAGTACAGTTTCTACTGCATTTATGGAAACAGTTCAAAAGCTACATGGAAACCCAAAGATTATTGTAAGTGACAGAGATCCCATTTTCACTGGAAATTTTTGGACAGAATTATTTTCTTGTCTTGGTACTCAGTTAGCTCATAGCTCATCTTATCATCCTCAATCTGATGGGAAAACTGAGATAGTAAACAAATGTTTGGAAGGATATCTTCGTTGCTTTGTATCTGATAAACAGACACAATGGGTCAAATGGTTGCCTCTGGCTGAATGGTGGTATAACACTTCCTTCCATACAGCAACAAAAATGACCCCATTTATGGCACTTTATGGGTACCAACCACCATCAATCACATCATATTTAAGAGAAAATTCTAAGGTTCAAGCAGTGGAACATCACATCGAACATCAACAACAAGTCCTCCAACTCTTAAAGGATAACCTCGTGTTGGCACAAAATAGAATGAAACAACAGGCAGATCAACATCGCAGTGAAAGAAGTTTTGATGTAGGTGATTGGGTATTCCTACGGCTACAACCATATAAGCAAATGTCCCTAAAGCAAGCTAAGAAGGATAATAAATTATCACCAAAGTATTATGGTCCGTACAAGGTGTTGGAAAAGATTGGTACTATGGCATACAAATTGGAGCTTCCTGCAGTTTCTCGATTGCACCCAGTTTTCCATGTTTCATGTTTAAAGAAGGTTATAGGTGACAAGCTCCCAGTTCAAACAATATTGCCAGAACTTGACGAGGAAGGAAAAATTATATTGGAACCGGAAGCAGTCACAGAAACAAGAACTCGACAGCTACGAAATCGATCAATTTCAGAGTATCTTATCAAGTGGAAGAACTTATCCGCTGAAGATTCCACATGGGAGGATGAGACTTTTATGCAGAAGTATCCAGAACTGCTCAAGCGTTGAGGACAACACTTTTTTTGAAGGAGAGGGGCATGTTGGGTCCCTATAATACTAGTGATTACCCCATTACTATTGTAGTTATACCCCTTATTTATATTGTTGTGCCCCTATTACCCACATATTGTTATTTCTGTGCCCCATAGAATCCCTCTATTATTATTTTTGTGGCTTTATATTATTATTGTTAGGTCGGCTGGATTATATTGTGACTCCTTAGACTCCTATATATAGAAAGGAGGTTTTGTCATTTGTATCATCCAAGAATTGTTCATTTATGTAATGTAAAGGAGGTTGCCCCCTCGAAGAGGCTGAATTCTAAGGCGTTGATCTTTCTTTTCTATCTTTTCTTGAGCTGGTTTCATAACACAATTCCTGTCACATTGATCATTTTCCGTCTAAGGTATACAAATCTATATGTAATTCATGTATGTATCATTGGTTTGATCACCTCTTGCCTTAGCCATCTATGACACTAGGTGTAGGAAGAGGTTCCTTTAGCTACCACATTTGGCTAGATATGTATGATCCATGTGTATATGATATTATGTCCAATGTGTACTATTTTTATTGTGTTCACTTAAACACTTTGTTGTAACTCTTGATGCTTTGGTTGTAAGTTTTAATGAGTTGTTCCATGGTGTTTCATAATTTTTCTCATAGAAGTGTGTCATCTTGATGGTTTGAGTATATTCTTGGTGATTTGAGTAGGTGCTATACATTGATCTTATTGTACCGCTTATTTCCTTTAGTCAAAATTTATCCTCTGTATCCCTTCACGACACATGTGAAGGCCTTATAAGCTATAGCTAATTTCTAATAAGGTATTTTTAAACTCTAAGTAAACTTCCTCCAAAATAATGATATATCCATAGCTATATAATTTTATTAATAACATTATTTACAAATTTAAACATATTTTTCACCTCTTTAAAAATTGATAAATATTTCCCTTATGTATAAAACTAGTCCATTTTCCCTCCTTATTTAAACATACTTATTCCTCATATAATTTTTATTGATGACTTTATTAAACTAACATTATCACTTATCTTCAAACTTCTACGTGAGATGACCTCCTTACCTCGTTTTGCTCCAATAAAAATAAAACTTAATGAAAAACTAAGGGACCGTAGCAATTTCTTTAGAAGAATTTAAAACCAATTAAAATTTAATTTGGCCGTTGAGTATTTTAGAACACATAATCGAAAGTGGGATTGGGGATGGAGTGCGGAGCGTTACGCAAGGAAGGTAGGGCAAGGGTTTGACATCTTAGGGTTTTACAAAAACTGAAGAGAACGGGAGATAACCGCGGGGAAAAGCAGCAGGGTAATTTCGCTGCAAGCAAATACGATCTGCGAATCTACAACACGAGGCAGAGGATAAACAGTACCAGACAGAGCTGAAGGAAGCCATGGAAAGTAGACAGGGGAGGGGAGAGATCCCCTCCTACAAAAATATAATGGCAGGCGAAGCAAGCGGGAGCGGAATGCAGAGAAACTCAAAGGAGAGTAACAAAGATGCGCCAGTACTAGGGAACTAGTGGCAAACCAAGATAGGAGGCCGATGCCTACCAAGGGCACAGAAGAAACCAAGGTATGTAATACCCAATAACAAACTCGAAGATTATAAATGCTATATGAGAGATCATGCCTTGATATGCAAGTTTGTAGGGTTTTGGCCATTAGAAAAGGACCTAGTAAAATGGATACAACAAAGATGGAAGCTGAAAGGGCATATAGATCTAAAACTAGGAGCGAAAGGATTTTTCACAATAATATTTGCAAACCTGGAAGATAAGGAAAGAACATTTGAAGAAGGACCATACTTTATGAATAATGTCGGCCTGTTCATGAGACATTGGGAAGAAAGATATAACCCAGACAATGAGAAAATGCTAGCAGCACCCATTTGGGTCAGATTATTTGGCCTACCAGTGGAATTCTGGGATCCTGACATTCTGGAAGGGATTGGTAATACAATAGGGAATTTCGTCAAAGTAGCTGAGTCAACAAAAAGAGGGAAGTACACATCTTATGCAAGGATATGCGTCTATATGAATATAGCAGAGCCACTGCCTGAATATATAGAGCTAGAATACCATGATGAGATATGGCAGCAACCAATGGATTATGAACACATACCTTTCAGGTGCAGAAGGTGCCATGAATACGGGCATCTTTACAAGCAGTGCCCTTTAAACAAAGAAGAGGAAATATCAAGAAAGCGAGAATAAGAACAAAGGAGAGTAGAGAGAGAAGATGTTGGGGACTTGGGCTTCCAGGAGGCCCATAGGAGGAAAAAATCAGGCAAGGAAGGAATAAAGATACAACAACAAGAGAAACTTGTAATAGTTGAAAGTCAAAACAAATTCCAGGCCCTACAGGAGGATGAAGAAGAGAATGCAGGAAAAACGATTGAAGAAGATGATAATGAGAATGAGCCAATGGAAATTATTAAAGAGACAAAGGACAAAGACATAGATAACATCAGAGAGGCCGAAGAAGGGGTAGGGGAAAGCCTGGAGATAACATTAGAGCAAGCCCAAACAGGGATAGAATTACAAAAGGGTAGTGAGAATGAGGAGGAAAGAATTGTGAGGAAACTGCTACAGGAATGGAAAAATCCGGATGAGAGATTTATCCCAGAAACAATTATATAAAGAAACTTTCCAAAAATACAAGGAGAAGAAAGGCAGCACCGCGGAAAACCAAACAGACCAAACAGGAGCACAAGCAAGCCACAGCCTGGGAATGGACAGTACTGGCAAGGGGGGCAGAAAGAGAGGTAGAAGAACACTAAATGAGACTATACAAGCAGTAGGAGAAATCCTGGTCAACTCAGGTAGGGTTATACCCCTATCAGAGGTTTTCCAACAACCATCAAAGAAGTTTTAAATGATAGTCACAAGTTGGAATATTAGGGGCCTCAACAGTAAAGGAAAGCAGAGGTATCTAAAAGAGAGACTGCAGAAAGACAAACCCGGTATCATGATAATCCAAGAGACGAAAATTAGCTCGCAACAACTGGAAGGAATAATTAAAAAACTAAGAATGCAATATGAGGTAATGGGCCAAGATGCGAGTGGTACAGCAGGAGGCCTAGCGATCATATGAAATCCCGAGGAGATAATATTTGAAAACTGGATAAGCCTTCTCAGAATACTCACTGGGTTGTTCAGAATAGTAGGATCAACGGAGAGGATCCTCATTTCAGGAGTCTATGGACTGCATATACCAAGAGAACGAGAAAATTTTCTCAAGAACGTGCAAGATGCTAGAAGGATATCCCCTAGTACTCCCTGGATAGTAGGAGGAGATTTTAATATGATCAGAACTGCAGATGAAAAGAAAGGTGGCATAAGAAGACCAGATCAGAATATGGATGCATTTACAGAGATGATTACAGAACAGAGGCTAGTGGATATACCAACAATTAATGGTATTTATACGTGGAACAACCGAAGAGGGGGGAGAAATCAAATCGCTTCTAGATTAGACAGGTTCCTTCTATCAGAACAAGTTATGAACTGGGATGTTTTTGTGGAAGCAAAAATAATGCCCACAATAGGCTCTGATCATTGGCCAATTAGGCTGGAAATAGATATCAAGAAAAATTCAGGTAAAAAACCATTCAGGTTTGAGGCCTTTTGGCTCAGGAACCCTCAATTCTTACTAAAAATAGAGGAATGGTGGACTCAAAGTACACTAAAAGGAAAAGGGAAGATGCACACCTTCCAATTAAAGCTCAAAGAACTGAAAGGGAAAATAAAGAAATGGAATAAAGAAGAATTTGGTAATATACTGGAGGAGAAAAATAAACTAGAAAAAGAAATGGAAGAAATACAACAAAGAATAATTACAGAAGGACGAACGAAGGAAAGATGTAAAGAAGAAGGATTCATAATAAGTCAACTAGAAGAGCGGAGGAAATGGGAGGAGATCCTGTGGAAACAAAAAGCCAGGGTCAACTGGTTACGGGAAGGAGAAAGAAACACCAAGTTCTTTCACCAAGCTATGATACAGCATAGACAAAAGAATAGGATTTTCTCCATTAAAAATGAAGAAGGAGAAAGGATAATAGAACAAGAAGGAATTGAGAAAGTATTGGTTGAACACCACAAAGAAATACTGACAGAACCTCAAAAGGACCGTACAGCAGCTATAGAACGCATATGTAACGAAATCCCTAAAATAGTAACAGAAGAGCAGAACAAGGGCCTGATGAGAGCAACAACGCTTGAGGAAGTGGAAGAAATCGTGAAGAGTATGAATAAAGGCAAAGCACCAGGACCTGATGGGTACACGGTGGAGTTTTATCAAGCAGGATGGCATTTTCTGGGGAAGGAGATCCTGGAGGTGGTAGAAGAATCCCGCATGAAACAAAAGGTATGGCCTGCTATAAACTCGACTTTTTTTACACTGATCCCTAAAAGTGCTAACTCTGAAAATGCCCAGGGTTTCCGCCCAATTGCCTTGTGTAATGTAATATACAAAATAATAGCCACTCTGATAGGAAAAAGATTAAAACCCCTTCTATCTAGCTTAATTTCTCCAAAACAAATAGGATTTGTTGAGGGAAGACAAATTCTTGATGGTTTAGTTGTAACACAAGAAGTGATACACTCTCTAAAAAAGCAGAAGCGGAAGGGAATGCTGATAAAGCTTGATTTTTCAAAAGCCTATGACCGCTTAAGTTGGAAATATCTCAAGAAAGTCCTGGAGACCTTTGGTTTCAGTAACAGATGGATAGAATGGGTGTACAACACGATATCAACTCCTAATTTCTCAATTCTAATTAATGGGGAACCTACGACAACTTTCAATGCTACCAGAGGAATAAGGCAAGGGGACCCTTTATCCCCTTTCTTATTCATAATGGCAGCAGAGGGTCTAGGAAGATACTTCAAAAAGGAGCTGAGGGAAAGGAGAATTAAGGGCTTAAAGTTATGGGGAAACAATCTTCCCATAACCCATCAACAGTTTGTAGATGATATTATGCTATTCGGTGAGGTCTCAATAAAAGAAGTAAGGAATATCAAAAGAATCATGGACCTGTTTATGGAGGCATCGGGTATGGAAGTTAACAAGGAGAAATCATGTACTTTCATATTTAACACTACAGATTCAATCAAGACTCATCTAACCAGAATGCTAGGGTTCAGGCAGGGAGAACTTCCAACAAAATACTTGGGGATTCAGTTAGATATAAATCCCACAAGAATGGTAAACTGGCAGAAGATCATTGAAAAACTCAAGAACAAATTGGCAAGCTAGTCTTTTAGATCACTAAATATAGCAGGTAGAATAGTTCTTCTAAAGTCAGTCCTCCAAGCAATACCTATTTACCCCTTATCTATCATGGCCGCTCCCAAAGGGGCGTGCACAAAAATAAAAGAAATTTTTGGAAAATTCATTTGGGGCGGACCAAATCAACAAAAGAAATGGGCGTTGGTCTCTTGGAAAAGTTTAATGAAGAGAAAAGAGGAAGGGGGCCTTGGACTAAGAGACCCAGAGGTGCTAAACAAGGTACTAGGAGAAAAACTGTGGTGGCGGTGGATGAGGGGAGGAAATGACCTATGGAAGAGAATATGGACCCAGAAGTATAACATGCCTACAACAACGGAGGAAATCCTCAGAATGGAAGAGATCCCGAAAGGCTCCACAATCTGGGAACTTGCAAGCCAGAACAGGAACATCATAAACAACCATGCCTTCTAGGAAATAAGAGGAGGAAGGAATGCTAGATTTTGGGAAGAGGGATGGCAACAAAGAAACAAATTGATCAATATTCAAGCTCTGCAAAGTATTCAACAAAAAGCACTCAGGGAGGGGAGAAAATATGTAAGGGACTACTGGATAGAAGGAGAGACAGATGGGATATGGAGAATATGGAGAAAGCCAGAAGAATGGGATGAAAACATCAATCAAGAACAACAAGAATTATATTTAAAAGAATTGGATTCAAGGAAAATAAAAGCCAGAATAGGGGAAGATATTCTCAGATGGGGAAAAACAATGAAAGGAACCTTTACAGTTAAGGAGGCCTACTATTTAACAAAGCATCAAGAGAGGGTGGAGGAAACCACATAATGGAAAGTTATTTGGGACGGTAAATGGTGGCCAAAGATAGCCATATTTGCATGGCTAGTTGGAAGAGAAAGAATTTTAACATGGGACAAAATCCAAAAGAGAGGCTTCCTTGGGCCATCGAGGTGTTGTCTCTGTAATACAGAAACTAAAACCCAAGAACATATTCTGAACAACTGCGCGTATGCATGGCATATTTGGGAAGAGGTCAGAAATCTTTTTGGGAGATTAAACAGAGACCCTAGTGACATAAAAAAGACCATTTTTCAATGGAGTAAGGAACAATTCCTATGTAAAGTGGTCAAGAGAACTTGGAATCTGACAGTGGGCTTTGTGATATGGCTGCTATGGAAGGAACAAAACTGAAGGATTTTCTTAAACAAAAACAATAAACCAGAAGAAATATGGAAAAGAATCCTAAACTCTATTAGAGAAACAGTTCTGGCTGAAGATTGGGATGAAGAAGAATGGAAAACAAATCAAGAAGAAGGACAAACCTTAACTAAATTAAATTTGAAATTTGATATGATATACCCCAAGAAAGAAAGATGGCAAAGTACTCAGATTCATAGCCTAGAGCAGTTCAGATACCCGAGAGAAAAATTTATCAAGTTGAATTTTGACGGGGCCTCCAAAGGGAACTCGAGGAATGTAGGCTTCGGGGGAATATTTAGAGACAGTGAGAAACACACCAGATGGGTGTATGCGGAATGGGGAGGTGAAATGACTAACAATGAAGCAGAACTATGGGCGGTGCATCAAGGGCTAAGGATAGCTGTAAGTAATAGCTACATGAACCTAGAGATATAGGGGGACTCACAGGTGGTGGTAGAGATGCTCCAGAAACTCAATAATGGGAGAAATTGGGAGCAGATAGCAGGAAGCTGGAGGACAACTAGGATTGTTCAAGATCTGGCAGAATTATTAAAAAGAATAGACTATAAAATTATCAATCATGTCAGGAGGAAGGGAAATAAGGCTGCAGACTTCCTTGCCAACTGGGGGAGTAAGGATCAGGTAAGGAAAATCGATAACAAATGGCCTATGATAACGAATAATCTGAGATGGGAGGAACTTGCAACCATAATCACTCAAGACCATGATGAATCCAAAAACAATAAAAATGATCGTAAGAGATCCCCGATCAGGGTGATTTCGATGGGGTACAGAACAATAAATTTCAAGCAGGTGAGAAGGAAGGATGCGATAGAGGAGGGTTAGGTAATCATGAATAAGGGTAGAGAGATCATCAGAGGAGAGCGCATTTCAAGAAGGAATGTTGATGGAGTGGTGACGGAGGGAGGTGGAAATGACAGAATGTCAGAAATCAAACAGGAGTATGACAGTACGAAGGAAGGATGAAAGGACGCAGGCGGTGATGGTGGTAACAAGTGGCAAGCAGAACGGGCAAAGGAAGCCACGAGAAACTAGAAGAGACGAAGACATAAAAAAGGAAAGCAGGATAAAGGTAAGCAAATGCGAAAGGAAACAATAGAGAGTTGGCAAAGAGGCAGGGTGGCGAGGGTTCGGAACAAGATAGCAAGAGGACAAAGGAGCTAGAAAATCCAAATAGACAGTGTAGAAGGTAAGGATCGAATGGCAACAAGAAGAAGGTCGAGGAACGATGGCAGTGAAGTCAATGGAGAACGAAGCAGCCAGGAAAAGAAAGGAAAAGGAATAGTGGAAGAAGAAATGGCTGAGGATATCTTAATTGTCTAGGAAGATTCAGAGGATGATATAGAGATGTACGGCTCAGACCAGGGCAGAGGGGAGTAGGCACGAGAGAAGACCAGGAGGGTAGTAGAGCCTGGGAAGAATGACAAGCAAGAGACCAGGGAAGATGAAGAATGGAGAGGTCAAGGATGAGAAGGAGGTCGTGAGTTCGACAGTGTCTCAGGCACGAAGAGTTGGGGAGGCAGAGGAAACTATAGGAATAGAGGAGGCACAGGAGGGAGGCGAAGACAACGTGGAAGGGGAAGGGGAAGAGCAGGAGTTTATCGGGAAGAACACGCAGCTACATCGGCTAGAAAATCAAGAAGAACCATAGGAAAAAAGATTTAGTTCATAGAAAGAGCTTATTGTGAGAACACCAACAAGGACATCGGAAAGATAATTCAGCAAATGGAAGAGGAAGCAACCCAGGGACAATCAAACTCTGAAATGGAAGATTGGGAATATCTCCTCCCGGATCCAGGAAACACGAGAGGCCGTATGACTTTATATAAGCAGGCTCTACATGTATACTGGGTAATGAAAAGACTGCTCGCTAAGGCAATGGAGCAAGTAGTGATGGAAATGGCAGAGCTTTCTCAAGGAATTCCAAATCTAAGGAAAGAACTGAAGAACATCCAGATTACTCTGTTAATGCAGGACCGAAAAATGGATAAAATACAGCACCAGATAAAGTAATGCCATCTAGACATCAAGAAAGAAGTGGAGTAGCAGACAGACATTGCGGCGCCATAATGGAAGATATGTATATATGCTATTTTCAAGAAATTTTAAGTCATTAGAGCAACATCTTTAGTTCCTTTTTGAAATTTAGAATGCAGAATCGAAACAATAGAAATCTTTATGACTGTTTAGTATATTTAGCATGGACAAGAAGAATTAGAACTTTCTATTTTTGGATGGCTGTTAAAAATTTAAGGTGGCCAATAAACTCGGTTTCCCCTTGGGGCGAGTTGACGCCACCACAAGTATGTAGTGGTTTTTGATTTGCAGTAATAGAAAAAGAAAGGTTCCGCTGTAGTTTACAAAAAAAAATAATAATAATAATTTGGCCGCTAATCTAAAATCTAAATGGACCTATTGAAATTTATTTTCCCACCGCTATTCTCCTTTGCTAGGTTTGAGATGTGACTATTCCTCTTTGCCAGGTTTGGGACTGAGTTCGCTCTCTCTCCTCATAATCTTTATGATTTCGCAGCAGATACCCTGCTATGATATTCAATTATTCGTTGCCCTAGATTAGTCTAGATTTTAAAATTGTATTTATTATATCGAATCTGGGTTGCTGATTTGGATTTGGAGGTTTCGTTGCAATTCGAATTATAAAACATGTCGTCCGCATATGAAGATAGATCCGAGAACCCCAAGGAGTATGGATACCTTTGAAAGGTATTTTTATGATCTCATTTCTATGATTTTTATTGTTAAAATTTCAAAGGATTTAAACTTGTATACCGAATTATGGAGAAGAAGGTAGGGTTAGGATCGGCAAGGGTTTATAAATTCAATAATAGTTTTTTTGTGATTAGCAAGACTGAGCACTCCTATGGAATTATGATATTGAAACTTTTTGGGAAATTCATTGCTGATGTGGATTGATCAAGAGGCTACAGTTGCTTCAAAAGTTCTCCTATGATTGCATTGCTTCTTGTGATATATGGATCTACTTATGCTGGTCTTTACTATGTTCCATGCTTTGCTACCATTTAAAAAATATTTGAAAATGTTGCACTATTGTAGTGAACAATCTGAAACTAAATTGTAACACCAAGACACATAATTTCTAATTCTAGTAGCGTAAAACATAATTAAATAACAGTCACACAATCACAAAACAAAATTTTCTAGAGAACTCAACTAGGAAAACCCTCTCCTTAATTGAGAGTTTTATTGATACAAAATGAGCAATGGATTTCTTATTATACAACTTTGTTTCACTAGAAACCGATCTAGTTTTATTTGCTTTTCCTAAGCTTGAAACACCTGCAAGAGACTTCATCTACTTCCCTCAATCCATGTGCATAGGCTTCTCCTATTTAACTAGGAATACTGTTGAGTTTCCATGATCTTGGGTCTAGGATAGAATCTTAGAATCTACATGACAGCTGACACCTATCACTGCTGCAAGTCTCTTTTTCTTCAATTAACACGGGCTGATCCAATATGCTCTTCTAGGTTAGCCAATCCCTGAGCTCCAATCTGCCTTCTAGTAGCCTCTTTTGTCCATCAAAGAACTACACATAGGCTCCACAAACTTCAGTGGTCAAACTCTTTTTATGACTTCTAATCATGGACTACTTTGAGTAGCCAACAAACTGCCTTCCATTAGTCCAATGGAAACCAATCCAATAACTGCAAGATCTGATCCTAGGAAGGACTTTTAACCATAAACAAAAGTCCTCCAAATGGCTTCGACGGGCTTCTAGTCAAACTGATCCAAAACCGATCTAATAACAAGGATCCAACACCTATAAGAATGTACCAAAGTACATACCTTTGCTAACTATTTAAGTGTATGTTTCTCTGTTGTTATCTTTGGCCTAGTTAGGGCTGTTGAATAATCTAGGGCAAATGTAGTTTATGTGATTCTTTTTAGCATGATAACTATTTATGAGGTATTATATCTTTAGCTTATTCGTACAATCTTTTCTTGATATCATTAGTGTGTGTATTTCTTACTTCATCAAATAGATACCAAAACAAAGAGACAAGAACACATGATGTTGGTTTTTTGCCAGGGCCAAAACCTCTCCTCTTGAGAGGAAAACCATTTAATCTCTTCTTATAGATTCTTTTATTGATGAATACCAAGACCCTTGACAAAATACTTGACTCAATTCTTCTTCAAGACACTTGTCACTATCTCTTGCACTCTTCAACCTTCACAGTCTTCCTCCTTCACACTGTATCACTTCAGTCCTTCTTCGCACTATTATTACATTGTCACTAGGAGAGTCTTGGTCTCCTTTCTGTTCTTTTGAAACCCTAGACACAATCCTCGAACTTCACTGATCTCTTCTTTCGCTCCAAGATAGCCTCTTTGTCTTCGATCTTCTTCTATCACCATTCAATGCATGATATATCCCTTAATTGTAGCTTCCATTGTCTTAGAACAAACCTTTATCCTTCGCTTAGATGACAGACTTAGCCCGTGTTAAATTTAGGTATGTTCTATGTTTAGAGAAATTTACTTCAATTTTTCATATTATCTCAATGAAAATATTTAGATTAGCAATCACATCAACATGATAGTAAAGTGTTGATAGAACATATACATAGATAGTAGAAGACAAGCCAAGACAAGAGGATAGAAGATGTGGCACCGGCCAAGGACAAACTCCAATGTGCGGAAACCCTTGTCAATTCTTCTTATAGTCTTCAATATTTCAGTAGAGAGAGAGATAGAGTACAATTATCTGAAGTAAATACTTGACTTGCTAAATATGAGATCAAAGATCTTCTCCGTAACGATGACACAATGAGGTTGCAAATCTGATACCAAGGACTGAAGATATGTAGCAGATGATAGGCTTAGAAAAACTGAACCAATGCCCCAAAAATATTTAGTCTTTCCTTCAATAAGATTCTCCTTCCTTCGCTACTTCATTGATCATGACAAGGCTGCTAATCTGGCACCTTTCATATGCAACAAGGACTGATGTATTTCATGGTAGACCTGGTCACTGGTTAGGGCACAAACTCAATGTGGTACAACACCCTAAACACACCCCATAGTCCACATATTGACTATGGCTAGCTTTTTTGGAATCCATCCAACCACACACTGCCTTATAAGGCTACTATCTTTCTCGACGCAACACTTAAAGACCTCCAACTGCTGGCTATGGCCTGCAGCCTAGCCCAATAGTGGACTGAAGCTTAGGTCCCTTCAAACAAGTGATTCAAACAGTTCTTACATAGTAGCCCCTAGCTCCTCCTTTGCGTGGATTGTCCTTCCCAGCATACCGAGTTCAAGAAAAACTTGATGATGCCCAAAACAGTCCACGTTGTGACTTACAACAATGTGACCCTTCACGCTGATGAGATATTTCCTTTTTTCTGCGGCTGGGTTCACTTTTCTTGTTGTGTCTAAGGATCTATTTCATGTTGTGATAAGGGCTCCTCTAACTGGGGATTTAGGCCTTCACATGCTGCTGGTTAGGGCCTCTTCAATTGTGGCTAAGATCACCTCCTTTAGTACTATGGCTAGGGAAACATTAGTCCTTCCTCGACAGTAGATTAGGGCACAACTAAACAATAGCTTGAACTTCTTGATTGGACTGCTGCTAGGGTATCTTATTACAACAACTAGACTTCCTCCTTGAGCTGTGAATATAAATCCCTCTTAAGAATGTATTGATCTCTTCTTACCTATAAAAAGATCTCCTCATAAGACTATGGCTAGGGCTGTTTAGTTCTATGTCTAGGGCTCTCTTAGAAGACCCTTTATTCACTGTGTCTAGGGATTCTCCCTCTTGATCTCTCTAGCCACCAAATCCAAATGAGTGGAGAGAGATCTTAGGAGAAGTGTGTGTAGAAAATGACTTGAGGTCCTCTTCTATTTATAATAAATCATTGAGGATAAGTTGGGGTAATTTGGTTGCTGGCCGACCTTGACAAATTGTGAAATAACATAAATAAATTCATATCTCCATGAATACATGTCAGAATTATATGATATTTAGATCAATCCTACACTTCTCGATGAGAGGAATCCAAGAAAAATTATCAACTACCAAAGATAAGAAGACCCACATGGAGTTTGGCCCTAGTTTCCAATTTTAATACTCCCTCTCAACTAGGGAGAACTGCACCTGCTAATCCATTTGTCAATCCATAATCTCTGCCATTAATGCAATTCCCTGCACTGCTATGCTTTGTTAAACTATGAAGAAGAAGAAGTGATCGAGAATGTATCATACCATTCTCTACTAGCCCAAAGTCAGTCCCATAAAAGAGTCTCCCATACCACTCTTACTGATCCGAAATTAGGTCCAATTAATCCCAGATCAATATCATCCTAGCATAGGGAGTACGGTAGTACACAATACATCCATCAATAGTACTATGGTCCCTATCCTCATTTCCCTACACATTGGCCAGATGAGAGGTACTTCCCATGAGTCCCAAACTACATGGGTAGGATGTCCCAATAGGAGAAGGATGAACCACTCATCCTGCCTACATGTCACTAGGGGTATCCCAGGGGAAGGCTAAACCACTCATCTTACTTACATGTCGCTAGGGTTATCCGAGGGGAAGGTTGAACCACTCGCCTTGTACACAAAAAATCACTAGGGGAATGATGAACCACTCAACCTATGATTGTGTCTCAGCAGGAGAAGGATGAACCACTCATCCTACCTGCATAGAAGACCACCAGGGGAAGGTTGAACCACTCACCCTATGGTTGCTAATCACTCCAAGAATTACCCCAAGCCCCCTAGAGCCCCAAAGCTCAATATCCATATCATACAGGACCCTCAGGAGAGGGTCTCTCCATGACTCCTAGTCATTCTCGAAAAGTCAAGAATTTGACCTTTCCCAGGGGTTTCATCTGAATATCGGCGACCTGCACATCAGTCCCAATGTGATGGAGCCTTATTGCTCCTCATTGTACCATATCCCAGATAAAGTGGTACCTGATGTCTGTGTGCTAGGAGCGATCATGAAACACGAGATTCTTTGATAATCAGATCCCACTCTGGTTGTCATAGAGGATCACAGTGGTATCTAGCACGTGTCCAAATAGCTCACTGAAGAGCTTCCCTAACCAGACATCTTCACTGGAGACCATACACACAATTATGAATTTGTTAAAATTGGAAACTAGGGCCAAACTCCATGTGGGTCATCTTATTTATGGTAGTTGATATTTTTATTGGATCCCTCTCATCGAGCGGTGGAGGATTGATCTAACGATTATGTAATTCTGATAAGTATTCATGAAGATATGAATTTATTTGTGTTATGGGACAATTCATCAAGGTTGGCCAACAACCAAATAAACCCCACATGTGCTCAACGTTTTAATATAAAAGGAGGTGACTTGATAGTCATTAGAACACACTTCACTCTTGATTTCTCTCCACTTGTTTTTGGTTTTAGTGGAAGAGAAGTATAAGAGGAGGAAGCCCTAGACGCAGTAGGGAAGAAGCCTAAGCTTGAAGCCTAAACACAGTCCTAAAACATGCCCTTGCAGGCAACACACAAGAATAAAAGGAACTTGTTGGAGGCCAGGGAAGCTTTGTCTTAGTCACAACAAAGGAGAACTGAACAACGTGGTGATAGAGGTCTGTTTCATGGATCTTTTGGATGGCCGAGTTTGCTGTGAGGGAGGCTGACGTAGCTCCCTAAAGGGACAAGACAAGGGAAGGTTGTTTTAGCCTGCGTAGAGGTGCCCTTGGGTGCTAAACTCATTGGTGAAGGGCAGTGTAGGCTACTGTGGGTAGGCCGCAAGCCCTACAAGCTATTTGGAGGGCAACGTAGGGTGTATTAAGGGTTTTCTATGCCCAAAACAACATTGAAGGGAGCCACCACTTCTCCTTGGGTAGGCCGCATGCCTTAACACCAAATCAGGGCATGTGTAGGATAGTCAAAGGGTATTAAAGTGCTCAGATCAGTAGCGTTGAGGCAGAGGATACTTGTGGAGGAAGCCACAGTTGTTTAAGGGACTATGTGGGTATGTTTTACGGCTAACTTGGGCCACAATGGTGCCCTAACTAGAACATAGTCATAACAATAGTGGTACTTGGTGCAAAAATGGTACATTGGTGTAGTAATGGTACATAGGAGCAACAATGGTACTTGGTGTAGCATTGATACAACAATGGAATCAGCAACAAGTACATGTTGTACATTGCAATATAGTGCACATAGGAGCAACAATACATAGCATGATGTATAGTGTATCATAGTGCACACAATAGTAGTGATAGTGCAGAATGGTGTAGATTAGTATTGTTGGACATTCATGCAACAATGGGACAACATGGTAATGATGGACATATAGTAGCAAAAAGAATGTATTGTAGCACTTGGATGATGAGGTATTGCAGCAAAAGGATGATTAGGTATTGCAACATGCATTTGGGTGCAACATAGTGCAATGAAGAGCTCAACATAGTGCAGTAGTACAGTGATGGGTACAATAATGATTAATGAAGCATGATGAGATGAAGCATAGTGATGATGGGTGCATCATGGTGTGGCATAGTCAGGTGCAACATGATGATGAGGTGCAGCACAATGATAGGTGATGGAGTCACCTTGGAGAATCAGTTCAAGCAGCATGTCTTCAACCGAGTTCAACTACCTCATGTATCATCTTCTTAGAGATATTCTATGCTCTTATTTAGATAAGTCAAAATGTTGACTTTAGTTGTATATGTACTATCTCTCTCTCTCTCTTTGCTGAAATATTGAAGAACATATAAGAAGAATTGATCAAGGGTTTACTGACATTGGGGTTTGTCCCTGGCTAGCACCACATCTTGTGTCCTCTTGTCTTGGCTTGTCTTCTGTGATTTATGTTTATGTTCTATCTTCAATTTACTATTATGCTGATGTGATTTCTAATTTGGAAAATGTATTGAGCTAACTGTGAAAATTGAAATAAATTGCTCTATGCATAGAACATACCCAAAACTTAACAGAATATGGCCTTAGCGGTGCTCAAACCAGCCGACTTCTACTTCCTTGTCATCCAGGATATCGAAGCAGAACCCAAAGAGAAACAACACTCAGAAGTGATTTTACAATCATACACACTGCTTACCCAATCAACATCAAAATAACAATGGAGCCTAACAACTCTAACAGTGTGTCTCAATCCATGAGTGATTGTGCCCTGAAGATATCTTAGAAGATTGTTGGCACCAATCCAATGTGAGTGATGAGGCTCAGCCATATGTTGGCTGAACATGCTAACTGCAAAACACATATCCAGATGCAAGTTCACCAAGAACATCAATGCTACTATGAGTTGATGAAACTTAGAGGCATTTTCCAAATCAGGTTTGGCAACACTACCGCATAACTTCCTCAATTTAGGCTCCATCAGGGTAGTCACAAGCTTGCAGTCCACCATTCGAAATTCGAAATCCAACTCCCTCTTATTTTTGTAAATGAGAGGGCCTGTACCTATCAGAAAGAGGCACTCCATTTAAAGTACCTGAATGAGAGATCTATCATCCAAAACCTTAAAGAAATAGTTTGGATCAGCTTCAATCCTAGTGAATCTTAGCTTCATCAGATAGCTATCAATCCTCTCATTCCAAGCCCGGGGTGCTTGCTTCAAACTATAGAGAGCTTTCTTCAATCTGCATACACGAGATTCCTGATCATGAATCTCGAACCCCACGGGTTGTTCCACATCCGTGGTCTTGCTATTACATGAGGGGAATGGTCCCCTTGTAATATTTCCTTTGGTACATCTCAGACATGTACCTTCATGCTCTACTTTGAATTCAGGCATCCCTGTCACCATCTGTCTCATATCAGGCAAGGCCTTACAATGAATATGGGAAAACCGCCAGTGACATTGAAGAGATGTGGCACATGACATGGTCCCCAATGGACTTACTGCAACTTGATACAAAGTGCCAACATTGAACCCAAGAGTAAAAGAATTTTTAAAATTCCTTTTCCAAACATGTACCTTTCCATCGATGAATGCCACCTTGTAACCTTTGTCTTCCATTGCTGAAATGGACACTAGGTCCTTCTTGAGATCAGGTACATATAGAAATTTGTGTAAATGAATTGTGTTCCCTTGATTTAATTTAAGGGTAACATTCCCTACACCCTTTACAGGATAGGGTGTAACATTCCTTACACCCTTTTAGAATGGCTCCACAGGCCTGCGACAACCTTGTTTAAGGAAAGTCCACCCATAAACAACCCCAAATCACTCCAGACCTTGACACCTGCTCCTTGGTGCTCCTAGATTGTAATTCGGTCACCAAAACAGCCCTAACAGGCACTCAAATCCTCACTGGTTTCCCTCCTTTTCCTGTGGCCAATACAGAATAGGTCTCCTTCCTTCAATGAGCTCTTCTTGTGTTGTGTTCCTCACTTTGGTGAGTGAAATGACACTCTAATCACCTAATATTTATATCCAATATGAGGGCTCCAACAAAACTTCATCATAGGGCTTGACAAGATGTCATAAGGCTTATTAACATCAAGTCGACCTTCACGTTGTGCCACCATGCCCACACATAACTTTAAAAAAATCATAACTCCATCTCTACAACTCAGAATCAGATGTTTTTTGATGCATCAAATTCGTCCAATGAGTACTATCATCCTCATCCATCACATGTCAAAATGTGCCCATGGTTTTGGCCCAAACAATGATGGTTGCAATGTGAAAATTCCTAAACTCGGACTCCTTACTACAACAACTGATTAAACTTCTCCTATTTGTTAATTATTGAACAAATTATTCACTACTTCCTACAACAAATATTGAAACTAATACACTGAAGCCTTCCCTTAATTAAATTATATGCGGAAACAAGACACTGAGCAAGAAAGAAAATGAAACACAATGACATCATTATTTTTGGACAAATGTCCTTGGAAAAACCCAATGCGGGAAAACCCGTGCAGCAGCAATGAAGGTTTTTATTATCAAGCAGTAGTAATTTTTGAATACAATCTCTCGATGCCTTCCTGACAATCCGGTTATAGAGAATATCATTGAGAGATAATTGTGAGATTACCTCACACTATACTAGAAATGCCAGCTGATTCAGCCCTTGAATGAGCAAACCCTGGTTGCCTTCGCATTAGCCCAACGTCACACTATCTAGGGACTACGTGATTCTCCCCGGCTAATCGATTTCCATCTGAGATTCAAACTTTTTCTCTCCCAGACTCACACCTCGGCTTCTAGTTTTTGAAAATAAACTCTCCAATAGATTTATGGATTCCCTCTAGGCTTCTGTGTTGCCTCTGTGTGGTCCTGTTTGGCCCTGCGTCAACCTCACTGGCTTTGTGCTCCCTCTGTTGTATCTTTCTCTACCTTCTCTGTTGAGTATTCTCTAACCAAGAAAGATTTCCATTTGGATAATATCCAGGCTACCCCTCACTGCAAAAAGCTCACTTCGAATTTCTCTTTGGCAACTTCTCCACTTCAGAAATTCGATCTTTTGAACTCTACTCGATGTGTTCTCCAAGTGCCCATCAAGCCTCCTCTTATAATCCTCTTATTGATCAATCAACGACCTAGATTAGATTCTAATCAATGGCTAGGATCATATTGACTTGATCTTTGCCTTCTTTTAGAAGCTTCACCCATAGTTTATATTAATACCCATTAATTATTTTAATTTCTTAATTTTATACTTAGGGACCCATTAAAAATAATTAATTATTTTAATAAAACTATCTCTGGTGGAATTTCTATGTATTGGAGAATGCATGTGTCTAAGCCCCTCACTACAAATTTTGAGACTTAGAGCACATTCGATGCTACCAAAAATCAACACTCCCTCTTAGCGAGGAATGTGCTCTAGCAATGCACCCTGCTGGAGCATCACCCTGTTCCATAACATCTCCTTCTGAGCTGCTGATGTCTAAATTTGTGTCCACCAACTACTGTGCAAATATTACATTTGTGCTATTGTTGACCCTGCCACTACCAACATTGCATCCGTACTGCAACTCCCTCTGAAATTCTACATCCATGCTACTATTGGCCCTGCCATTGCCAACATTGCATATGCACTGTATCCTTCTCCAACTGCTACTGCTACTGTATCAAAAAATGAAAAGCATCCCAAATATTGAACTAACTATGCTTAGTATGATTCATCTCGTTGTTGGATTCTGACTCTTGCTAGTCTGGAGGATTATGAATCTCGTTCATTGCAAGACCATTATTCATAACCTACATTGATCTCTTTATTTTAGGGCATCCTCAATTCCTTGTGCACTAACAGGATCCAGAGGTCTTCGTCATGCCCCGCATTGACGAGTGTGTGATCCAATATAATTTCCAATGTACCTCATAAAACATCAAATAAAATAGGATTAATTATTGGAATAATTAACTCACAAACATATTCTACTTCAAAAGAGCAAAAAAACCATGTAATGGTCAATGTAAAATTTTAGTTAATGAGCAAGGAACATTCTGCATATAAGTTCCCTGTCATTATTCCTTCTGGAATAGATAATCCACCATATATCCACCTTCTATCATGTCAGGGTTCTAATATTGGGCAAGTTTCAAAATAGGATGTTCTCATATCTACCATAGGAGGTCATAATATAGTGGTTCTCGGTGCCTTAGATGTTGCTATTCTTAGACAAGATATAGTGTCCTCATGCTGTTGTAACTAATGTGCATAATAGCATTGGGAAAAGCACTCAAGATGTTGGTTTGATCTTGTCAATGAAGCACCTCTTTGCTACTGAAAACGACCTCTTCGCAATGCCCTTTTGTTGGTATCTTTTTTGTAGTGTCTTTCATGGAAACATCCTCCAATAACTGTTGAAAATGCTAACATATGTCCTAAAAACTGTACCATCTTGCTATTTAGGGTTAGATCTCTTTACTTGAACCCTTTGACTCATGCGATATTCATACCATTAAACATCTCGGGCAATTGAAATTGTCTGTAGTAAAATTGGTTCCCAGGACATAGTTCCATCAAGTATTACATGATGACCTTTTTAAGGTGGTGACCAAAAGAGATGTTGTTGCACCAGTGAACACTTATGTGCTAGTTTAGAAGTTTCCAATAAATCATCATGCCCATAAGAATTCAAAGCTTGATAGACAACATATTTCTTCTTGAATGCATCTGCCTCTATTACCACTGCATTTCTTGACCAAAATAGCCTTTAACAATATGTTTGACTACAATACTTTTTCCAAAACCCATTCAACCCCTGGTGAGAAGAAGCAAAAATCGTCTCACTATGGGCATCCACCAACAATGGTACATTCATCTTAATAGTAACCCTTTAATTATTCACAATGGATTTTGTTATGTCCAACAGAGTAGAAAATCACATATATATGTTGAGTCTTTATAGCCAATTTAAAATGTTGTTTTTTTTAACAATATTGAATGAGTTCAAGAAAGCAACTTTTAGAATGCTTGATAACCATAATCCCCCAATCTTGATTATTTGGAACGCTGCTTAATGTTAGAAAAAATTATATATGATAGAGAAATGGAAGACATATAATATGCGGAAAAACCCAAACACATAAAACCAGAGAAACACAGATATACATAGCTCACCCACTTTTGGCTACGTCCACCCCAAACAACTAGTCCTTCCTTTCTATTATCCAGCAAAATGAAGAGACACAACCTACAATAGATCTACTGTAATATCCTTTGTTTTCTCTCACAGTCTCAACTCTATATTTCTCGCTCTAAGAATACACATCTATATCATAGCCTCAATACAATACCCTCATACAAAGAGAGGGGTTTCCTTCTAGGGCAAAAAACCCTAAACTAAACATAAATTCTACTGTTAGATCATCCACCTAATGAACAACCCAGATTGACTAGAAATTACTATACTTTTACAAGGCAATTTTACATCTATTTTTAGCTTCGAGGGCACTACCCCCGAAACCCCCAACCGGGGGGGATTAGCCCTCCTGGACCCCCGCGGGGGGGACAAGTCCCCCCGTACTGCCCTGTATGGAGCGGTGTACAATCTTCCTGGGGTATACACTCGGCTAAAACAAAGACCTCTAAATAATCATGTTCCACACCCAACACTTAACATTCGAAAATCTTGTTGACCATAAAAGCTTAACAAAAATAATGCATATTTTCATAAATGATTTTACCCAGTGCCAGAAAACATGACATGCCAGAGCTTCTGTGAATTGCAATTACCATGTAGAACCTGGTTAATAATATATTTAGAAGGCTCCCAATGAAATGAAAAGTATCTAAGAATGCAGTTGTCTAAATCATGTGGAAGTTGAGCATAAAGAGGTTGGATCTACTCCTTAGTACAAATACTAGAAAGACATGCATAGAGGACCTCTTGACTCTTAGCAGAACCACTCTTATCTCCCCTCAAATACTCATAAAGGTTGCATTTTATTTTTTAGGAAAATTAATCCCTTGCAATATTGAGCATGCATTCCTCATTAATGGGGGCAATGGAGAGGCTAATGATCTAACTATAGGAATGCCTCATTTATGTTCCCTATAATACAACAAAGCTTTGTCTCTGACTCATGAACATAAGATATAAATCCCTAATTTTCTCAAAGGAATATGGCAAGGATCTCATATCCACTGCCCCAGGAGGAGAGAAGGAGGGATATATCATCAAACAGTAACTTGCTAACAACCTGAAAGATCCTGCTTCTCAGAGCATTGAGTTAGTCTCAATCTAAAGATCTCCAAATACCAGTCTTGAATATCAAGATGATTTTTAATTCTTGCACATGATATGTGATCAAATATAGTTACTATTGTAAGCATTGCATGAGCAGATTCAACAACACACTCTACTCCATCTCTGGAAACTAAAAGCCCTATATAAGCCAAAATGTTGCCACCCAAGGTTACCCAAGGAGTACCTCTTGTTTATTTCCATTTATTTTATCCATGAGGCAATAAAAGGTTATTCCCATAGCCAACAAGCTAGACCATTCAATGGCTGCTATAACACCGTGAATTGCTGCTCAAAGTTTTTCTAGTGTAGTTGTTGTCTTTGTAGTAGTATGAACATGAACTCCAGAAATACCTACTATTTTCCCAACGGTAATTCCATTTGAAGCTGTAGCTCAAAATTTTGCAGGAGGAAAAACTCTTTCTGATGCAACCACTATAAATATCTTTTGTTTGCAGTAGGTAAAGTTTCATATAATAAGAACTTTAAAGGTGACCATCTTTGCTATAGTTGGAACAGCTTCATATTTCTATTTGTGGCTTTCAGTGATCAGTTTTGGGTTATTCCATGAAACAATAGACATAACTGATGGCATAACAAATACCTAGGATAGTTGATGTGAGATAAATCAAATTGTGAACCAATTGTTTGTACATCGTCTCATTTGTTAGCTTTAAAACAATATAGGTTGGCGATTCAACTCAGCCTCCATCAATATTGTAACATATTTTCAACCCACCGTATGGAAATTTTCCAACCAAGTTTTGGTATATATATATTTTTAATATAGAACAATGCATTTCTCAAGGCACACCCTAACCTATAATTCATATTTTGAGATAAGAATGCCATGGAAAAGAACCATCAAAATCCAATGTTATTTTATACTGCAACCAAAGGCTAAGTGATATTATGATTTTTCTATTTCTATCTTGCATGTGGACTGGAACAACATGCATTTGCACCTTAATATTGCTTGATTATCCTTTCACTCCATCTCTACAATGATTCTAGCATCATTAAAAATTTCACCCCTGTCAAACAATGCATCATGAAGCTTGTAAACTTGCTGCAATTAGTCCCTTTCATATATCCATGAGTCAATATATTACATAATGTACGTGGCACAATTTGGAGACAAACCCATTCTAAGCATATGATCTAAAGGTCCTCTGGCTGGCCCACAGAATACTTATAAGTTATAGTCCTTTAATTTACCATATAAATCTACTAAATAGATGAACCTATCTTTTTGAAAGTTTGGAATCCTCTTCCCTCAAGGCTTCATGAAACTGGGTAGCTCTCATACAATTCTGGAAAAATCATCCCAGTATTGCCACAACAAAGTCTCATTGCCATTTGGCCCCAAAGAATAAAACAATTTAGCCTTTTCATCTCTAACTCCAAATATACCTTTGTCACCATTCTTAAACATAAACAATTTGCTAAAAAAATCACATCATCCTTACGCAACATTTTGATAGTTTGAGTCACTTGATTCCTCTGGAGTCTGAATACTCTTAGCCAGCAAACCACTTGATGAGGGGTGTTAGAGTCGTTCTTGTCAGTCCTCCGTCATAGATCAAAACTCTTTCTGCATTTCATTTTTAGGTGTCTTGCTCCATTCACTCAGCTGCATTCCACTAGGGGCATGCCATAACCTAACGGAAGGGCCTTACCATTCATTCCCCTCATGTCTTGTACCTGCTGGCTCAGGTCTTTCCATCAATGTGTATTAAAGTCCATGACAATCAATGTTTGATCTTTTAGTGGAGGAGAGTCATTTCGGTCATTAAGTCTAGGGATTGGTCATTTGGTCTTCAAACAATGTCCAATAAATCCAGCAAGGCCAAAGGGAGGCTCTTATAAAGTTGTGATTCACAGATTGTCATCGTCATATTGATATATTACGACTATTCTTCAATACTCTGTTTTGAAGAAAAGTCAACAGTTTGTCATTTGTAAAACTTTTCAAAAGTTTCTCAGTGGATTTCTCCAAGTGCAACCCTGGTCTCCTTAGCCAAATTCCATGTCAGCTACCCCTGCAAAAATTTGCTAAAAATTTCATCACTTTAGTCAAAGAAATCAAAGGGAAGTGTGAAAAGCAGAGTTGTATTAATTGTGAAAAAGTGCCAAAGTGAAAACATTACAAAATGGGTTTTGGAGTAAGAAAAAATCAAATCCAACTCTTGCAACATATTTCTTCAAGTTATATAAATCATTTGTGTCAAGTTACATTCATAAATCTCATAGCAAAGTCAAAGTTTGGAGGTTGAAGCACAAATAGCAGTTCGAAAAGGCCATGACTGTGTTAAGAATTGGAGCGTAGCACACAGGTGGAGGAGCGTTGCGCGCATAGAGCACATGGCACACTGGGTATTTCTGCCCAGTGCTAATTCAAACGAGCGTGACGCACATAGAGAGCGCGGCGCACTGGGTTCTTGGCGCGACGCATATACACAGAAGCTCGATTTTGCTCAAAATTTGCAACCAATCGCCTTCAATCCCTTGAATTTGCCAAGTGGGGTCAATCTCTCAGTGTTTCATCCATTTTTATGTTAGTATGATGATAGTAAAAGGCGACTTATGGTTGCACAAAAACTCTTAAACCCTACCACTTAAAATCATCAAAGCCAATGCTGTTAGGGTTACAAAGTCATTGTGTTGGTGCCAAGGTTCTTCCCCCATTTCATTTTTCCTTCTTGCCCTCATTCCCTTCTTCCCTATTCCACTTTTTCCATTTCTCCCTATCCGAAAATGCTACTAAAATCCTATTCCCTATCCCCTCTGCACATTTGTCAAAGGTAAAACCCCAAACCCTACCCCATATAAATTTTCCTAACACCCCAAACCCTACCCTATGTAAAATCCCTCCTCATAGTCCCTAATCCCTTCATATTATTCCCTTTCCTAATAGTCCCTTGTTGCATTTTCCCCTTGGCGGTAGATTTGAACACATCAAAAAGCGCAGTTCAAGCACAGTTCATAGACATTAGTCATCTTGTCTTCAGGATATTTTGTATAGAAGTCATGGCATCTGAGCATTCATTGGACTATGAGGTGGAAACCCAAAGTGACTATCCCTTGGAAGAACAGGCACCCCGAAGGCCTCATAAAAGTGGCAGACATGTGAGAGAGGAACCGACCACCCTTACAGAATTGCAGGCTTGTCCTCTTGCTATGTCATGTTTTCAGCATCAGTCATGTTATGAGTTTTGTCAAAAGGTAGCTAGTGTCCAATTTCATCACGAGTTGGCTCATCTTTCTGTGCTGCACTTGCACGGAGTTCAAGCTATCTTGGCTGGTTTCACCTTCACACTTACACCAGAATCCATCTCATTGGCAATCGGTATACCGAACATTGGTGAACCATGGCAGAAGAAAAAGAAGCTTGACCAGTAGCATTATGAGCCATACATCAAAACTAGTTTCTTAAGGCATCTCAAGAGAGTGTTCCCGTTTCGATATCTAAAGAATGAATATGTTCCACTAATGAGATTGATCATGAAATATTTCAGCTGTGAGGGACGGTTCTCCCATATTTATGCTTACCACATCAGGTTGCTCATGCATTTCACCAGGGTACAGATGATGAACATTCCATATTTCATTTTTTGGAACATAGAAAGGATGACCACCTTTATACAGTGCAAAACACCTCAGCAGCAACTTAACAGTGTCTATCATTTTTCCTTTATCAAGATTTTGGTGGTTCATCAGCTTGGACTATAGGGCATCACTTGGGATCATTTTATCTCGCGTGATTTATTCAGAGCTTCATGGAGAGTAGCAGAGGTTAAGCATGAGGGTGAACCTTCTCATCAGTATGAGTGCCATGAGACTGCTAGTGTGCCAGTTTTCATCACATATCAGAAGGGCACCAGACGTTTGTTTGCAACGACAAAGTGAGTGTTATCTCCACCTGGGGTGGAAGGGGCCTCGCTTCCTCCATCAACGTCATAGGAACAGGACAGAGGCAAGGAGCCAATGCAGGATGACAGGCCTTCAGGTGAGCCATCAGGTGAACGAGAGGCTGAATTCGTTCTCCTTCATGATGATGATATAGATACAGATCCGTCAAGTGCAGAGCTTAAAGAGATCATCCAAGAGCAGCATGCAGAGATTCAAGCCTTGTCCCTTAATTTGGAAAGAGCCAAATGGAACATGAAATATTTGGTGCAGAGGAACAAATATCTTGAGGATTAGCAAGCAATCATGGAGCTACAAAACATTCGCGAGAATCGCCAAGCCGCGCAAAGGAGAAGAGTTGAGCTCACGTCATTCGAGCAAGAGATTAATGAGGATCGGGAGGCCAATCTCAGGAGAGTTAACATGCACTTAGAGAGGCTACTGGACAAGGCCAACAAGGACCATGCATTGCTGAGACACATGGCTTTCCACTACATGGTGCGAAACAAAGTGTGCAAGGCCCGAATCAGGAATTTGAAGGCGAAATTGAGGAAGGCAATCAAGAAGAAAAAGAGGCAAAGGGAGCTCGATCGATTTTAGAAATTGGCCAAGGCCTCTTTAGCCTAGCATAACACTTGATAAGGAAGCTACAACCCAAATTCCAAGAAATTTGGGGCATTTTTGTTGTTTTTGGAAATTTTTGTGCAAAAAACAGGGTTTTTCTCCCTATGCGCCGCACCACCTAGCGCACTCTTACACTAGGGAGCTCCCTATGAAAAAAGGTTTGCATTTTTCAATTTTCCATGGAAAATCATGACTTTTGGTGCATGGCCAAGAAGTTTGGGTGAGGTTTGAGTCCTCAGGAGGCCAAAAAAACCCAAAAAATGACCTCTCTGCCCCTATTTTGACACACAAGAAGCAGTCTTGGGAGATTGAAGTTTTGGAGGGGAGAATGGGGAATAAATTCATAAATTCTACTTGGGTTGGAAAGTAGACAGGCAGAGATTTCTAACAAGCACACTTGGGCTCAATTTGGACTTCAGGAAGTGCCTCAAAACCAGCTCCAAAGTAGTGCGATGCATACAGTTTTTGGCGCGGCGCACAAAGACCCAAAGGCCAAAATCGCTCCCGCTTCGCGAAATTTCGATTCAAAATTTTCTCCAAGTGGGCCCACTCATTTACAATACATTTCTCCCAGCATGAAAGGAAAATTTTAAAAAGCATTTTTGGCTTCTATCCAAGTGGTCAAATGAAGGCGAACAGCCACCCACAAAATCGATGCTCATATTTGCTTTTTTCTAATTGGTCTTCATAAAAAATTAAATGTAACTGCTGATGGTTGGCTCTTCATTGCCTGTGTTGATCTACCTTCTCATGGAAAAGCTTATTTATTGTATTGAGAGTCATTTTGTAAAAGGTTGGAATTTCTGGGAAACTGTGGGAGAGAAACCCAGTCACTCACTGTACATTTTGACAGAGAATTAATGAAAGATTGCAGCTCTGATTCATGAGATTCCTGTGGCATGAGTTTAGCAAATGTATCTTCTTTATGTTTCATATTTATTTTCGTTATGTTTCATATTTTCATTCATATTCATTTCCAGTGAAAGCTTTATAAATAAAAAGGTAGAATTCAGTGTGCTGCTCTGCCTTGGGATAGTTTTCACGTTCTATGTTTTCTTCTGCTCAAAAGGATTCATGTATTTATGCCCTTTTCACACTCTTAAACAATCTCTCCACTTCATGTTATCTCGAATCTAATTGCTAGACTTTCCGCCTGCCTTGCCTCACGAAAGAATCTACGTCTTTGAGTTAAATTCTCTCCTCATGTTGTTCCTTGTCCCACACATCCCAAAAAACTCAGTCATTTGTCAAAATACCTCTATCACATCCATTTACCTAGCATAAAATTAGTATCCATTTTTGAGTCATCTCAGACCCTATTGTTTATTTTCCTGAGTGTGACCCAGAGAGAGCCCTCTCCTATTCTAGTAGGGCTAGCTACCAGACCGAGTGTGGTTTGTGGCTACCCTGAATCTTGCCTTCCTTCAGCCTAAGGCAAATTTAGGTGCTAACATAGTGGCGACCATACTGGGGAAGAAATTATTTGTTTGTTAGTCTTCTCCATTGCGTAAACGACAGGCTTAACCTACAAACACCCCATACTTCTGATAATTCTAAGCTTCTGGATGATAAGTTTAGAATTTGATAGGCTGAGTAAGTTGTTCATGTCCCGTTGATTTTCTGAAAGTAGCATGCTGGCTTCAAGAAGATATACCAGAGCCAATCCAGATCCTGATCCTCCTCATATCTACGAAAACCCCAATTTGATTCCAATACTCCTTAGTCAAGAGAGCTCTATAACTCCTGTGTTCAAATCCCATTCATGTCCTGACATTTTTGAGTATCTTGAAGAGCTTGAGTTTGATGAACGATTTGAAATATCATTGTTTGAGACCAAATCTGAAAGGGTTGTTGACTATACTGTCCCCAATCCACAATTTCTTGTAGACTTAGAAACTGAAAGGGCTAACTGGTCAATTGATAATTATATTGCAAACACAACTTAAAACTCAAATTGTTAATTCCCTACAAACTGCACACACCCATCCAACACCTCCAAGACCAAACCCACCAAGAGTGATGGCTGTCCGTTTTGCACCTCTTGTGTTGCCCCAAGTTCTAGATGATATGCCCACAGATTATCAAAGCAAAATCCCTTTGTTTGATGGTGCCCCTCACAGCGTTACCGCTCAGCAACATGTAGACAGAATGGCAGATTTCTATGACCTTCATGAGATCGATGCAGAAAATGTAGCAATGAGACTCTTTGTACAGACATTTGCAGGTGAAGTTAGGAAATGGTTTAGAGGTTTTCCGGTTGCACGTAACGCTACCTTGGCTGAACTGCAAAGACAATTTTTAGACCGCTGGGAAGCGAAAAAGAATCCTCTTCAGATTCTTGCTGAGTATGAGTAGATCAAATGAAATGCTGGCAAGTTGGTCCAAGAATACTGCATTAGATTCAATTCCATTTATAATGAAATTCTTGATCATCTAAGGCCACCTATGGAACTAGCCATGATGAAATTTCCGGATGGTTTTGATGCTGACATGGCTTATCAACTAAGAGAGAGAGCCGACTACAATGGAAGACGTGCAGAAAATCACGGTTAGCGTTGAAGCAAATCTATTGTCCAAGAGAGCTAGAGTGAAAGCAGAAAAGAAGGCCACAGTCAAGGAAGAGTCTTCCTCGATCGATCAATTACTCAAGAAGGTGGAGCAGATGCTTGAAAGGGTGAAACTCGACAAACTTGAGGGATCAGCCATAGCTACAATATAGGATAAGGCAGAGAGATCAACGAGCCCAAGATCAAACAGCAAAATAGCCAGTACAGACACCTCTTCAGCAAAATTTTGTGAATGGACCAAACTCTGATGATGAAGGGAAGGTAATAGGGGAAGAGAACCACTTCTTTACTCCGGGTGATCTGCCTACTTACATTACTAAAGAGGAGGAGTATGCGGAAAGTTCAGCTGCACACAAAGACGTAGATTTCATTCTAGCAAGTGACACAGTTTTGGAAGAAGAATCAGAGGAGTATCAAAGGGGCTATATGAATGCTCTATCCGCTCAGCAGCGACAATATTCACTTAGAAACAGAGATGTTCTAGTTAACCCAATTCAGAAGAGGAAGGAAGTTTCAGCATCAAAGAATGATTCATCAATTGCACAAAAGAAAGGCAAAGAGGCACTTGGACCTGACAACAGTAATTCACCATCAGCAGAAAAATCAAATCAGCAAATTGTATCAAGAGAAAAGGAAAAGAAAGAAGCCCCAGTCAAAGAGGTAGAAAAGACTTCCACTTTTAGTTTAGAGAATGAAATTTCTAAATTGAAGGTATCCATCCCCTTGACTGAAATCAGGAAGAACAACAGTTATAGAGGGAAAGTTTCTAAGATTTTAAATTGTGATCCAATGTCAGATATGGTGAATGTCAAAGATGATCAACCCAAAATGATTTTTGGGCCAACATTGAATGGTGAGTCTCTAGATAATGATGTGCCACCTTTTTATATCAGTTTAAGATTGCATGGTTTTGTGTTACACAATGCCATGTTCGATTCTGGAGCTTCTCACAATCTCATGCCCAAGGCTATCATGGATAAGCTAGGTTTGGACATCACCCGGAAATACCATGATCTCTATTCGTTTGATTCCAGCAGAGTAAGATGTATGGGCTCATCAAAGACTTGGTTGTAAGTCTAGATCAAATCCCAGTGAAGAATGTTTTGATGGATGGATATTCCTCCCAGGTTCGGCATGCTTCTTTCTAGGTCTTGGGTAGCAAAATTGGAAGGGACACTACAACTAGATTTCTCCTATGCAACAATTCCGGTGTTTGGCCAGATGAGAAAACTGTATCAGGAACAAAAAATGAAATACATGATTACAAGCAAGGAGAAACCCATTAATCATCCAATTAATTATGTACATACAGATCTAGAGTCTTTTGTTTTGTATTCAAATAGTTTTAATGATGTAGATAGTCAGTGAGTTGAAGCAGAAAGCATTCCAGAAATAGTAGAAAATTTTAGAGAAGTTTTGAAGAAATAAGGACAAGGATAGCAAAACACCATTGAGAAATCAACTGAAGATAATGGACAGCAAGTAGGAAAAACAGAGGCAGCTGAATTTCGGCACTTGGAAGAAGAGGAAGAAGGTTTGTGGACCATGGATTTCGACGGTGCAGTGGGAAATGATGGTGCTGGAATTGGTATTTGGGTATGCAGTCCTTTCTCCACCCCAAACAAGGTGCCCAGTAATGTGCGGGTATGATCTTACAAATTAGCTTTTGATTGTTCGAACAATGAGGCTGAGTATGAAGCTCTAATTGCTAGCCTAAAGATTCTAAGAAAGTTGAATGCTAAGAGGATTGTAGTATATGGCAACTCCGAATTGGTGATTAAGCAGGTCAGAGGCGAATATCAAGCAAAGCATCCTCGGATGTGGGCTTACTGGAATGCAGTCCTAGACATCCTGAAATTATTTTCAGAATATACCTTGACATGTGTGCCTCATGTTCAAAACAACATTTCTAATGCTCTTGCTAAGGCAGCCAGTAGTTTGAAGATTCCAATGAACTCCAGTAATAAATTTGAAATCCATGTCAAGCATCATCCGACTGTCCCCAACAATCAGAGGTATTGGCAAGTCTTCCAAGATGATGAGGAGATTGATGATTTTCTACAAAACAAAGGTAAGTTCAAAGAGACCTCAATTGATGAAGAAAATGATGATGGAAAAGATGAGGTGCAGATCAATCAAATGGACGTATTGCAGCTAAAGGATAACATCATCCCTAAAGGCTTGATACCTCTAGAAGAACTCTTTGATCAAGATGACGTAGCCCACAAACCAACATTGCAACTTACAAGGAAGGGTGTTGAAGAGGTCAATATCAGAACAACTGCTAATCCTAAAATGGTAAAACTGTCTAAAGCATTGCCAGAAAAGATGAAAGCCAAATATATCAGTTTGCTATCTTCATTTCCTGACATGTTTGCTTGGGATTATTCTGACTTGAAGACATACAATACTAATATCATTCAACACACTATACCCATTAAGCATAATCAGAAACCTTTTAGACAGAAGTTGAGAAGGCTAAATCCAAAATTGCTGCCATCAATTGAAAAGGAGATAAAAAGGTTATACAAATCAGGAATCATCGTTCCCATCAGATTTTCAGATTGGATCTCCAATTTGGTGCCCGTGCGGAAGAAGACAGGTGAGATTCGCTTGTGCATCGATTTAAGGAATCTCAATAAAGTTTCATTGAAAGATAACTATCCACTACCCAAAATGGATCATATACTTCTGTGAGTAGTTGGGGCATATTGTATGTCACTACTTGATGGTTATTCTGGATATAACCAAATTTCAGTCCATGAAGATGACCGAGACAAGACAACATTCACTACTCCATGGGGAACTTTTCATTACGCTAAAATGCCTTTCGGATAGAAGAACCTGGGTGCCACCTTTCAGCGAGCAATGGACTTGGATTTCGCAAATGAGAAGGATGTCTTTTTGGTTGTATACCTTGATGATCTAACGGTGTTTTCCAAATCTGATGAAGAACACATGTATCATCTTAAAATTGTCTTTCAAAAGTGCAGAAAATATGGTCTATCGTTGAATCCGAAAAGGAGCTTGTTTGCCATGGAGGAGGGCAAACTACTTGGGCACATTATCTCAAAAGATGGCATTCATATTAATCCTACATGTGTGCAAGAAATTCAACAAATTGATCTGCCCCAGAATAAGAAGGAGATTCAATCGTTCAATGGTAAAATGAATTTTTTACGCCGCTTTGTACCTAATCTTGTTGAGAACCTAAGAGAGATCACAAACATGCTTAAGAAGGATAGCAAAGTGAAGTGGACGGAAGAGGCTATATAATCTTTCAATTTAGTCAAATTGGCTCTTTCCTCAGCTCCAGTTCTAATCAGCCCAGAATACAATCAAGATTTTATATTGTTTCCATTCGCTTCGGAGCATACTATGGCAGCGGTGTTGATGCAGAAAAGAGATGATCATGAAAGACCAATTTCTTCTTCAGCCGAACTATAAGAGATGCAGCCTTAAAGTACAATATTGTTGAGAAGCAAGCTCTCACACTTGTGAAAGCATTGAAAGATTTTCAGTTATACATTTTGCATTCTCATATTTTGGCTTGTCTTCCTAACGCTGTTGTCAAAGATGTTTTAGTGTAGACCGATCCGGAAGGAAGACAAGGCAAGTGGATCGCAGTTTTGTTGGAATATGATGTGGAGATAAATCCCACAAAGCTAGTTAAAGGACAGGGATTAGCAAACTTAATGGCCGAATCAAACTTGCATGCCTTAGACATAAATTTGATCGTTGCTATGTCCGATGAGAATGAGGAAGGTTCGTCAATTCAGGTATCTGAAATGTTTGTTGTTTCTCTGTGGTATTCAGACATCATATATGTGCTTCAAAATTTGTCACCACCACCAAGCATGGCTAGAAACAAAGCTAGAATTCTCGAATTAAAGGTTTCCAAGTTTTGCACTCTAAATTCTGCACTTTATTGGAAAGATCCCGGTGGTGTTCTTTTGAATTGTTTGCTGGAAGAAGAAGCAAAGCAGGTCATGGAGGATTTCCACGAAGGGGATTGTGGTGGTCACCTTTTTTTGAAAGCAACAGCAAATAAAGTTTTGAGAGCGGGATACTATTGGCCAACATTGTTTGTTGATGTATATAAGGTCGTCAAGAGCTGTCATAAATGCCAGATTTTTGAAGGAAGGCAGAAATTACAGCCTTTGCCACTTAAGCAGATTGAGGTGAGTGCCCCTTTTCAGTAATGGGGGTTGGATTTCATTGGTGAAATTCATCCCGCTTCTTCCAGTCAGCATTGATGGATTCTCACGCGAACATATTACTTCACGAAATGGATCGAAGCAATTCCCACCAGACAAGCTACAGATGCGGTAATTATTTCATTCCTCGAAAATAACATCTTGTCTCGCTTTGGTTGCCCGAATACGTTAATCACTGATAACGCAGCAACTTTCAAATCAAAAAGGATGGTAGAGTTTTTTCATAAATATCACATCATTTTGGGTCACTCAACTGCCTATCATCCGCAAGGCAATGGATTGGCGGAGTCCTCTAACAAATCTTTGGTCAACATCATTAAGAAGCTGCTGGAAATCAACAAGAAGAGCTGGCATAAGAAGTTAGTCATTACACTTTTGGCAGATCGGGTCAGTAAGAAGAAATCCATTGGTATGTACCCCTTTGAGCTTGTGTATGGAGTTGATGCCTTGTTTCCTACCTCTCTCGCAGCCCCAGTAGTCAAACTTCTTCAGGAAGCCAGCAGTGAAGATGATCCTATGCAGAGAAGATTGAATCAAATGATCCATTTGCAGCAGACCAGAGAAGAAGTTTTCCAAAACACATCCAAGTTGCAGGAGAAAATTAAGAAAATTTATGACAAGAAAGCAAAGATGGACAAATTTCAGCTGGATGATGTAGTACTGAAGTGGGATGTAAGGAATGAGGAAAAGGGTAAGCACGGTAAATTCGAGAATCTCTAGAAAGGTCCCTTCACGATTGTAGCATATCGGGGTCAAAATTCCTTTCTTCTGAAGGAAATGAATGGGGAATATTGTCCAGGAGGGCCAATCAATGGTCGGCCGCTCAAGTGGTACCACTTCTGAGTTGTTTCTACTATTTCCATTGTCACTGCAAATACCATTTTATTTCAGTTTTGGTTTGAGTTTGTCTAGTCAGTCTTTGAGTCATTTTAAGTCCAAATTTGAGTCAGTTCGAGGCAAGTTTCAGTCAATAAATGAGTCAAGAGTTGTGTGTTGTTTGTCAAAATAATGACTCCATAGCCCAATGGATGAAGGCACTATCTGCTCTCCTAAAGCTCTGTCATTCTTGGCACCTCCAAGGAGCTACCATCCCCCATTGGAGCCAATGTTAGAGTCGGTATTGCCAGTCCTCCATCAGAGATCAAAACTCTTTCTGCATTTCATTTTTAGGTGTCTCGCTCCATTCACCCAGCTGCATTTCGCTGGGGGCATGCCATAACCTAACAGAAGGGCCTTAATATTCATTCCCCTCATGTCTTGTACCTGCTAGCTCAGGTCTTTTCATCAATGTGTATTAAAGTCCATGACAGCCAATGTTTGATCTTTTAGTGGACGAGAGTCATTTCGGTCATTAAGTCTAGGGATTGGTCATTTGGTCTTCAAACAATGTCCAATAAAGCCAACAAGGCCAGAGGGAGGCTCTTATAAAGTTGTGATTCACAGATTTTCATCGTCATATTGATATATTACGACTGTTTTTCAAAACTCTGTTTTGAAGAAAAGTCAACAGTTTGTCATTTGTAAAAAATTTCAAAAGTTTCTCAGTGGATTTCTCCAAGCGCAGCCCTGGTCTCCTTAGCCAAATTCCATGTAAGCTACCCCTGAAAAAATTTTCTAAAAATTTCATCACTTTAGTCAAAGAAATCAAAGGGAAGTGTGAAAAGCAGAGTTGTATTAATTGTGAAAAACTGCCAAAGTGAAAACATTACAAAATGGGTTTTGGAGGAAGAAAAAATCAAATCCAACTCTTGCAACATATTTCTCCAAGTTATATAAATCATTTGTGTCAAGTTACATTCATAAATCTCATAGCAAAGTCGAATTTTGGAGGTTGAAGAGCAAACAGCAGTTCGAAAAGGTCGTGACTGTGTTAAGAATTGGAGCGTGGCGCACAGATGGAGGAGCACGGTGCACATAGAGCGTGCGGTGCACTGGGGATTTCCACCCAGTGCTAATTCAAATGGGCGCGACGTACACAGAGAGCGCGGCACACTGGGTTCTTAGCACGACGCATATACACTGAAGCCCGATTTTGCTCATAATTTGCAACCAACTTCCTTCAATCCCTTGAATTTTCCAGGTGGGGTCAATCTCTCAGTGTTTCATCCATTTTTATGTTAGTATGATGATAGTAAATGGTGGCTTATGATTGCACAAAAACTCTTAAACCCTACCACTTAAAATCGTCAAAGCCAATGCTATTAGGGTTACAAAGTCATTGTGTTGGTGCCAAGGTTCTTCCCCCATTTCATTTTTCCTTCTTGCCCTCATTCCCTTCTTCCCTATTCCACTTTTTCCATTTCTCCCTATCCTAAAATGCTACTAAAATCCTATTCCCTATCCCCTCTGCACATTTGTCAAAGGTAAAACCCCAAACCCTACCCCATATAAATTTCCTAACACCCTAAACCCTACCCTATGTAAAATCCCTCCTCGTAGTCCCTAATCCCTTCATATTATTCCCCTTCCTAACAGTCCCTTGTTGCACTTTCCCCTTGGTGGTAGATTTCAACACATCAAAAAGGGCAGTTCAAGCATAGTTCATGCACAGCAGTCATCTTGTCTTCAGGGTATTTTGTATAGCAGTCATGGCATCTGAGCATTCATCGGACTATGAGGTGGAAACCCAAAGTGACTCTCCCTTGGAAGAACATGCACTCCGGAGGCCTCATAAAAGTGGCAGACATGTGGGAGAGGAACCGACCACCCTTACAGAATTGCATGCCTGTCCTCTTGCTATGTCATGTTTTCAGCATCAGTCATGTTATGAGTTTTTTCAAAAGGTAGCTAGTGTCCAATTTCATCATGAGTTGGCTCGTCTTTTTGTGCTGCACTTGCATGGAGATCAAGCTATCTTGGCTGGTGTCACCTTCACACTTACACCATAATCCGTCTCATTGGAAACCAGTATACCGAACATTGGTGAACCATAGCATAAGAAAAAGAAGATTGACCGGCAACATTATGAGCCATATATCAAAACAAGTTTCTTAAGGCATCTCAAGAGAGTGTTCCCATTACGATATCTAAAGGATGAATATGCTCCACTAATGAGATTGATCATGAAATATTTCAGCTGTGAGGGACGGTTCTCTCATCTTTATGCTTACCACATCAGGTTGCTCATGCATTTCACTAGGGTACGGATGATGAACATTCCGTATTTCATTTTCCGGAACATAGAGAGGATGACCACCTTTATACACCGCAAAACACCTCAACAGCAACTTAACAGTGTCTATCATTTTGCTCTTATCAAGATTTTGGTGGTTCATCATCTTGGATTGCAGGGCATCACTTGGGATGATTTCATCTCGCGTGATTTCTTTAGAGCTTCATGGAGAGTAACAGAGGTTAAGCATGAGGGTGAACCTTCTCATCAGTATGAGCACCATGAGACTACTAGTGTGCCGATTTTCATCACATATCAGAAGGGCACTAGACGTTTGTTTGCAGTGGCAAAGCGAGTGTTATCTCCACCTGGGGTGGAAGGGGCCTCGCTTCCTCCATCAGCGTCATAGGAATAGGATAGAGGCAAGGAGCCAATGCAGCATGAGGGGCCTTCTGGTAAGCCATCAGGTGAACGAGAGACCGAATTCGTTCTCCTTCATGATGATGATACAGATACAGATCCGTCAAGTGCACAGCTTAAAGAGATCATCCAGGAGCAGCAAGTAGAGATTCAAGCCTTGTCCCTTGATTTGGAAAGAGCCAAATAAAACATGAAATATCTAGAGCAGAGGAACAAAGAGCTTGAGGATTAGCAAGCGATCATGGAGCTACAAAACATTCGCGAGAATTGCCAAGCCATGCAAAGGAGAAGAGTTGAGCTCACGTCACTGGAGCAAGAGATTAATGAGGATCGGGAGGCCAATCTCGAGACAGTTAACATGCACTTAGAGAGGCTACTGGAAAAGGATGACAAGGACCATGCAATGCTAAGACACATGTTTTTCCATTACATGGCGCGAAACAAGGTGTGCAAGGCCTGAATCAAGAATTTGAAGGTGAAATTGAGGAAGGCAATCAAGAAGAAAAAGAGGCAAAGGGAGCTCAATAAACTTCAGATATTGGCCGAGGCCTCTTTAGCCCAACATAACACTTGATAAGGAAGCTCCACCCCAAATTCCAAGAAATTTGGGGCAGTTTTGGTGTTTTTGGAAATTTTTGTGCAAAAAACAGGGTTTTTCTCCTTGTGCGTCGCGCCACCTAGCACGCGCTTACACTAGGGAGCTCCAAATGACAAAAGGTTTGCATTTTTGGATTTCCCATGGAAAATCATGACTGTTGGTGCATGTCCAAGAAGTTTGGGCAAGTTTTGAGTCCTCAGGAGGTCAAAAACACCCAACAAATGACCTCTCTGCCCCTATTTTGATACACTGGAAGCAGTCTTGGGAGATTGAATTTTTGGAGGGAAAAATGGGCACCAAATTTAGAAATTCCACTTGGGTTGGAAAGTAGACAGGCAGGGCTTTCCAACAAGAATACTTGCGCTCAATTTGGACTTCAGGAAGTGCCTCGAAACCAGCTCCAAAGTAGCGCAATGCATACAATTTTTAGCACGGCGCACAGAGACCCAAAGGCCAAAATCGCTCCTGCTACGCGAAATTTCGATTCACAATTTTCTCCAAGTGGGCCCACTCATTTACAATACATTTTTCCCAGCATCAAAGGCAAAGTTTAAAAAGCATTTTTGGCTTCTATCCAAGTGGCCAAATGAAGGCGAACATCCACCCACAAAATCTATGCTCATATTTACTTATTTCTAATTGGTCTTCATAGAAAAGTAAATGTAACTGCTGATGGTTGGCTCTTCATTGACTGGGTTGATCGAACTTCTCATGGAAAAGCTTATTTATTGTATTGAGAGTCATTTTGTGAAAGGTTGGAATTTCTGGGAAACTGTGGGAGAGAAACCCAGTCACTCACTGTACATTTTGATAGAGAATTAATGAAAGATTGCAGCTCTGATTCATGAGATTCTTGTGGCGTGAGTTTAGCAAATGTATCTTCTTTATGTTTCATATGTATTTCACTATGTTTCATATTTTCATTCATATTCATTTCCAGTGAAAGATTTCTAAGTTAAAAGGTAGAATTCAGTGTGCTGCTCTGCCTTGGGATAGTTTTCACGTTCTATGTTTTCTTCTATTGAAAAGGATTCATGTATTTATGCCCTTTTCACACTCTTAAACAATCTCTCCACTTCATGTTATCTCGAATCTAATTTCTAGACTTTTCCCCTGTCTTGCCTCATGAAATAATATGCACCTTTGAGTTAAATTCTCTGCTCATGTTGTTCCTTGGTCCCACACATCCCAGAAAACTCAGTCATTTGTCAAAATACCTCTGTCACATCCATTTACCTAGCCTAAAATCAATATCCATTTTTGAGTCATCTCAGACCCTATCGTTTATTTTCCTTAGTGTGACCCGAAGAGAGCCCTCTCTTATTGTGGTAGGGCTAGCTACCAGACCGAGTGTGGTTTGTGGTTACTCTAAATGTTGCCTTCCTTCAGCCTAAGGCAAATTTAGGTGCTAAATAGGGGATTAGGAAGAACATTCCTATACTCGTTACAACCAAAGATGTTTATGCCACGTTGAATGTCCAAAGATCTTATGACAATGTCACATATACTCAAACAACATCTGCATTGAGATTGTAATTTTGTCCTGCTCTTACATACATGATTTTTGCCATAGAATTCGACGCATCTGCTTAAAAAGAAACCTTTTGTCCATTACAAATGAAAATGGTTGTCTTATAGGAAAATAAATTGTTTATGACAATATGTCTATCAGTTTGGTAGTTCCCAAGGTATTTTCTTTCCTTGTCAAAGGTCAAGTCACCTATTTTAGCACTGAGGGTTGCTAATTCTTTATCCTATTGATGATGCTCATACATATGATAGGAATCTTCTTTCTGTGTATATGTAACCATATTATTAATTTTCTTAGCCATAGAATCCAATGGGTTGTCTAGATAAGCCTTTTCACAACATTTTCTTCCATCCTTTTTATCTATTACATGGCTTCCTTTGCCAGCTCCATTGCTATTTCTTAACACTCTTGTCAACTTTCATTTTTATAGGGAATTTCTTTCCAAATTCCTCCAAATGGTGTTGGACAAGAGACTTAATCAAATGTTTTTCTCCCACTATGATGATATTTTTGGTGTTTGTGGGTGTGATTTGTATCCAGTGAGGAAATTATAGGTATTTCTTTTTAGCTCAATCGAGTTGCACTCTGTCATCTTTTTGTTGTTCCTATATTTAATCATTTTCCTGACCTTTTATATGTCATCCCACCTACCAGCCTCTGTGTAGATGTTGGATAGAAGCACATAATAAGTAGCATTTGTGGAGTCCAAATTTATAACACGCTCTCCAAGTTCTTCATTGAAGTGTATTGCATAGGAAGCAATTTATATGCTTAGGTCAACCAAAATTGTGTTATAGGTCTCTATATAAGGGATCCATCTTGTTGTATTAATTCAAGAATACACCATAGTTTTGTACACAATACATAGACTGGACCGCATTGTTTCTTGCATTTGATGCCACATAGCTAAGCTTGTGTCTAGATCCTCAAGATCTATTTTCAACATAACACTTTTCAACACTTTGTCAAGTATGCGAATTCCCAAAAAAAAATTCAGATAGTGTTGGCCTCAGAAATTTAGATCAGAAGTTAAGCATCAAAATGCTTGAGTGAAACATTGTCATGACAAAGGACATCACAAGAATGGAACTAGTGTGCTCAAGATCATTTAGAAGTATATGAGTTTTGGAATAGAGATTGAATACAAATGTTAGCACTTAGGTCTGAAAATTAGTGTGTATGCCAAAAAATTGTTGGAGGTAGCAATATTAGCATACAGGTCTGTAAATTAGTGAGACATTATATACAGGTCAACTTCCAAAAATTAAGTTGTCCTTTCACAGTAGACTTCCCTGGATAAGGGGTTGATCCATACCATAGAGACCATAGAAATGTGTTTCCAAAAGTCTGAAATAGTCCATCGAGTAAACCAGATCGAACCAAAGAAAAAAAATAAACCCAAAACAATCATTAACACTTTAGCCTATCCTCTTCATAATTGCATTGAAATTTTAGAACTAGTGAATATCTATGTCAACAAGGCCACAAAGATTGAATACTTGATAGAGATGCTTCACGTGTAGTGTAGTCTTTCAGGGGGGCCAGTAGCTCGATTTCTAGGATGATTACTTGGCCGTAGAGACTTGTCATAATTACGTTCAATCTTGCTTGGGCTTGTCCTCGACATTGCTCTGATACCATGTTAAATTTAGGATCACATGTTATTTTCTAAAGATATAAGCTTAAATATCTCATTAGCCCAATTATTAACTCATTAGCTGAGAGATCCCTGTAACTTCCTTAAAGAAGATAACCTTTGAAAGGATGACAATAAAGCTTTCCAGATTTCATAAATGTCTTGCTCAAAACTTCGATTGTGAACAAGACTGTAACAATTTCATCAATTTATAGGTACAGTAATTTATCACCATTGCTACTAAGCAGTTTCGATGTCATACATAATGTTGGACCATAAATAGTGGTGAGATTGAGGTGACATACATAGAACAGTACCACGTACATATAACTGTGAGGGAACCAAGAAAGATCACTGCTCGGGATTCTTTTTTTTTTTTTTTTTACTTTAATGATAGCTTCATATATTACAAACTTCCTAGAGGAACACTTCTTCTTAAGAGACGACTTCAGTAGAATTCCTATTCTACTACTTGATGTTGGGTATAGAAGATTTCAGGGAGACTAATTCTCCTCACACTGAGAAAGGATTGTCTTTGCAAAAATGAAATGCTTCCACTGCTTGTGACCAAAAATTTATTGAGGTCTATTTTTGGGATCACAATGAACCTACTGCAAATCAACATCTCCACAGGTTGACTCACCTGATATAAGTAGTTTGAATTGTGAATATATATATCTGTGTGTGTGTGTGTGTGTGTGTTGATCAGGTCACTGTAGGAAGTGCAAGATTCATAATATCAGCACATATTCTTATCACTGCATTAGCCTCCATATATCTTACTGCCCTCATCTAGGAAAGCCACTAACATTAGAATTTATGAGTTTAAAATAGATAATTTTCCAGAATTTAATCACTGTTTTGAGTTTTGTTGAGTGTTACTGGTCATATGACATATACATCGCTAATACCTTATTCATTGTGTTATGGTTAATATAGGACGGCCAAGAATTTCCATTAGTAGAGTCTAGAGTGCAGGTTTGGAGGATACATATAAGACTTAGATAAGCCATACCTTAGAAAAATACTAGCCTTAAAGAATCACATTTCGGTTTGAACAAACTTCTTGAGAAGGTGCATATACAGGTGATATGTAGTCATAGTGAGTTACTACCACACCATTATAGATCCATTTTGATGAGCCATGGACCATAGAAGAATGAATATGCTAAATATATCGTGGACAGAGGTATAACGAGGCATTGCTAATATAGTGATGCCAAATATAGCAATGCCTATAGCTTTCTTTTGAGGAAATAAAATGTTTCCTAAAGTGAACGCATAATTTCCAAGGTTAAGTGTGAATGCCAATTCCTCTTTCAGGTCCATTACTGCAATTCAACAATTCCTTTTTTAATGTTAACCTTCAATCAAATTCTTATATACTCTTCCCTCAAAACCACACATTCGGGGAGCTATCCATTCACTTGTGTGGAAACAAAAGCAATTTAACTTCAGGCTTTGCTAGATTCTCTCTAGATTTTTAGGTTCCTCTAATAAGTGGTCAGCATCGTACCAAAGGACTGATAAAAAATACACTATAACCTTGAGTAATTCTAGAATAAATGTGGCCCTTGCAGTCATATACCACCAAAACAGTGGATTGCACCAACATAAATACACCATTAGAAGGTTCTATTACATATGATGTCTCATTATATAGGGCTGCTAATTTTTTGTTACAAATCTAGGCTTATTTTCAGCAACATCTATCTTTACTTTACTTGTGATCTATCTTTAGTATCAACTAACTTATATAGTTCTTTATAGACGCAAATTCAAGGGAGCTTGGTCCATATTATCAAATGGACAAAAGAAATTGGATGAAATTGAAAAACAGGTATAGTTTGTGTATTTGATTATTCATTGTGATATGCAAAAAATGTATCAGTGATAACCTGTGCTCAATAAAATTTATATGACTTGAAACTGGTTATGTGTAAGACACTAAAAGAATATAGAGATGGGGTTGAGGAATTATTAAAGTTTGCCGAGGAGCATTCAAGGAATAAGATGTCCACAAAATGTCCATGTAACAAATGTGGCATAGTGAAAGTACAAACATTTGATAAAGTACAAGAGCACTTGATTTGTGATGGTATGATAGAAAAATATAAAATTTGGTACTTGCATGGAGAGAGAATTCCCAGTCAGATATCTTGAAAAAAATTGAATTGATCTAGTTTCAACCTTATATGTTTTACAATAAAGATATCACTTATTTTTATATGTGAAAACTCCATTTTTTTTCTTTTTCTCCTTTAGATTCCATCTATTATTGATAAGGACAGACAACATTCTGAAAATGAGCCACATGAAGTTCTCAAGCATATTTCATCTCAACTGGTAAGCCATTTCATATTAGTCAAGGGCCCTATTTGACTAGGTTGACCAAATGCTATTGATTTTAATTTTCATAAAAACCATAAAATTATTAACACAAATTTAGTTTTCTTATTAATAGGGCTATGAACATGTTGTGGAACATGATTATGATAATCAAGTTGATGATCATGAAACATTGTTTAAGAACGATAGATAACCTCTAAATGATGATGATGATGCAACCATTATTGGTGATCAAATGCTTGAAATGGTGAATGATGTCAATCGATGTCTTAATCAAAACATCAATGACGGTTGTGATAATGAGGGGTTGGCATCAACAAATGTACTAAATGAACTTAATGCATATAAGAAGCGTATTGAAGATGCCAAGAGGCCATTGTACCTAGGTTGTGTTGACTTCACAAAAATATTAGCCACTGTAGAATTCTACAATCTGAAAGTGAAAAGTGGATGGTTTGATACAAGTTTTGACCAAATGTTAAAATTTGCAAAAAGATGTGATTCCTAAAGATAACAAACTTCCAGATTCTACATATGTTGCAAAAAAGTTGATAAAATCATTGGGATTAAACTATGATATGATTCACGCATGTCCAAATGATTTCATTTTATATCGAGGAAGTTATGAAAGTAAATAGCAATGCCCAACATGTGGAAAATCTCGATGGAAGGTGGATGCTCAATATGAAAAGGTGCGGAAAGGTGTTCCAACCAAGGTGTTAAGATATTTTCCCATAGCACCAAGGCTAGAAAGAATGTATAGGTATGATCTTGAAAACTATAAATTTATTCAAGTTTTCCCCTTCTTGTATTATCTTTACCATTTGTCATAGTGTTATTATATGATAATATATTATATAAATGATAAAAATATAAAATATTTTTCATTATAGCTCTACAGACATGTCACAAAAAATGAGGTGGCATCATGAGAATGCAAGCAATGATGGCCAAATGCGCCACCCTGTTGATAGTCCAGCATGGAAAACTATTGATGACAAATGGCCTAGTTTTTCTAGCAAACCATGCAATATACGACTTGCAATGGCAGTAGATGGATTTAATCCTTTTGGAGACTTGAGCATCACATACAATATTTGGCCTGTAGCGTTAGTTACATACAATCTTCCACCATGGTTGTGCACAAAAAGGAATTTTTGTATGCTAAACATTGTTAATACCTGGTCCCAAGTAACCAGGGAATGACTTGCAAAAAAATCACGTGATGAATTGCAAAAAATAGGTTTGAGGAAATCACTATGGCCAAAATTTAAAGGACAAAAAATATTCCTTCCACCTACACCACATAATCTTTCAAAGAAAGTGAAACAGACCCTATGTCATGTTCTTTTCATGTTAAAGGTGCCAGATGGTTATAGCTCTAATCCAAAAAATCATATATCTATGGAAGATATTAAGTTCCATGGTATGAAAGCACATGATTTCCATGTTCTAATAAAACAACTCTGACCATTGGATTTATGTCATGCGTTGCCAATTGTTGTCCGAAAGACGCTTTGTAAGCTTTGTTACTTTTATAGGCAAATATGTGCAAAAGTAGTTTCAGTAGAGTGTCTTTACAAGTTGGAAAATGATTTTGTGGAGACATTGTGCTTTCTTGAAAAGTGCTTTATTCCTTCATTCTTTGATATAATGTTGCACTTGAATGTACATTTGGTACGTGAGCTTCAATATTGTGGCCTGGTTGCATATAGATGGATGTACCCCTTTGAGAGGTACGTGAAACTTTACTTTTTATCAAGCAAAAAAATAAGATGAATTTTTTTGAAAGCTTTTGACATTACTTAATTATGTTTTGTTCATTTTGTAGGAACATGAAAGTATATAAGAGTTATGTTAAGAACAAAAATAGGCCTGAGGGATGCATTTATGAAAGCTATACTGTGGAGGAATCAATAAAGTTTTGAGGAGGATACTTGAAAGGTATGGAAGCTATTGGATCCACACATGGTAAAAATGAAGTGTGGCATGAGGAAGTTGAAGAAGTTATCCTTGATGGAAAGCCATTATCTGCTCGAATTCCTTCCGAACTGGATGATATTAGTTGGGAACAAGCCCATAGGTGGGTTCTATTTCACACAAACGAAGTTGATCCATAAATAGAGTAAGTAATGTATTTGGCTTGTAATTTTTTGTTTGTTTCTTTATGGTTTAACAAAACATAGATCCATGGATAGATTAACATATTTGACCTTTAAAAATATTTTATTCATATTTTATCAAAACACATTAACCGCCATATCTATTGTCCATAATTGTTGAATTAGGATGCAAAAATGGAGATTGCCAACTCAATTACCCAGGCGAAAAAAAATGAAGCTCTATTGCAGAAACTCCACACCCATAATTTTACTAATTGGTTTAAGCAAGAGGTAACGATATTATTTATATTATAAGTGTACTTAAAAATCAGTATATGGGAATATTGTCATGTAGGAAATTAAATATTCTTTCAGAGGTTGAATGTATGAATTCTAACTACATTTAAAAATATAAAACTATACAGGTGGAAGGAAATGGAAAGGTGTCTGATACACTTAAATGGCTAGTGTGTGGCCTCAGGAAATTCATGAATAAGTACAAGGGATTCTTAATCAAAGGTTATAGATTCCATACAAAAAGCATAGAGAATGAGAGAACCACCCAAAATAGTGGCATGTGTATGGAAGCTCAAACAATGATGAAGTCAAGTTCCAAAGATGCAAACCATGTACTTCAAAAGAAAACATTGTATGGAGTGGTAAGATAAATATTTACATTGGACTATTTTTGTATGGAGTACACATTGTTCAAATGTAATTGGATTGATGTATACAATAAGAGAGGGATCAAAACTGATGATGTTGGTTTTACAATGGTGAATATAAAGAAATTCTTAAGCCAAAATCATTGGAAAGATGATTCATTTATTCTCTCATCGCAAGCTAAACAAGTATTCTATGTACAAGATCCAGTTGAGACTGACTGGTATGTAGTTCTAACATGTCCTCCAAAAGGATTGAGAAGTAATAAATCATATGAACTCGAGTATGAAAATTTTTCATAGGTTGTAGACTTTCAAGAAACAAAATGTGTAAGAGAAGAACATATCGATGATCTCAATGTCAATGTTGACATGAACATGGATTATGTCCATTCAGATTATGAAGGAATATGGTTGAATAGAGAAATAAAAGATATCGATTTTGCTATTGTTTCGAGAACTCCAAAATTGATATTTGGTTATGAAGAGAGATTCCTTTGTGTCTTATCTATAAAATGTTTTAGACCCATTTAGTAGATCTGTTTTTAGTCCCTGTCTATGATAGAGACTATTGTTTTCGTCTTGCACCATTAATCTTGTCAAATTGAACACATAAAAATTTGATATGTGCAAAGTTTCTGTAACTTTTATATTTTTATATTTTTTAAGATTGAAATGAGAATTTTCTATATTATTATTGGACCAAAGCCCTAAAATTTACTCATTTGAAAGAACCCATATAATAAAAATTTCTTACATGCCATTTGTTTAGCCTTCTAATGTGATTGTTGGTTGCAAAACAAACTATGCAAAACTAGTTTTGCTGATGATTTATTTCTTCAGACATAGATGATTATTATGCTTAATATGCCTTCAACAGAATGGTTTCTTGAACTTGCTGACTCTTGTGCTCTAAATTATTTTCAAATTGCTTACAAAGTTATGGTTTATAAATGTTGTTTCAAGGCTTTATCGGCTTGTAATTGGTTGATTGTGGTCCTAGATGACATGTTTGGTCTTGTTTCTTGCAGATGTTGTGGAAAAATTGCCTAGTGAAAGGAAAATGGATACTTTACGGTTTGTCTTTGCATTTGGACATGTAGAAAAATTTCCACCTATGCCTTTCTTGAAGGCATATCTTGAGCATCAATGGAAAGCATTAGAAGAAATAGCAAAAAGAGGAAGAGATCATGTTGAGTCACTGGTATGTTTATTCTTGTTGGTGTGGTTCATGCTCCCTTGTCAGTATAAACTATCAAAATGTTAACTTGTCATTAGGCATATTCTCTAAACACTTCCATGTCTTATTGCAAAATTCAACAACATCAAAAGAAATTCATTCATTGAAAAATTTAATAATGTGCATTGAAGTGTTCACATCTATAAACATTACCATATTTGTTATTGAGTCTTTGGATGTGGTTACCTTTTCAAAGCACACACGTATAATAAGACAAGAAATAATATGCCTGACTAATTTCGAGTTATCTTCATACGAAAAGGGTGTTCCCTTCCATAAACCTGATGACTCACTTTGCTTCTTTCCAGTGAACAAATTTGGGACTTTTCATCAATTGTGAGACAATTCCAACCCCATGACTATCAGTTTCTTATTTAAGGTTATACCCACTAGATTATAACCCGCACAAGGAGAATTCCATTCCTGTTTCGAAAAAACTTGCAATCGAATTATACCATGCAATTTAATATTTTATGTATTTCTTCGCATCCTCGGCTTGTGACCTAAAGACGCAAGAGGCTACCTTGCATTTTCTATACTAACACTCCTAAACAATAATAAAGTATGCCTAAATATGTCATTTCAAATGATCTATGCAGCTTACCTTTTGGCTTTTCAATTATCGAAGTTGTTACCTATATTGATGAGATCATCTACAACTGAGGCCACACTGACAATATCTATTAGAGTTTATCCATGTTGGACTAAAGGTGTTTTTTCTTTAGCAACACTACAATACATTGCAATTTCCATTTAGCAGAGAAGTGTACCTAGTAGCAACCTTGGTCTGAGTGCAAATGGGTTGAATTCACAGTATACTTTATTTTTTGTTTTGAAGGTGGTGTTTCTCCTTCAACAGTACTTCATCTCAGCAAATCATTTCAATCTACACCTTCAACAGATGCATACAGCCTTGGGGTACATGCTACAAATTCCAGTTTTGCTATGAGGGTATAGCAACGATGAAAGAAGCGCATCGATTTTAGGCATCTTATGGTTGTTGTATGTAAGCATGCTTGTCTAGTGTTTCCCAAACTTATATAGAGCCATATTTAGTATACTTTTGTAGTTTGACTTAGATGCTCACTTTTCTTAATTTAGGTGTTCTTCTTAGTACTATTTTATGCACAGATTTATCCTTAAGAAAAGTGCACAATAGAGAAGGGTTCTATATTTTAAACAGGGGACACCCTTTTGGGTGGGAGGTACTTTATTCTAGGGAGCTTTTGTCATTCATGTTAGGTGCTTTATCCTAGATAGAGTCTTTGGTAAACAAGACATCGGTGGACAGAGTTCCAAGTCCCTAAATTTTCCAGAAACTCACTTGAGCCTAGCTATCTAGCCTAAAATCCTTTACATTTCAGTCATCTCTTGGTTGTGATTTCATATAGAGACCCTCTCTAGTTTGGTAGGGCTAGCTACCAAACTAAAAGCTTGGTCTGTGGTTACCTCTATCGATCTCCTCATCAGCATGGGAAATTGTGGAAGATAACAGAGGGTATGACAACTAGGGAGTGTCAAGGTGTTCTAGTGAATGTAAGGTTCCCAAGTCATGGAAAAATGTAATGCTAGTTGTGAGGTCATGACTACCAAGGTGTGTTAGGGAATGCTAGGGCATGCTAACTTGTGCCAGATAGTACGAAGACATGTCAAACAAGCTAAGATGTGCCAAGTTCTAAGGCATGCCAAGATGTACAAGGGTTCCAAGTCCCTGCTTCATCTTCTTCCATATGCTATCCACTTATGACATTTCCTTTGCAATATTTGGTGCATTCTCTAGTTAAAGGCCATTTAATATAGGTTATAAATGTCTTCAGGGTTTCACTTCTAATTGAGTATTCAAGTGAACATATTGATTCTCTTATACATAACTATTTTTCCCTCCACCCACTTTTCATAACTTTAATAACCATTAGGTAGGGACCTGCAGCTTTGATGCTGCTTTGCTTGTTTAGTAAAATATTACCGAGACTTTAATTTATTGAAAGTTGTAGAATTTACAATTTATGAAGTTTAAAGGTCTAATTTTTAAAAGTATAATTCTTTAAAGGGTGCTAGCTCAATGGAAGAGCACCTACTTTACAAGGAGGTTGGTGGTTCGATTCCATCATGCCCTAACATCCATATGGAATGGCGATGATCAATTTCTTTTTTACGGAGGCTCTTTTGACCATCACTAATGAGCTTTGGTGACATTTTTCGACCCTCGCTAGAAATATGAAATGGTGACGGTGAACAAACGCCACCATATATATGCATCAATAGGGACGACCCTCAAAGGTCCGTAACCATAAATCATTGTTGTTGATATGAAATGGTGGTGGTTGTTGTCCATCATTATAGTCATTATTCGTGACGAACCTTGAATGTCACCACACCACCTATACTTCTGACAATGCGGCTTTTGGTGACGATCAATGAACGTCACCATATATATGCACCAATAGTGACGACCACTAGAGATCCATCAAAATAAATCATTATTGTTCATATGAAATGGTGATGGTCACTATCCGTCATTATAATCAATATTCGTGATAGACCATGAATGTCACCATAACACCTTTGGTGACATTCAGTTTTCGGTGATGGAGGTTTATGGTCCGTCACCATTGCTCATATGCAATGGTGATAGTCGCTATCCATCATTATAAATCATTATTGGTGACAAACTTTGAATGTCACTACAATACCTATACTTTTGGCGACACCACCTTTGGTGATGTTCAGTTTTTGGTGACGGTGCCTATGGTAAGTCACCATTGCTCATATGAAATGGTGACGGTCGCTATCCATCATTATAAATCATTATTGGTGACGGACTTTGTATGTCACTACAACACCTATACTTTTGGCGATGCCACTTTTGGTTACATTCAATTTTTGGTGATGGAGGCTATGGTCTGTCACCATTGCTCATATGAAATGGTGACGGTCGCTATCCGTCATTATAAATTATTATTGGTGATGGACTTTGTATGTCACTACAACACCTATACTTTTGGTGACGTTCAGTTTTTGGTGACGAACGCTCTTTTGACCGTCACTAATGAGCTTATGGTGACATTTTTTGCCCCTCACCAATGTCCTTTTTTCTTGTAGTGAATACTTAATTTTGGGTTTGCAAAAGATAATTCCATTCTTGTCTAATTACTTGCTCAATATATTTTCTTTGGTTCTATTCATGCTTAATTATACAGGTTCAGTTCTTTATTTTCAAGGAATTTGGAATGTAGTATGTATTTCCTTTTCAGTTGAATATAATATATATTGGTTTCAGTATTAACTACATACCTATACATATGTACCTACGCATACAAAATTACTTTATTTGGTTCAGAGAATCAGTGGATTCCTGTAATAGGGAACTACGACTAGTTCTCTGAGTCTTATCTTTCCCATATTCAGGACCGAATCTATGGAACCTGTAGGCGAGATACCCACTATCAGGGTCTACATGTCTAGCCCAGACATAAAACCCAAAATTCGACTCTATTAATATATTAGCTATAATATGTTAAATATACTTATATTAATTAAGGTATCTATGTTCTAAAAATTGTACTTTCTTCCTTTGAACCTAGAATTGTGTTTTTTCCTTCTTTCTTGCTTCTACAGTGCATTTTATATATTTCACACAATTTCACTTAACAGGTTCTCATATAATCTCTTTTATTTTAGTTGTAACCATCGACCCTTTGTCTCAAATTCGGCTCATATTTCCTATTACCTGCAGAACATAGTTATGAAAAGACAATATGTTTTCTAACATTCAAAATTCAAGTCTAATACAACATTTTTTCATTCACCTACTAAAATACAAATCCAATATCTACCAATCTCTCACTAAACTCTCATAGGCTTAGTAATTATCTAAATCCATTCATAAATAAGTTAGAGGCTACCACATTCCTCCCGACTTTGAACCAACTCTTTGTTAGTTCTCCCTAAGCTCCACTCCTATCTTTCAAGAAGTTGTATAGAAATCCCTGATAATGTTCACCTTTTGTACACTTTAGCAGTGTCCTGCTAATATTTTGGGTTAAAAACTAGTCTTTCTCTCACATTGGTTTCCTTTTTCAAATATTTGTCTTTATCTCCCATATATTTTTTCTACAAGCCCCCCTCATGACACTTATCTCTAGTCATGATCATAACATTGGTGGTATGTATCAACAAAAAAATCTATGAATAATCAATGGAAACCAAAGAAGGATTTTTCTTCTTTTATCCATGCCCCTCCTTGGACATAACTGATTTCAATTGTTTTCCTAACAGTTAGGAGTTAATATCACATGTCATCTTTTGACATATTTCTAAGAGGAATATGGAATCTACAACATAAGCCATATACAATGAAATTGGTTATACCATTCACACAGTAATCATATTTATTATTATTATTATTATTATTATAAGGAGGATTTCCTTACCTTGTCCCCCATGATGGCTCACATCAAATGATTTGTCACATTAGGCAACGTCATAATTTAATAATATCAAATATACCACACCAAAATATATTATCAAAGTTTTAGGAAAATTTCCTAAACTTACTACATTCATGGTAGTTATTATCATGTATTTTGTTCATATGGACCCATTCATGTTCATTTTAATTATTTTACTATATTTTATGAATAAGTCTTCATCAAGTTTTTACACCTCGATTGAGTTTTCTTATTTATTCTTCCCCAAAGTTCTTTTTATTCGACTCTTTCACACCCAACAGACCATCAAGACTAAAACACAAAAGGAAAAAAAAAAAACCATCATAACAATCAAGAGGCAATTTAGGAATAAGCATGGCCATGCTAAAAAATGCACAAAACACAACAAGAAAATTGCATCACCAAATCATGCAACCATACTTCCCCTCACACACCTCACTTATGAGTTTCCTCACAAATCAATTTCTAAGGTTTATATTCCTCTCTATATTGTAGATTATTAGTTAAGTTTTATCGAATTTATATGTTCTTTATTTTGTACAATAGTTATGGAGTCATTCCCCCTTGGATCTATGTGATTTTCAACTATCTTAGCACATCATGTCAATATAGTTATCTTAACATAATGATTTTGTAAGAACATATTCATTTTAATCAACCATTTGATGATACTTCATATGTGCCTACAATAAAATTTCATATTGAATATCTTTAGACTACTTATCCGGGGTACCATTGAATAGTAGCATGGTACACTTGCCATGTTGGCACAACATGAATGACAACAGGCATAGGTAACACTTGTGCCAATCTCCCATCAATGTTATCTTTGTTGAAGTCTTAATTTCTTAAGATTATGTGAGAAATTTTCCTTGGTTCCCCCACCTGATTATCCACCTATTCCTGGTCCTAACCAGGAAAAGGCTACTCATAAATGTACATTTGTTTTTTTGTATCCCACAGACACAACGTTGTATATTCCATACGGCTTATGTTGTTAATAATTTCAATATAAGCTTTTTGCATATTCATTTTATTTTATCAAAATTTATCATCAAGGGTGCCCAGACAACCTCTTCGAGTACACCATATTTTTGGGTGAAGTAATACAAGGTTCTCAACCACATCTAATAATATTTCTAGTTCTTCCACACATCTTATTATGAGCATATCCTCTATGTTTTCTTTGATTCAATCATAAATCCTAGACCTTTTTTTATAACAAAATTTTCCAAACTTTCTTACTATGAAAATGTTAGGATATTCCGACACATAGGAAATAGTTAAGTATAACTTGGTCTAGTGTAGAGTTAGGTAAAGTGCATTTCTTTACTATTTACTTTTGTAACTTACAATCCGACGGTCACGATATGTAGTGATCCAACGGTTGATTCCCTCCTTGGTATTACGGACACTTGATCTGTGGCTTAACACCTGATTGGTCGATGATCTCTATTTAAATATCATGGAGGGTCATTTGTAGGGTAATTGTTCATGAGAGAAGCTTATGTAAATTTTCATTCTTTTATTAATAAATTGCCTGAAGTGGTTGTGTTGGCTCAGGTCGTGGATTGTTTCCCTCTTTGAGTGTTTTAACCCGTCAACAATATTGGTGTATTAATCTGTGAAATGTTTGTGAGCAGTGTCCTTTGGTGTTCTATCTGAGGAACTTACCCTGTAAATTTCTACATGGTATTAGAGCCAAGTTGAGGGCCCCATCTGTTGGTGATCCAAATTTGAAGTTAGTAGAACTGCATTTGACTGTTGTTTCGTAGATCTATTGTTTCTAATTACTTTCAGGCTGAGAGGACTGCTCTATTGTGTTAGGAGCATCTATTCCAGTGAGGAACCCCTTTCATTTCACGCGAAAATGTTTCTGGTAGCCCTAGCTACATCATTTTTAAGATCTGGAGGTATAGAGTGTATATTTGCAGTTTTTAGCTATTTTCTCTCTGTTTATTTCGGTTTATTTAGCTCTTTGTTTTTTTATTACCAAATCTATACCTATCTTTTTTGTGTATGCTCTTTACTCTGTGACTTTGTGTGATTTGGGAAAATAAAAAACAGAAAGGAAAGATTTTTCTCATGCATATGCTCTTTTTCGCCGTGCCTTAGTGTGATCTCGGAAAATCAGAAACATTGAGGAAAATATTTATTTTCCGGCTAAAGCTAACTTCAAGCCGTAAGGTTTGTTTTTTTTAGTATGTCCATGTTGGGTTTTGTGTTTTTTGTTTTGTAGGAAAAAAAGAGGTTTCTCAGGTAAGCACGCACCCCAAAGCTCTAGTGACAAAAAAAAAAAAAAACCTTCCTCTTTCCCAAAAATTACTAACCTTTTAATCTAGCCCACTTGGTCCAAAGCTAATTTATGAGAGTAGAGGTCTTGAGTTCAAGTCTTTCTTTTTGTTGAGTTAATTAAACTAAGTTTGGAAAGGAGGTGGATTTTTTTTAGTATAACATTATCATTCATTTCTGCACATTCCCGCACTTCGTCGACATCTTCAACAACTTTTCTTCAAAAAGCCACAAATTCTTCATCCAGAAGCCGTTTTCAGAGCCATTTTTTTAAATCAACATAAATTTTCTAGATCTTTCCATTGGAACACTTAATTTCAGCATCTATAGCTTTAGTTTCTATTAAAATGGAAATTCCATGCCAAGTTATTCTTGACAGCACCAACTACTTCCAATGGTTGTCCTACATTGTGGATTTACTTAAAAGTAAAGGTCTTTACACAATAGCCTCAGGCCAAGAAACCTAACTGAAAGATGAAGATACAGAAACCAAATGGGAAAATAGGCAAGATCAAGCACGTGGGTTGATAGGGATGTATATTTCTCCAGACCTTAGATTCCATATCACAAAACTTGATACTCCTAATGAAGCAATGAAACAGATCACTAAAGTTTTTGGAATTAGAAATGAACTTATAGCCCATCAACTTGAAAATGAGTTTCTTACATTGGACCCCAATAACTTTTCTTCCATTGAAGATTTTATGTCCAAATTCAAGACCCTTAGACTTCTCTTGGAAGGTGTTAAGGTTAAGAAAGAAGATGGTAACCTTATCTACTCCATTCTTACTAAGTTGGGACCAGCCTACTCTGTGTTTGTTTCCACCTTCCATTCTACAAGAGAAGCCTTCATTTCTCAAGGACAAGACTACAAGTCCCTTCCTTTGATTCCTTTTGTGATTCTTTAATAAGAGAACAAGAAAAACTCTTACACCTTGGTCTTCTTAATCTTGGAAATCTTCTAAGAAAGCCTTAGCTACCCAGTAGCAACCAAATTCAAAGAATCCTAATAAGTCATATCCTAAAAAGAATGTTCCTAAACCAAACAAGGGTCCTAAGCAATTTCAGCCTCAAAATGAAAAATCATTTCAACAAAATGATAAGGCAAATAAAAACAAAGGGAAGAAGACTGATTGACATTGCCACTTTTGTAATCGAGATGACCACTTAGAATCCAAATGCTTTAAGAACATGGAAGCCTTGGAAGTAGCAATGAAGAAGAATAACATCCATTTGGAGCACTCTTCAACTTCAACTTCATCTTTGGGAATAGCACTTTCTGCATGTGGTTGTTAAACATCTCGGTCTGGATATGCACTAAATGTATCTTCTTCTTCTAATTCTCATGAGTGGCTCATTGATTCTAGAGCTTATTATCACATTTCCAAAAAAAAGCCATGGTTTCTTCTTTAAATGATTGTAAAACCAAAAATATATATGTTGGTGATGATAGATCTCTTAGTGTTGTAGGGACTAGAACTGTTCATATAGACAATGGTCAATTTAATGATGTATTATGTGTTCCAACCTTATCCTACAACCTTCTATCTGTATATCAGATAACTCACTTAGGTGAAGGTAAAATCATTGAATTTTCACCTCATGATGTTGTAATTAAGGACCTAAGAGATCCTAGACAGATTTTAGCTACTAGCATTGTTGATGATTCTACAAGGCTATATAAGTTTAAAAACTTTGGGTCATCAAATCATGCCTTGGTATTTGTTGCTCATAATTATGAAGTGAGAAAACTTTTGCATGAGCGATTTGGTCACTTAAACTCTCGCTCCTTTCGGAATATTTGTAAAGAAAATATGGTGACAAGTCTTCCAATGGTATCCTACAAAGATGGTGTTTGTTCCGGATGTGTACTCAGAAAATATCATCGAGACAGTTTTGAAAAATGTGCCTCTTAGCACACCTCAGCCCCTTTACAACTTGTGCATAGTGATTTATGTGGTCCACTTCGAGTTCTTTCATTCTCTGACTACAAGTATTTCTTAACTTTCATTGTTGATTTCTCCATATGCACATGGGTATACTTCTTAAAACTCAAGAGTGAAGTATTTAGCATGTTCTTGGCCTTTGAGGCCTTTGTTGAAAAACAATCTAGACATCAAATTCTTAAGCTAAGGATTGATAATGGCAGAGAATGTGTTAACAAAAAATTCTTAAACTTTTGCACTAAGAATGGAATTCAAATGCAACATATTGTTCCATATACTCCACAACAAAATGGTGTAGCTGAAAGGAAGAATCACACCTTAATGGAAATGGCTAATTGTATGCTTCAATGTAAAGGACTTAGTCTTAATTTTTGGGCAAAATCAATTAACTATGAAAATTACATAATAAATCACACTCCTACTAAGGTTTTAAAGAATATCACTCCAGAAGAAGCATGGAGCTCAATTAAGCCAGTTGGAAGTCACTTTCGTGTTTTTGGAAGTGAAGCATGGGCCCATATTCCAGATGAGAAACATAAATATTTAGAACCTAAGAGTGAAAAATGTATTTTTGTTGAATATTCTGAAGATGTCAAAGGATATAGACTTATTCCACTTAAGCCCAAAAATGTTATCATTAGAAGAGATGTAAATTTTGTTGAAAATATACCAGCCTATGAGCCTAGTTCCCTGGATGTGCCACCTCTCTCTATCTCTTCTACTTTTGAAAATATTTCTTCTTCAGATGATGAAAGCGAGGATGACAATCCTCCCCCACCTTCTCAGGATCCTCCTTCAGTTCCTCAGCCTCCAAAATGGGTCTGTGCTACTCGGGATGTAGCAGGCACTCTTGCAGGTGATCCTACTCATCAACGACGTACACATTCTTAGTTCGATGGAGCCTCTTCTTTACTGGCTCAAGCTTCAACGAATTATGATCTTGACACCTTTGCAGAAGCTTCAGGCCATTCAGATTGGGACGCAACTATGAATGAATAATATAGTTCATTATTGGTAAACAATACATGGGATCTTATTCCTCTACCAAAGGGACAAAAACTTGTTAGATGCAAATGCGTTTAGAGAACCTGTTATGTAACCAGCTCAAGAAAAGATAGATCAACGCCTTATAATTCAGCCTCTTCGAGGGGGCAACCTCCTTTACATTACATAAATGAACAATTCTTGATGATACAAATGACAAAACCTCCTTTCTATATATAGGAGTCTATGGAGTCACAATATAATCCAGCTGACCTAACAATAATAATATAAAGCCACAAAAATAACAATAGAGGGATTCTATGGGCACATTAATAACAATATGGGGGTAATGGGGGCACAACAATATAAATAAGGGGTATAACTACAATAGTAATGGGGTAATCACTAGTATTATAGGGACCCAACATGCCCCTCTCCTTCAAAAAAGTGTTGTCCTCAACGCTTGAGTAGTTATGGATACTTCTGCATAAAATTCTCATCCTCCCATGTGGAATCTTCAGTGGATAAGTTCTTCCACTTGATAAGGTACTCTGAAATTGATCGATTTCGTAGCTGTCGAGTTCTTGTTTCTATAACTGCTTCCAGTTCCAATATAATTTTTCCTTCCTCGTCAAGTTCTGGCAATATTGTTTGAACTGGGAGCTTGTCACCTATAACCTTCTTTAAGCATGAAACATGGAAAACTGGGTGCAATCGAGAAGCTGCAGGAAGCTCCAATTTGTATGCAATAGTACCAATCTTTTGCAACACCTTGTACGGACCATAATACTTTGGTGATAATTTATTATCCTTCTTAGCTTGCTTGAGGGACATTTGCTTATATGGTTGTAGCCGTAGGAATACCCAATCACCTACATCAAAACTTCTTTCACTGCGATGTTGATCTGCCTATTGTTTCATTCTATTCTGTGCCAACACGAGGTTATCCTTTAAGAGTTGGAGGACTTGTTGTTGATGTTCGATGTGATGTTCCACTACCTGAACCTTAGAATTTTCTCTTAAATATGATGTGATGGATGGTGGTCGATACCATAAAGTGCCATAAATGGGGTCATTTTTGTTGCTGTATGAAAGGAAGTGTTATACCACCATTCAGCCAGAGGACACCATTTGACCCATTGTGTCTATTTATCAGATACAAAGCCACGAAGATATCCTTCCAAACATTTGTTTACTATCTCAGTTTTCCCATCAGATTGAGGATGATAAGATGAGCTATGAGCTAACTGAGTACCAAGACAAGAAAATAATTCTGTCCAAAAATTTCCAGTGAAAATGGGATCTCTATCACTTACAATAATCTTTGGGTTTCCATGTAGCTTTTGAATTGTTTCCATAAATGCAGTAGAAACTGTACTAGCTTTAAATGGATGTGATAATGCACAAAAGTGTGCATACTTGGTAAGTCTGTCAACTACCACCATGATGACACTCTTTCCCTTAGACTTGGGTAAACCTGTGATAAAATCCATTGATACCTCCTCCCAACGTTGGCTTGGAATGGATAAAGGTTGTAATAGAACCGGTGTCTTAATTGTTTCAACTTTATTTTGTTGGCAAACCAAACATTCTGCCACAAACTTTTGAATATCTGATTTAAGGCCATCCCAAAAAAATTCCTTCTTAACCCTGTGGTAAGTTTTTAAAAATCCTGAGTGCCCTCCTGAGGGAGAAGTGTGCAATTCCATAAGAATCTTTTGTTTTAGCTGGGAATTCTTACAGAGGTATAAGCGATCTTTGTACCATAACGAATCATTTTTCCAGCTAAATGTATCAGAAGTACTGGAATCTTGTTTTAGCTTTCGAATAAGTGCCCACACTTCTTCGTCATTCTTCCATTCCTCCCTTGCTTCATTTATCCAATCTGGTTGGATGATAGAAATAGCGCACAACAATGCTTCCACATCCTCATCCTTCCTTGAGAGTGCATCTGCCACCACATTTTGCTTCCCTTTTTTGTAGATGATTTCAAAGTCATAACCCAACATCTTTGTGACCCACTTTTGTTGCTCTTCAGAGGATAATCTTTGTTCTAAAAAGTATTTAAGGCTATCATGATCCGTTTTTACCTTGAAGTGTCTTCCCATTAGGTAGGGTCGCCATTTCTTAAGTGCATGGAGTATTGCCAACATTTCCTTCTCATAAATAGCTTTGCTTAGAAACTTTCCCTTGATTGGACGACTTTCAAAAGCAATGGGTCTTTCATCTTGCATTAGAACAACACCAATTCCATTTCCTGAAGCATCACATTCCACAATAAAGGTTTTTGTGAAGTCCGGTGTAGCTAAGACCAGTGCTTGGCACATTGGCTCTTTAAGATGTTCAAAGGCCTTTGTTGCTTCCGGAGTCCATGAAAATGCATCTTTCTTCAATAATGTCGTTAGAGGTGCTGCTATTCTCCCACAATTCTTAACAAACTTGCGATAATACCCTATCAACCCAAGAAATCCGCGCAAATGCTTTATGGATGTGGGGATTTTCCATTCCTTAATGGCTTTAATTTTGGTAGGTTCTACCTTAACTCCTTCATGAGATACAATATGACCCAAATATTCCACCTCCTGGACTCCAAAGAAACATTTGGATCTTTTGGCATATAATTGCTTCTCTTCCAATAGTTGTAGCACCCTGTCAACATGTTCAACATGATCCTTCCAAGACTTGCTGTAGATAAGTATATCATCAAAAAATACTAACACAAATTTTCTAAGGAATGGTTTGAAAATTGAATTCATCAAACCTTGAAATGTTGAAGGTGCATTGGTAAGGCCAAAAGGCATGACCAAAAATTCATAATGACCCTCATGAGTTCTAAATTCTATTTTCGGAATGTCTTCAATCTTCATTCTGATTTGATGATATCCTGAACGAAGATCCAACTTGGTGAAGTAAATTGATCCATGCAATTCATCCAGTAATTCATCAATGACAGGAATGGGGAACTTATCTTTAATAGTGAGCTTGTTGAGCTCCCTATAATCCGGACACATGCACCATGATCCATCCTTCTTGTGCACCAATACTACTGGAGCAGAGAAAGAACTTTGACTCGGTTGAATTATACCAGCCTCTAGCATTTCTGCAACCATACGTTCAATTTCACTTTTTTGGACATAGGGATATCTGTACGGCCTGATGTTTGGAGGAACACTTCCTGGAATCAGATGAATAGCATGATCATGATCACGCATAGGTGGGAGACCTTTGGGAGTCTCAAATACCTTGGAATGATTGTCCAGGACTTTTTGGAGATCTGGAGAAATAGATGATTCTAATGTGGAAACATCTAGCGAACATAATTGTGAAATTACACCCCTTTGCTCCTTTTTTAGAAGCTTTGTCATACCATTAGAGCTCATTATCTTTCCTGGTTTCCCTGCAATACCCCTTAATTCAACGTCCTTTCCTTCCACAGAAAATTTGATGAAAAGTTCTTGAAAATTAAAAGCTATTGTACCCAAGGATTGTAGCCATTGGACTCCTAGTACAACATTAGCACCTCCCATTGGAATGGAAAGCATTGGGCTAGTCAATACATATTCTCCCATAGATAGCTTGATATTATGGCACTTTCCAGAGCAATTTATTGTTCCTCCATTTGCAATCATCACTTGACACTCTGGTGCTGGATATAGGAAGCAATTCAATTCTTTTGCTACCCTACAGTGAATAAAATTGTGGGTGCTTCCTGAATCAATCAACACTATCACCTTTTTCTTCTTAATTTGTCCTTCTATCTTGATGGTTTGAGGAGTGGTAATTCCCGCCAATGCATTACAAGATATGGTCGGATTTATTTGTTCTCCATCTAGGCTTTGTTCCTGGAGCATATCCTGTTCTTTTGACCTTTCTTGCTTCTTTTCTTCTTCCTCTTCACAATCTATGTAGAATAATTTCTTCTCAGCACACTTATGACCTTTAGTGTATTTTCTATCACAACTATAACAAAGCCCTTTTTCTCCTTTTTCTTCCAATTGTTGTGGTGTCAACCTTATAAGTTGTGGAAGACTAGGGGCAACTGCACTTCCGTATTTATAGTTGTGACTGGTACGCTTCCTGGTTGCCATAATTTTGCTTTCCATTTTTCTTGCTAACCTGAATGCCTTCTCTAATGAATCAGGTTCCCAAAGTCGAACATCATGTTGGATATTATCCTTTAAAGACCCTATGAACACATCAATCCTATGCTGCTCTGGAATATCTTTTACCCTTATGTTCAATTTTTGGAACTCCTCAATGTGCTCCATTATTGAACCCTTTTGTTTGAGACTTATCAATTGGCTAAAAAAAGTGTTGCTTTTTGTATCCTCATAATGTGCTATCAATTCTTCCGTAAAAATTGTCCAAGTGATAAATTGTTTACGAGAGCAAAGCCATTGATACCATACAAATTGATTTGGTTCCAAATATAAAGTTGCCATACGTACCTTTTGTGTGTTTTGCACATTATTGAGATCGAAGAACTGCTCCATCTGTAATATCCATGTGGCAGGATCCTTGCCATCAAACTTCCTCATGTCGATTTTTGGAATATGGTGGGTCTTCGATCCAACATTAGAGTCTATGGAATCATGATTAACATTTCTTTTGTTCACATCATGAGTTTCCTTTACAACCTTTTCACCATTAGTAAGTATTTCTTGTAGAAAATTTGTCAAATCTGTCTTCAAATCTGCCATGTCTGTCTTCAAATCTGTCCTCAAATCTGTCCTCAAATCTGTCTTCAGATCATCCATCTTAGCTTCCATGCCCTTTATCTTAGATTCCACGCCATTTATCTTAGCATCTGTTAGCTTTTGTGAGCGTGACATTTGTTGCACTTGTTCTTGTAGTTTTGATATATCATGTAGCATTTCTTCCTCTTCTTCATGAGTCATGCTAGAGCTTTCAGGTTCCTTACTAGGTGTTTGCATTTTCTTTCCTCGGGGCATCAGTTACCGATAATAATGCTTTACTATGCCCTTTGAATTCCTTCAAACCAAGCTTATGCAAAAATAAAAAATAAAAACTACACACCTTTTTTTACTTTGTAGAAGCCTGATATTGAATCTGATGTATCTCTGTAATTTTGAATCATCCAGTTCTGAAATTGTGACCTGTAGTAGCCTTCTATGTCCTCTTTCCAATGCCACTAGTCTGAACCAAATTGGATTCTCCAAGAAAGAGTTATGCACAATCTCCCGTAGTGACCTTCTTATGAAATTTCAATCCGATGCTCAGAAAGAAAGTTATGACGATTTTCCCCAGGTCACCTGTTTTGAGTGTAATTTAGGAGTCTGCAAAAATACCAACTTCCTGAGATCATATCTCCAAAAATTTCGCGCGAAAAGCTCTGAAATTCGGACCCAAGGTTCAGCGTGATTTCTTCTCAAATGGGTTTTTTTGCGACTTCTGAAACGTCACAGAAAAAAGTTATAGCGAAAATGCGACGATGACCTGTTTGGAGTAGCGAAACCCTAGAATCCAAAGCTTTGATACCAAATGTTATGTAACCAGCTCAAGAAAAGATAGAAAAGATAGATCAACGCCTTAGAATTCAGCCTCTTCGAGGGGGCAACCTCCTTTACATTACATAAATGAACAATTCTTGCATGATACAAATGACAAAACCTCCTTTCTATATATAGGAGTCTATGGAGTCACAATATAATCCAGCCGACCTAACAATAATAATATAAAGCCACAAAAATAACAATAGATGGATTCTATGGGCACATTAATAACAATATGGGGGTAATGGGGGCACAACAATATAAATAAGGGGTATAACTACAATAGTAATGGGGTAATCACTAGTATTATAGGGACCCAACCGAACCAAGTATGGACCAAATGGAAAAGTTGATAAACATAAAGCTTTCCTTGTTGCTAAGGGTTTTTCACAAGTTGAAGGAATTGACTATACTGAAACCTTCTTCCCTGTTGCCAAAATGAACTCTATCCACCTTGTTCTTTCCCTTGTTGCCTCTTTCAAATGGGAAGTCCATCAGATGGATGTTAAATCTGCCTTCTTGCATGGGGACTTGCATGAAGAAATCTATATGGAACAACCTACTTGCTTTATACAAAAAAACTCTAGCCTTGTATGTCGGCTTAAGAAATCTCTTTATGGTCTCAAGCAATCTCCTCGGGCTTGGTATGCCAAAATGGATAATTTTCTTTTAGAAACTGGCATTTCTAGGTGTCATTCTGACAATCGTGTCTACACAAAGAAAGTGGGCAAGTCTCTTATCATTCTTGTTCTTTATGTTGATGATCTTATCCTTACTCATAGTGATCTCAACCTTATAAACCATGTGAAGTCCAACATTAAAAAGAAGTTTGAAATGACAAACTTAGGACATTTGCATTATTTTCTTAGTCTTCATGTCTTGCAATCAAAGGAAGGTATTTCCTTTCCCAGTCCAAGTATGCCTGTGATCTTGTATGCCATTTTCACATGGAAGATTGTAAGCCAACCCCTTCTCCCTTTCAGTCTGGAGACAAACTTTCAGTCACTTATACTTCCCCTGAAGTTGATGCTACCTTATATTGTCAACTTGTAGGAAAAATTTTGTATCTGACCCATAGTCGTCCTGACCTTTCCTTTGTTGTTTACCTTATTGCTCGGTTTATGCAAAACCCACATGAAAACCATTGGAAAGCAGCTAAAATAATTCTTCATTATGTTCAAGGAACAGTTGAGTTTGGGATTCATTACAGTGCAGAAGCATCTCCTCTATTGGTTGGTTTCACTGATTCCGATTGGGCTAGTGACCTTGATGATCAGAAGTCTACTCCAAGTTATGTGTTCACTCTTGGTTCAGGACCTATAACATGGGCTCGCAAGAAACAAAGTGTCATTTCTCTTTCTTCAGCAAAAGTAGAATATCGTGGTGCCATAGAAGCTAGTAAGGAGGCCCTATGGCTTCATCAGATCCTGTCAGAGTTTGGCTTTCAGCAGCAACATCCGACTACACTTTGGTTTGATAATCAAAGTGCCATTCAACTATGCAAAGATCCAATCCAACATCAGCACAACAAACACATTGAATTGTACATGCACATCATCAGAAAGCTCATTCATGACCATGTTCTTGAAGTGCAATATTGTTCAACAGATGATCAAGTTGCAGACATCTTTACAAAGGCTCTCACAGAGGCGAACTTTACTAAACTTCAATTTATGGTTGAAGTTCAGGAAGTTGTCACTAAGGGGCGATAGGCTTTAGTGCCTCCTTCCTTCTCCTGTTGTATCATATTTGTACATCCTTCAATCCTATCCCAATTTGTTCTTAAGGGGGGATGTTAGGATATTCCGACACATAGGAAATAGTTAAGTATAACTTGGTCTAGTGTAGAGTTAGGTAAAGTGTGTTTCTTTACTATGTCCTTTTTTAACTTCCAATCTAATGGTCATGACATGTAGTGTTCCAACAGTTCATTCTCTCCTCAGTATTACCAACACTTGATCCATTGCTTAACACCCGATTGGTCCATGATCTCTATTTAAAGAGCATGGAGGGTCATTTGTAGGGTAACCATTCATGACAAAAGCTTATGTAAATTTTCATTCTTTTATTAATAAATTTCATGAAGTGGTCGCGTTGGCTCAAGCCATGGACTGTTTCCCTCTTTGAGAGTTTTAACCACGTCAACGATACTGGTGTATTGATCTGTGATCTGTTTGTGAGTTGTGTCCTTTGGTGTTTTGTCTGAGGAACTTACCCTGTAAATTTCTATAGTAAAAACATGCAATTGTTTGAAATCATTCTAACTCCTCAAATTTTTTATTTAATGTCCTTCTTTTCTAACACTCATGATAAAATTTTGTAGAAATTTTCTTTTTTTCCATAGTACAATTGTAAGCTCCATTATTTTGCGGCTTACCTCTCATGAACATATGAAATTTACTTTCCAATAGAGTAAATGATTAATTTTTTTACCTATAAATATCTCTCTCAACTATATTATTTCCTTAGATTTTCCTTCTCTTCAAGGCCATTGGTAAAAAATTAGCATTTGGGGAGCATTTCTACACAAGTTATACGCAAGGTAGTATCCTTGTACCCCTTAAATAACTTCTCATAGTGTGTAACAATTAAGCATCACATACTTTAACACCAAGAATATATTCTTACTTTTCCTTACCTCCCTACTCTACATACTCTAGCATAATACGTCTATACATGTCAGTCTAGTGAGCTATTTATCCAAAAAAAATTATGTAAATTAAAAGGCTCTCACAGTTACTAAGACTATTGTCAAGAGTGAGCCTTATAATTCATCTTTACATATGACATCCACAACTCCACGAACATACACAACCTTTATCATATCAATAGGTAATCATCCTATAAGTAATTCCATACTTGTAAGGAAGAAATTAATATACCACCCTCTAACTCATGTCCTAAGCATATATGTTTGTTGCTACCTATTGATTAATCTAGTAAGAGAGGTAATTATGTTGATTAACAGGTATTACTACTCCATCAATCCATATAAAAACCTCTTGCACCCCTAGATACCTATTCTTATAGGTAAGGGTATTCTCGAAATGATTTGTTAGTACCCAAATTTAGGCCACCTAAAGAAAATTAGATCAAACATTCATAGTACCAAACTATTTTACTCATCTTCGCCTTACCTACTTGACATAGACATTTTACTTGGTTCCTCATCATGTAAATAACTTTTAGTATGTCTAAGTTTATTTGTAGTCATAAGTAACATCTCAATCTCTAAGCGTAGCAACTGATCAATTAACTAGAAAAAATTTGTTAGGATATTCCGACACATAGGAAATAGTTAAGTTCAACTTGGTCTAGTATAGAGTTAGGTAAAGTGTGTTTCTTTACCGTTGTACATTTTGTAACTTACAATCCGACGGTCACAATATGTAGTGATCCGACGGTTCACTCTCTCCTCGGTATTACCGACACTTGATCCGTGGCTTGACACCCGATTGGTCCATGAGTTCTATTTAAAGCGCATGGAGGGTCATTGTTCGGGTAATCCGTGCATGAGAGAAGCTTATGTAAATTTTCATTCTTTGATTAATAAATTGCCTGTAGTAGCCACGTTGGCGCAGGCCGTGGACTGTTTCCCTCTTTGAGGGTTTTAACCACGTCAAAAATACTGGTGTATTGATCTGTGATCTGGTTGTGAGTGGTGTCCTTTTGGTGTTCTTTCTGAGGAACTTACCCTGTAAATTCCTACATGGTATCAGAGCTATTTGAGGGCCGCGTCCGTTGGTGATCCAAATCTGAAGCCGGTAGAACTGCATCCGACTGTCGTTTCCTAGATCTGCTGTTTCTGACTGCTTTCGGGCCGAGAGGACTGCTCTGTTGTGTTCGGAGCATCTGTTCCAGTGAGGAACCCCTTTCGTTTCACGCGAAAAGGTTTCCGGTAGCCCTATCTGCGTCATTTTTAAGATCTGGAGGTATACAGTGTTTATCTGCAGTTTACTGTTATTTTCTCTCTGCTTATTTCGGTTTCGGTTTATTTAGCTTTTTTTTCTAACCGGATCTATACCTTTCATTTCTACGTATGCTCTTTGCCCTGCGACTCTGTGCGATCTGGGCAAATCAGAAACAGAAAGGAAGGATTTTTCTCATGCGTATGCTCTTTTCCCTGCACCTTAGGGTGATCTCGGAAAATCAGAAACATTGAGAAAAATATTTAGTTTCCTGCCAAAGCTAACTTTGAGCCGCAAGGTTCATTTTTGAAAATATCTAGTTTTTTGGCTAAAGCTAACTTCGAGCCATAAGGTTCGTTTTCTTTGCATGTCCGTGTTGGGTTTTGTGTTTTGTGTTTTGTAGGGAAAAAGAGCTTTCTCAAGGCAAGCACGCAAACCAAGGCCCCCCCCCTCTCTCTCTCTCTCTCTCTCTCTCAAATTTTTTGTATAGATCAATTGGTTCAAAGCTATTTTTAAGAGAGTAGAGGTCTTGGGTTCAAGTCTCCATTTTGTGGGGGCGGATTTTTTCATTCCCGCACATTTGCGCACTTTGCCGGCAACTTCAACAAATTGTTTTTCAAAAAGCCATAACTTCTTCATCCGGAAGCCTTTTTCAGAGCCGTTTTTTTTAAAGCAGCCTAGTTTTTCGAGATCTATCCATTGGAACACTTACTTTCAGCATCTTCAGCTTCAGTTTTTTTTACAAATGGAAAGTCCATGCCAAGTCATTCTTGACAGCACTAACTACTTCCAATAGATATCCTACATGGAAGATTTACTTAGAAGTAAAGGTCTCTACAGAATAGCCACAGGCCAAGAGAAGAAACCAAAAGATGAAGACAAGGCTGCAAAATGGGAAAATAGACAAGATCAAGCACGTGGTTTGATAGGGATGTCTATTTCTCCTGATCTTAGATTCCATATTGCAGAACTTGAAACTCCTCATGAAGCATTGGAACAAATCACTAAAGTTTTTGGGATTAAAAATGAAATTAGAGCCCATCAACTTGAAAATGAGTTGCTTACATTGGATCCTAATAATTTTTCTTGCATTGAAGATTTCTTGTCCAAATTCAAGACCCTTAGATATCTCTTGGAAGGTGTTAAGGTTAAGAAAGAAGATAGTAACCTTATTTATTCCATCCTTACTAAGTTGGGACCAGCCTACTCTGTATTTGTTTCCACTTTCCATTCTACAAGGGAAGCTTTCATTTGTCAAGGAAAAGACTACAAGGCCCGTTCCTTTGACTCTTTTTGTGATTCTTTAATAAGAGAACAAGAAAAACTCTTACACCTTGGTCTTCTTAATCTTGGAAACTCTTCCAAGAAAGCGTTAGTCGCCCAGCAGCAACCAAATTCAAAGAATCCTAAGAAGTCCTATCCTAAAAAGAATGGTCCTAAACCAAACAAGGGTCCTAAGCAAACTCAGCCTCAAAATGAAAGATCATTTCAGCAAAATGATAAGACCAATAAAAACAAATGGAAGAAGACTGATAGACATTGTAACTTTTGTAATCGAGATGGCCACTTAGAATCTAAATGCTTTAAGAAGATGGAAGCCTTGGAAGCCGCAATGAAGAAACATAACATCCATGTGGAGCATTCTTCAACTTCAACTTCAACTTCATCTTCAGGAATGGCACTTTCTGCATGTCGTTGTCAATCATCTCAGTCTGGTTATGCATTAAATGTATCTTCTTCTTCTCATTCTCATGAGTGGCTCATTGATTCTGGAGCCTCTTATCACATGGCCAAAAACCAAGCTATGTTTTCTTCTTTAAATGATTGTAACACCAAAAATATATATGTTGGTGATGATAGATCTCTTAATGTTCTAGGGACTGGAACTGTTCATCTAGACAATGGTCAGTTTAATGATGTATTATGTGTTCCAACCTTATCCTGCAACCTTCTATCTGTATATCAGATAACTCATTCAGGTGAAGGTAAAATTTTTGAATTTTCACCTCATGATGTTGTAATCAAGGATCTGAGAGATCCTAAACAGATTCTAGCTACTGGTATTGCTGATGATTCCAAAAGGTTGTATAAGTTTCACAACTTTGGGTCATCAAATCTTCCCTCAGTATTTGTTGCTCATAATGATGAAGTGAGCAAACTTTGGCATGAGCGATTTGGTCACTTAAACTATCGCTCCCTTCAGCATCTATGTAAAGAAAATATGGTGACAGGTCTTCCTATGGTATCTTGCAGAGATGGTGTTTGTTCCGGATGTGTACTCGAAAAACATCATCGGGACAGTTTTGAAAAACGTGCCTCTTGGCACGCCTCAGCCCCTTTACAGCTTGTGCACAGTGATTTATGTGGTCCACTTCCTGTTGCTTCATTCTCTGGCTGCAAGTATTTCTTAACTTTCATTGATGATTTCTCCAGACGCACTTGGGTATACTTCTTAAAACTCAAGAGCGAAGTATTTAACACATTTTTGGCCTTCAAAGCCTTTGTTGAAAAACAATATGGACATCAAATTCTTAAGCTAAGAACTGATAATGGTGGAGAATATGTTAAAAACACATTCATCAACTTTTGCACCGAAAATGGAATTCAAATGCAACATACTGTTCCATACACTCCACAACAAAATGGTGTAGCTGAAAGGAAAAATCGCACCTTAAAGGAAATGGCTAATTGTATGCTGCAATCTAAAGGACTCAGTCTTAGTTTTTGGGCCGAAGCAATTAATTGTGCAAATTATATAATCAATCGCACTCCTACTAAGGTTCTAAAGGATATCACTCCAGAAGAAGCTTGGAGTTCCATTAAACCAGATGTAAGTCACTTTCGTGTTTTTGGAAGTGAAGCATGGGCCCATATTCCAGATGAAAAGCATAAAGCTTTAGAACCTAAGAGTGAGAAATGTACTTTTGTTGGATATTCTGAAGATGTAAAAGGTTATAGACTTATTCCATTTAAGTCCAAAAATGTTATCATTAGAAGAGATGTAAAATTTGATGAAAATAAATCGGCCTGCGAGCCTAGTCCGGCGGATGTGCCACCTCTTCCTATCTCTTCTACTTTTGAAAACATTTCTTCTTCAGATGATGAAAGTGAGGATAACAATCCTCCCCCACCTTCTCAGGATCCTCAACTTCCAAGATGGGTCCGTGCTACTCGGGATGCAGCAGGTGATCTTGCCGGTGATCCTACAGATCAGCGACGTACACGTTCTCAGTTTGAAAGAGCCTCTTCTTTACTGGCTCAAGCTCCAGTAAATCATGATCCTGACACTTTTGCAGAAGCTTCAGGCCATCCACATTGGGAAGCAGCTATGAATGAAGAATATCATTCATTGTTGGCAAATGATACATGGGATCTTGTTCCTCTACCAAAGGGACGCAAACTTGTTAGATGTAAATGGGTTTACAGAACCAAGTATGGACCAGATGGGAAAGTTGATAAACATAAAGCTCGTCTTGTTGCTAAGGGCTTTTCACAGGTTGAAGGCATTGACTACACTGAAACCTTCTCCCCTGTTGCCAAAATGAACTCTATCCGCCTTGTTCTTTCCCTTGCTGCCTCTTTAAAATGGGAAGTCCATCAGATGGATGTTAAATCTGCCTTCTTGCATGGGGACTTTTATGAAGAAACCTATATGGAACAACCCATTGGCTTCATCCAAACAGACTCCAGCCTTGTATGTCGACTTAAGAAATCTCTCTATGGTCTCAAGCAAGCTCCTCGGGCTTGGTATGCCAAAATGGATAGCTTTCTTTTAGAATCTGGCTTTTCTAGGTGTTATTCTGACAATACTGTCTACACCAAGAAAGTGGGCAACTCTCTTATCATCCTTGTTCTTTATGTTGATGATCTTATTCTTACTGGTAGTGATCCCAACCTTATCAACCATGTGAAGTCCAGCCTTAAAAAGAAATTTGAAATGACAAACTTAGGACACTTACACTATTTTCTCGGTCTTCAAGTCTTGCAATCCAAGGAGGGTATTTCCCTTTCCCAGTCCAAGTATGCTTGTGATATTCTTCGTCATTTTCACATGGAAGACTGTAAGCCAGCCCCTTCTCCCTTTCAGTCTGGAGTCAAACTTTCAGTCTCTTGTACTTCTCCTGAAGTTGATGCTACCTTATACCGTCAACTTGTAGGAAAACTCTTGTATTTAACCCATACTCGTCCTGACCTTTCCTTTGTTGTTGGCCTTGTTGCTCGTTTTATGCAAAACCCCCATGAAAGTCATTGGAAAGCAGCTAAAAGAATACTTCGTTATGTTCGAGGTACAGTACAGTTTGGGATTCATTACAGTGCCAAAGCAGCTCCTCTATTAGTTGGTTTCACTGATTCTGATTGGGCTGGTGACCCTGATGATCGGAAGTCTACTGTCGGTTATGTCTTCACTCTTGGTTCAGGACCTATTACATGGGCTTGTAAGAAACAGGCTGCCATTTCTCTTTCGTCAGCAGAAGTAGAGTATCGTGGTGCCGTGGAAGCTAGTAAGGAAGCCTTGTGGCTTCGTCAGATCCTATCAGAGTTTGGCTTTGAGCAGCAGCATCCAACCACACTTTGGTGTGATAATCAAAGTGCCATTCAGCTATGCAAAGATCCAGTCCAGCATCAGCGCAGCAAACACATTGAACTACACATGCACTTCATCAGAAAGCTCATTCATGACCATGTTCTTGAAGTGCAATATTGTTCAACAGATGATCAGGTTGCAGACATCTTCACAAAGGCTCTCACAGAGGCGAAGTTCACTAAACTTCGATATATGCTTGGAGTTCAGGAAGTTGTCACTAAGGGGGGATAGGCTCTAGTGCCTCCTTCCTTCTCCTATTGTGTCATATTTGTAAATCCTTCAATCCTATCCCAAGTTGTTCTTAAGGGGGGATGTTAGGATATTCCGACACATAGGAAATAGTTAAGTTCAACTTGGTCTAGTATAGAGTTAGGTATAGAGTTAGGTAAAGTGTGTTTCTTTACCGTTGTACATTTTGTAACTTACAATCTGACGGTCACGATATGTAGTGATCCGACGGTTCACTCTCTCCTCGGTATTACCGACACTTGATCTGTGGCTTGACACCCGATTGGTCCATGAGTTCTATTTAAAGCGCATGGAGGGTCATTGTTCGGGTAATCCGTGCATGAGAGAAGCTTATGTAAATTTTCATTCTTTGATTAATAAATTGCCTGTAGTAGCCACGTTGGCACAGGCCGTGGACTGTTTCCCTCTTTGAGGGTTTTAACCACGTCAAAAATACTGGTGTATTGATATGTGATCTGGTTGTGAGCGGTGTCCTTTTGGTGTTCTTTCTGAGGAACTTACCCTGTAAATTCCTACAAAATTGAATAATAGAAAAACAAAAGGACTATAATTTAGTTTTCTTTTCTTTTCGCATTCATCTCCTTTTATAACTTCTACAAAGTTTCACCTCATTACAATTGAATTAAAATGTAATGGAAATCGTAAACATAGACTCCATTGTATAAAATGGGATTTTCTTCCCATCTTCATTATATCTTTTATCCTAGACATTGGCATCACTAACCCAATTGACTATATAAATGTGAAATTCTCGATGGTTACATCTTAATCTTCTATTCACGTTGACATAGGCAATATCATGACTCATTTTCTTACTAGGTTTGTACCTAGCTTATTATGATGGGCTTGTGAGCACTTACGTTTTTATTTTTATTTTTGCATTAGATTATATTTATAAATAATATATACATGCCTTAAATAGCATGCCCCATTGTCTTCACAAACCATCACAATGATTAACACTTACATTGATATACGTATTACATTCCAACACGGATCAAATAAGTTATTTGGTTTGATATCTCAACCTTTGCATCAGCATTTACATTTATATATATAATTTTACCACGAAGCTTTACTTAGTTAGCATTAGTTCATTTTCACACAGAGCTCATGTATATGCTAACCCTTTAACTTCACTTTAGTTATTCTCCACATCGTATCCAAGGCTATTGCATTTCATACACACGTTCCTCTCTATCTATATACTAGCTCGATGGTAGTCACATGGTGGTGATACAAGTGTTTGGATACTACCTCCTCCGTGGGGCTTTCACAAGTTGTCACTTTCGACGATTTGGATAGCCTAGATTGCTCGAGAAAGTGATAGGGTAATTACCCTAAATAATCCCACCAATAAAGTCTCATTGTTCATTTTCTTTCGTGATTGTTTGGAGCTCTGCTCTTCGGCTTCAAACGCTATGGTATCATTCACCTCTCCATAACGGTTTATCTAATGTCTCAGTAAAGAAAATCCTCAGTTTTTTTCCAACTTAGTTGCGCTATAGGAATTGTGACTCCATTTCATTGCAAGTGATGTTATATAAAACAAACTCATTAATTCATTTCTCTTGTTTGAGTAATTTTTTTAAATATTCGACAGTAATTCTCTTAAATATCCTTGTAACCCTCTCTACTTACACATTTGACAGGATTACAGGCCCTATGTTGGAAACGAGGGTCTGTCTTTTACCTTTTTTCTTTCACAGATATCATTGCTCCACAACCACTATTTAGACCGGTCATTTAAAGAAAAATAATATTTCCAAGATAAAATTTACGATGTAAGTCTTGGAGACGCTCTTAGTTTACACTTTTTTTTTTTACCATCTCCACTACTATTCTTCATGATTTGAATTCTTATTTCTTTACAGGGTTGCATACAGGAAAAAAATGTCTATCTCATACCTCCTTTACAGGTACAATCTTAACCTTAAACATGCTAGGGTTTCTTTCCACTAATATAGCACTGTGTATGGATTTATTACTAACTTTGTTCAAAAACTTCCAGTTATGCTATGGAGCAACGAGCTTAGTATCGATTTCTTGAAGGGTTTCAATAGCAAAATCTAGCTCTTCATCGGTTGTTTTCACGTTGGCTTACAGGTTCTCATTATCTCCACATTTTCTCGCTAGGTTAAGCCTATGGTGATTTTATTTTGTTCGCCATAGACGCGGATATGCATTATTTACGCTTTGAGTTTTCTTCATTTTAGTAGCCAAGCCGATACATAGCCTTGGGGTTTAAAAGGTCATTCATGTAATTGTAAAGGCTACGGCCCCTTTTTTCATATAAACTCAGAAGTACAAGTATGAAAATTCCTATCGACCCCTCATGGTTACCATCATGAGAGTTTATGCTATCTTTAGATGAACATTTAAATGTATAGTATTTTTTTTAGTGTGAAGCCCTGTTGGGCTCTAGGGTTTTGTAAAAGGAACATCGTTCTCACTCAACCCTACGTACATACATTCATATGAGAGTACTACAAAATTTCCTATTAGATTTAACGTGTTTCTTTTCTTGCAATTTGGAATTTCACTGTAGGCATTTAAGGGTCTTTATTTGCTTCAGAGCTGTAAAACATTACTGCTGTTTATAGTCACTAGATTAATACTAAGTTACTCTTCGTGTATCTCCAATACCAATAATTATGTGTGTGTGTTTTCTTTAAGAAAGAGAAATACTTAATTATGGGTATGTAGAAGATAATTTCATCCTTGTATAGTTACTTTCTCAATATATATTCTTTTCTTTTGTTCATACTTAATTATAAGGGTTAAATTCTTTATTTTCAAAGAATTTGGAATGCATCACCTATTTCTTTTTCATTTGAAGAAAATGAATATTAGATTTGGTATTAAGTACAGACATATACAATTTACCTATGCATATAAAATTATTTTATGTAGTCCATAGGCTCAATGGATTCTTGTAATAGGGAATTATGATGAGTTCTCTAAGTCTTATCTTTCCCATGTTTAGTATTGACTCTATGGAACCTCTAGGCTAGATACTCATTCTCAGGGTATACATGTCTAACCTGAACATTAAACCCAAAATTTGACTTATTAATATAATAGCTCAATTTAAGCTTTTGTGATCCATATCAAGTTTTTTAGAAGAGGTTTTCGGGGGAAATCCCATTATAATTCATTTGTGACGCATTTCGAACAAACAAGTGTTGCTCATTGTCATGCCGATGAACCATACTTGTTGCCTCGAAATGCGTCACAAATGAATTATAATGTGATTTCATCCAAAAACCTCTTCTAAAAGAAATACAATAGCTATAATATGTTAAGTATATTTGTATCAATTAAGATTATTGTGTTATAAAAATAATACCTTCTCCCTTTGAACCTAGAACTATTTTTGGTCCTTCTTTCTTCTTACTTCTACAATGCATTTTATATATTTCTCTCAATTTCACTTTCTAGGTTCTGAGATAATCCCTTTTCTTTAACCTGTAACCACCAACCTTTTGTGTTGAATTTACCTCATCTTTCATGTTACCTGCAACACATAGTTAGCAAAAGACAATATAGTTTCTAACGTTCCAAATTAAAGTCTAGTACATAATATTTTCATTCACCTATTAAAATGAAAATCCAATATCTACCAATATTTCACTAAAATATCATAGGCTTAATACTTATCTAAATCCTTTCTTAAATAAGTTAGAGGTTATTAAAAATTGTAACTAGGTTCAGTCTCCATTATTATGTAATTGTAATCATGACCTTGTATATTCTTTATAAAGAAAGAAAAATAAATGATATTCTATTTTTGATTTTTGAAACTAGGTTCAAATTCCACAATGGAAAACTTAGATGACCGTGATTATGCTTGCATTAAATTCCTCTTTTCGAGAGCATCTAAATCAACCTAACCATCACCCAATTTGGTCAAGACGAAGTTAACTTTTGAATTTTTTATTCATACCTACATTAGGGACTCAGTCGGCCCTAACCACATGGGTAACTGCTTAGGTCAGGCTTAACCCCAAGTAAACCCTCAAGAAAGCATATACATAGAAGAGACCTCAAGCTAATTTAAACACAAAAAGAGCAATCTTGTTTTCTTCTCTTTTTCCTTGGTTCGCATAGGTTCAAAGGAAGCAGTTCGTACAAGGGTCTAAAATCACAGGCGCAAGGTTCGCTCTGAGTTAGGGCTTTCTATTCCCCCTACGCTAACACAGAACTGAGAATTTTCATCCCTCGACACTAGCACATAGGCATATGAGAGCAACCAGAGAGCCCTAAACAGTGGCACATAGGCTTAAGGGAGCACCATAGGGTTCAGAGGCAGATTTGAAAGTGTCGGTCCCCAGATGCTCACAAAAAATAATCCTGAAAGTGTCGAGGCCATCCCAGATGCATTCATAGTAACTGGAAGAAAGCATATGAGGGTTTTTTAGTAGATTTGGTGGGTTTGACCCGAGGCACATGCACAAGGTCTTCGTGAGAGCATCCGAGCAGTGACAAAATCCCTCACATAGTGGCAGAGGGAGAATCCAGGGTTTTGATCTTAGGTTTATCTGTTGGCTTCAGTTGGCTTTAGTGATTATGTAGATCTCGATTTATCTTTGTCGTTATATAGATTTGTAGATTTGTAGATCTGATTTATTAGTATCCACTGAAAACATATGTATTGAGATCATTGTACTCTCTGCTCAAATTTTTTTATGATGATCTATTAAAGAAGAAGATTTGAAAGGGTTTCCCTCTTATGGGGTTTTTCCCTAGTCTTGGATCAATCTACTATCTCTTATGGTGTTGTTGTTACCTTACTTGTCACTGCATATATTGTTCTTTCTTCAATTACTTTTATCAGTGATTATAGTGCTAATAATTGGATGCATTGTAAATGAAAAAGTAAATTGGGCTAAAGTAACTCATAGAGCATAGAAAAATAAGAAAATTTAACATCTAGGATAAAGAATGATATTGGTCATGCGTCATAGTCCCATTTGGACTCATTGTAATGAATAAAAATACTTATTTTATTGAGAAAAAATTATCCATAATCCCAATACCAAGTTGACCCAAGAGAAAGATAAAGGTGTTCTAAAGTAGGGGTATTCGACCCTCAAGAAATGTTATAAATATAAGGGAGCTCAACCTCATTTGGACATGCATCTCAAGCAACTTAAATCTACAATACTCAAGGAGAAGAAGAGTAGCTTGGAGGACAAAGAAGAAGAGCATAAGTCAAAAAAATTTAAAGGAAGATTTTCTCTTGTGTCCTTAGGGTTTGTGAAGCTCCCACTTGTAGGAGGATGAAACTTTGTAATAGTTGCAGGGGGACAAAATTGTAGGGCTAAAATTTTGTTACAATGGCCGAAGTTTTTGTAGTAGTGTAGCAATATGAAAGTGTTGGGATTTATCTCAAGGAATATCATGTTGGGGGTTGGCTTGGGGATTGGTGGGTTTATTGTCTTAGGTGTTTGGGTCTTGGAAGTCTCTTTTGTAATCCTATTCTAAATAAGAAGAGAATAGTTTTCTAGGTTTTCCCCTTGGAGGTGTTTTTCCCTAGATTGGAGCCTATATATTGTGTACTCTCTCTCTGTGGTATTCATTATTTTAGTAATTTCTTGATGAATAGATCTAAATAACTAATAAAGAACCAAACAACATCACAAGTAATTATCATGATAAGGAAAATAAGCTATAATCTACAAGTCTACATATTCTCCAACATGGTATCAAAGCTAAGGTGCAAGAGGGATATAGGAGATCACATCTTCATTGGAACCATAGAACGGTTATACAGAAGGGTTTTAAGGCCCTTGGAAATATTGCTACATATATCAATAATTATCTATTGAAGACCATCTATAGGATAGTAAATGAAGTAACAAATGGAAGCTTGTTCTTTGCTTTATCTCGCACATTAAATAATGAGAATGTATGGGTTACTCACAAGGGTGCCTCGAGATATATGATAGGAGAATTCAATCAAATAAAAATCCTATATAATAGAAATTCATATCACTCTATTGAACTTGGAAACAACAAGATCTATCCAGTGAAAGGAATTGAGTCTACATTGTTGGATCTCGAGTGAGGAGGAAACATTCACCTCATCGACATTTTATATGTTCGAGGTTTGAGGAAAAACTTACTTTCCATTTATTGTATTGAGGATAAGGGCGATAAATTTTCTTTTGTTGATGACAAGGTTTTGGTTTGGGGTAAGGGATCTATTATTAATGAAGCAAGGGTGATTGGGATTCGTGAGGGAATACACTATACACCCCTAGCTCAAGCCCTAGTTCACCTAGAAGTGAGTCCTTCCAAACTATGGCATAGAAGGTATGAACACCTTCATTATAATATATTGCCATTTCTAAGTCAAATGGTGAATGGCATGCCCAAAATAAAGAAAGATAATGAGAGTATCTATAAGGGATATGCTCTAGGAAAGAATGTAAAGAAACCATTTACATGTAGTGACACCAAATCCAAGGAAATGTTAGATCACATACACTCATATGTATGTGGACCTATGGAAATAAAGTATCTTGGTGGGTATCAATATTGTTTAACCTTCATTGATGATTACTCAAGAAATAATTGGTTGTAACTTCTCAAGAACCAGGATGAGGTATTCAAAAAGTTTTAGGAGTTTAAGAATGAAGTGGAAAACCTAATTGAGATAAAGATCAAAATTCTAAGGTCATAAAATTATGTAGAATACATCTCCAAAGAGTTAATATATTTTTGCAAGGAAGTGGCAATCAAGAGGGAGCTCATTGTTCCCTATAATCCTGACTAGAATGACATGGTAGAAAGGAAGAACCGTACTATTGAATAATGTGTTAGCGTTATGCTACATGATCAAGATCCCCCTCAATTCCTATGGGGAGAGGAATTCATGACAACAATCTACTTATATAATTAAAGTCCTCATAGGATTCTTAACAACATGACTTCAGAAGAAGCATTTATAGGAAAGAAGCAAAGTATGGATCATCTTCATATATTTAGGTGTCCTTTATATATTTGTATACCCAAAGACAAGAGGAAGAAGCTAGATCCTACCAGTCTAAAGGAAATATTTGTGGGGTATAGTGTTTCATCAAAGGCATATAGAATATATATCGAGGATCATCAAATTGAATTAAGGAGGGATGTCATCTTTGATGAGAGCATAGCTTATAAGAAATCAAGGGATGTTCCGATCAACTATAATGAATAAGAGATACTTATCTTTTAGGATATATCTAGGGAAAATGATGGTCAAGAACTAGGACTTGCTCAAGAAGATTTTGACGTTCCTTGTGAGCCTACAGAACAAGTAATTGTTCCAAAAGATCGGAAGATACTTGTTTGTCTAAAAACTACTCTTCAAGAGGAATAAGGTCATGAATCATGAGGGACATCTAGGGAAAGTAAGAGACTAAAGAGGTATTTTGGGTATGTTGCATACATGAAAAATATTATTGAAGGAGAACCTTCCTCCTATGAAGATGAAACTAAACATCAATAATGGAGAAATTATATGTAGGGAGAATACCAATCCATGACGAAGAATGATGTCTAATAGATTGTCCCTAGGCCAAGTGACAAATCTATAGTCACTTCATAGCGGATTTACAACATAAAGCACATTGTAGATGGGAGCATAGACAAATACAAAGAATTTTTTTTAGCGAGAGGCTTCTCACAAAAGGAAGGAATTGATTATGAGGAAACCTTCGCTTGCACAACTAGATATAAAACAATTAGATAACTTATTTCATTATTTACTTCTATAAAATAGAGAATCTATCAAATGAATGTCAAGACAACTTTCTTGAATGGGACCATTGATGAAGAATTTTACATTGAGCAGCCTCAAGGATTTTAAATAAATCAAAGGGAGATTCATGTCTATATATTAAAGAAGGCTCTATATGGATTAAAGTAAGATCATAGGGACCAGTATCAAGGATGGATGCATATCTATTCAGACTTGGTTTTACCAAGAGTACTACATATCTTAATCTATATATCAAGGTGGTCCAGGATGAACCAGTTATCAAACTCTTGTATGTGGATGATCTAATATTTACAGATCTAGAGCATCCGATTCAGGAATGAAAGAAGTAGTTAGAAACATAATTATATATGAAGGATCTTGGGATAATGCACTATTATTTAGGACTAGAGGTATGGAAGAAGCCAAGAGAAATATATATTAGCCAAGGTAAGTATGTGATAAATATGTTTCAAAATTATGGAATGATAGATTGCAAGCATATGATGACTCCTATGATTACCAATCTAAAGATGTTGAGGAGTTCAGAATCTATTCTATTGGATCCTACCTGCTACAGATAATTGATTGGGTCCTTGATGTATCTAGTAAATACTATAGGAGACATTTATTTTGCAGTAAATTTCCTAAGTCAATTTTAGATGGAGCCAAAACATGATCATTGCATTGTGGCCAAGCATATCCTAATATATTTATGTGGAACTATATATCACTACCTTTGGTACCTTGGTAATGAAGTCCAACTTGTGGTATATACATATACCTATTGGGGTGGCAGTGAGACAGACTGAAAGAGAACAACAAGTGGATTATTTAGTCTAGGATATTTCATGGTTTCATGGATGAGCAAAAAGCTGGATATGGTTGCTTTGAGTAGTGCTAAAGTTAAATATGTTGTTGCAAGTGAGGTCTTTTAGAAAGTAGTTTGGCTCAGGAATTTACTATCATACTTGTTTGAAGGACCACTTATCCCTACATGGATACATTGTGATAATCATATTTTCATAATTTTGATAGAAGAATTGGTGTTTCATGCAAAGATGAAGCATATAAAAAACAAGTAAAACTACATCAAAAGCTTGGTAAGAGTTGGGGTCATGGAGCTACACTATCTACCTACAAATGAATGGGTAGTAAGCATAATGACTAAAGATTTACCAGAAAATAAGCTTGACCACCTAAGCAGTAAGCTTGGCTTGGAGGATATATCTTCCCCAATTGAGAGGGGTTGATATCATATAGTTCTTGATTTTATGGGTTAGGCACTAAACTAGGACTGAAAGTTGTAAGTCTTAGTGTACATAAATCCCTGATAAAACTCACCTCCTGAACCCTTTAGGAGTGTCCTGCTAATTTTATCGGTTCAAAACTAGTCTTTCTCTACCACTGATTCCTTTCAACAAATTTTTTTCTATAGGCCCACACCCATGACATTGATCTCCAGTGACCATCATAACCTTGGTGGTTTGTTTCACCCAAAAATTCTATCAATAATCAATGGAAACCAAATTAAGATTTTTCTTCTTTTATCCTTGCCACTCTTTTAGCATAGCTAATTTCAATTTTTTTCGTGACAATTAAGAGTTAATCTCACATATCATTCTTTAACATATTTTTAAGAAAATTAACATGCAACAAATAATTCCTTCTTTCCATAATTAAAATAAATACTTACTATAACATATTCCATCGCTTTTCTTTTAGGATTTTAATTAAAACATATAAAATTTATAAAGTAATGTTCTCAATTATATTTACCAAACAATGGTATTGCAAACTATATATATGAAGATCATTCTGCTACGTTAATTAGATTGCAAGAATATTTCAAAATGGAAAGATAAGAGTAAAATCAAATATAAACAAATTGCATTCCTATCTACCCTATTTCGATAACTAGATTAGACCACATGATATGTTGAGTAACAAAATGAATTTAATTTAATGGTGATTCAATGCATGCAGAAAGAACCAACTCAATAAACTAGATAGTGAATATTAAGTGACAATTGAAAACGTATTAGAATACCACGTTGGAGGGAAGTCAAGTGAAGTGTATTTTCAATCAAGGTCTAACTTTCATTTTGTGTAGAACACCCAAAAGAGTGAGTGGGCCCTGAGTCATCCAGTCTAGATTTTGGTCGTCCATGTCTAATTCTTGGTTCTCTTCCTCATTTTTATTAGAATATAATAGCTTTTCTTCCTTTTCTTTTTCTCTTCTTGTTCCACCGAAAGTTTTTTCCAATAGTGGAATGTTATCTCTCTCACCACTGTGAAAGAGTGGAGGCTCTTCTTGTTTTTCCACAGAGTCTGCTAATTCTTCAAGAGTGGCAAGAACCACGTCTTCAAAAGTGGAAACTACTATCCCCATGGACGTGGTATTTTTATTCTTTGGAGAATAGGGAAGATTGATTACTCCCAGGATCAATCCAAAATCTTTTGCAAATTGATGGGTTATAGGGCGGATGGCCAAATTTGATCATAAAGAATTTCACATGCAAGCCTAGGCTGAGAAGAGTCACCAACTTCAGAAGCACTAGTAGGGGAGGTGAAATTAATGTTGTTGCCTTGATCAGAAGATGGAATTATTGGGTTGGTGAGTTTATCATCCATAAAACACTGGCTTCCCTCCTTCTAGTTCCAGAAATGTTAATGGTGTTGGACCTGCCAACATTCAAGGGATATGCCCGGTATGAAGTCCCAATTAGACCTCACACTTTTTGGTGTAGGAGTCCCATCGGATATAAAGGCCCAGTTTCCAAATCCTTAGATATTTTCCTTGGATTTAGCTGTCAGCATGAGAGAGGGATGCAATGGTGTCTTCAAAAAGCAAGGGGGTGTGCCTCGTGAGTGTTCATTTGCAACTATGTCAAGGTTCTTCTAATACAGAGGGGGATAAAAGTGAGCCTCTAAGTGAGAGCTAGTAGTACCAGCCATGAAGAGACATACATGAACCAGAAGGATCCATCTAACATCTAGCGAAATAGTCCAAAGTGGATGTGAGGGTTGTTACAAATAATAAATGAAGAAAATATGTCTGGTATTCCATGGAATAGTCAACAAGGATGGGATAACAATAATAACCATTACAACATATTCTCAATAACATAAACACTAAGATAACCAAAATAGTTCAACTATATTAGCACGTGTCAAAGAAAACATGAAATACAAGTGTTCACATAATAGTCTTAGAAACATTCATAGTCCATGCATGAAGAACATGTTGGCCTTAAAGGCTTCTATTATTAAGCAAAATTTCCAAGAGACATGTTTACAATGTACATCACTCGCCCCAATAGTGGGACATTGGAGTCACTCCTTTCTCCTCAAAGAACTAGTTGATATCTCTAATGTCTTGCAAGAGGAACTAAGGTGAAATGTTCATTGCTCATATAATGAAGGAGTATATCTAACCAATGGTGACTCTTTGACTACCTTCATGACTCTTTGTGTTCCTATGAATTTTCAACTTACATGACTCTTTGCATTACATGGGTGTCCTTTAAACTTCCACTTTACAATACATTTGAATACAATATACATAGTCCACAATAGTAAGGTTCTTTCTAGTTATGGAAATTTAGCCCTTGATTGAAAATTAATTCACTTCACTTGACTTCCCTCCAACAAACTTGATTAAATTAAGACACACCTCTTTTAAAAATAAAAGAAGAAACATGACATGCAACCTGATTAAATTATGACAGGGATTATATTAGCCATATTATTATAAAGATATAGGATATTTGCAGGGAAACATAAAGCAAGTGGTGACTGAAACCCTTGTGTAAAGGTAACTGATATTGATCTGATGTTGTAATTAACGATAATAGTAATTAGAGAGCTGTAAATTATCAATCAATGGTCTACAGTAAAAAACAAATCATATATTCTCCTTTGGGACAAGGTACGATCAGTTTCATAAATTTACATCTTAAATATGGTTTTAACTTTTTGAATTGACACCATTACTATCTAATATTAAAATTTTAAATTAATTTATAATTAGTATAAATTTATTTTATTTTGAAATTTATATGTATTGAAAGTGAAACAATTTGAATTTGAGAGTGGAGATTTATATAGTTATTTATATTATCATAATATTTTCGATATAAATTGTGTAGAAGAGACAAGTCTTTCCCTAAAATTTAGGTTTAGATTTATATAATTATTATATAAAACCTTAATAAACCTTACTTTTAAAATTTATAATTAATATAAATTTATTTTAATTTCAAATTTATAAAGTATTGAAAGGGATATAATTGTTCAAAATACAAATCTCTTATTAATTTTTTTTGTAAGTAAGAGATTTAATCCCTCTCCACACTTAATAAGTTACATGTTAAAATAAATTTGTTTATTTTAATTTCATATTTTTTATATAAATTATATTTATATTTTTTATTTTATTAAAAAATTCATATAATATATATATATAGTTACATACTACCTATTTTCCATAATATTTTGGACATATTTTATATGTTTTTTTATTTAATTTTTTGATATGATATGCACAACACAATTTTATTAAAGAGTAATCAATTTTTATTTATTGAATAAATTTAAAAATAAAGTTTTGAAATATAATGATTATATATAAAATTAATTAATTAATATATTATAGACATATTTCATATGTTTTTTTATTTAATTTTTTGATATGATATGCACAACCCAATTTTATTATAGAGTAATCAGATTTTATTTAATGAATAAATTTAAAAATAAAGTTTTAAAATATCATTATTATATATAAAATTAATTAATTAAATTTTAATGTGATATGTTTGATATATATATAATTTAGGGAAAAATTTTATGGTATATATTAAGTTTTTATATGATTCTTATTTAAATTTAAAAATGAAGTTTTAAAATAGTATGTTTATTTAAATCATAATTATTGAAATTTCTTTTAAATGTGATATACGTATTATTAATTTTTCTCCTCAAAAATATTTAAATTTTGTTTATAAAACAAAGTTACAATAAAAAAAAAATGGATTAATTTATTATTTTTGTTATTACTTTTTACTTTTCATTACTTTTAAATAAGTATAAATTATTTTATTCTAAATCTCACTTTCATGGCCAAGTGTTGAACCATCCTCTCATACCAACTTAGTAACACACCCTCTAACCGCCTTGGGTTTTTCTTAGGGAGTGGAGGGAATGGCATAAAATTTACCTAAGATCCATGGTATTGTTATGAAGTTTGGCTTGTAAAATCATTATTTTCCAACTTTGTCAACATCCAAAATAAATACAACGATCACGTGCAGCCGATCCAAAGATTTTCAAAGATATAAATTTTATCTAAATTTAATTCTCGAATTAGAGGTCATGCCCATTTGAAATTCAAGCCTTGTAACCCTTGCCACATCATCAAGGACTCACCATGTAGCAACCACATGACAATTCTTCTTCATATGAATCCCACCGTGGCACCTACCATGTCATAGCACCTTACCACCACTTCTTTACAATGACACTCCATTCAAACCCCCACAACACAAGACAATTTATTCATGCCATTTAACAAGGACGATCATCCTCCCATGAATTATATCTTAAGGTTTAGCACTGAACCTAAGGAATATTTCACACAAATGATTCATACTTATTTAGATAATTATTTTGTCATTTTCATATTATCTGTTATGAAGGTCGACACATGCTTTTAAACTTGTAGATTTCATGGGTGCTAATTTTTGTAAGATGTTGACTGGCATGGGTATAAATGTGTTGATATGCTCTTTTATCTTTTTGGAATGTATATTGACTATAGATTTGACTAAATGTGTTTAATGCATGTGTTGAAATCATAATTGTGAACTGATAGAATGGTAAATTTTGATACATCAATCTATTTTCTAACTGAATTTTATGATTGTAATTGTTTTGGCCACTAGTCCTGGTAAAAGGGGTTGATTTCAAACTTAGTAATGATGTGAATATAAAAATACCAATATGCACTTTCAAGTCTTATAATATTTCCCTGGTATGAGTCCTAAATATGTGAACAATAGAAAATCAACATGCTTCGGATAAACATGCTTAGTGTTGGCATGGCAAGGTAACAAGTCAAATTTTTTATGTTAATACAAATAATATGTATGTGCATGTAACAACACATAATAAGATCCACTTGCATCAAGAAATAAAAGTATTAACAGTAGTGAGGTACAACATAGCATGGACCAAGTCCATGATGAGAAGGAAAGGGAAAGACCCCCCCTAAAAGAGAAGAAACATTTAGGAGCTTGAAAGCTAAGTTGAAGAGTTGCAAGACAAAAAATAAAAGGCTCGTTAGAAAGCAAAAGGAGTAGGAAAGGATAAACACAATGTTTCTATAAAACATGCCGTATATGCAAGGGTCATTGCAACATGTATCAAGTTCTAGAGATACAGAGGAATGTCATGCTGACAAGGCTAGAAAGGGACCTCACAAGGTTGAAGAGAAAAGAAAGCCAATTTCAGGCACTATGGAGAGGAACATATGAGAAAATACTTCCTTGAAAAATAATGAAAGAAGAATATTAATTCATGTGAATTCAAGGCACACGAACCAGTAACCAATAACACTCAAGGAAGTGTTTTACACATCATTTTGTCACCATGACACTTGACTGTTAAATTGGATATCTCGCCATCCATAAACATGTTCCATTACACTTCCTTAGAAGACAAAAAATCAAAAACCCTTGAAGAAGATGTGAATTTTGGGTAAAATGTCTTTATGAATTGTTAACTATTACCTACATTTCTAGTAAGGTTCCACGCATTGGCAGTTTCTATCACTAATAATTGAACATAACTGCATTATATCTTCCACACAGGTAAATCAAATAAAATTAAAATAAAAATCAAATTCCAGAAGCATTGTTGGTCAAATATATCCCAACCAAAACCTTCTAGGTCATATCTATTCGAGCCATACCCCTCAAATCATGGAGCTAATTCCCTTTCATAAAGGAACCCCAATCCCCCAATTATAGGATCTCATACTTCTCTTTTGGATCTGAAACTTCTTCCTCTTGGCATATAAACTGACTAGAGGATAGAGGGATTTGTGAGTTCAGAAAAAATAGACTTATGATTTTGGATTTAGATTGAAAGGATTATCAGCTAAGGAGAGGTTTAGATGAATTTGGGAGGAACCTCATGACATCAAGGAAAAATTTGTAAGGCTCTTATTTATCCTTGAATTAATACACATGGATATTTTTTTCCCATTGTATTGTCTCGTTGAAGTGATGAATGGTTTATGATTATTTTGATATTCGGTAAGATAATCTCAATTTCTAATCTCCTTAATCATTAGATTGAACTTGTTTGAATTGTTATGATCTCATATGCCTTTGATCTTTTTTATGTTTGTGATTGTAGGTATTTTTGAGCATTTGGAAGTTTCATCAAGACAGAGTAGGGATATTCATCAAGCATTTCACAAATAGGTAAGAGCCTTATTCTGTTAGGGCCCTATACTACTAGTGTAACCCCTTATTGTTATTAGTACAACCCCCTTATTATATTTTTGTACCCATGTAGTCCCCATATTGTTATTATTGTGCCCCATATAAGCCCACTATTGTTATTATTGTTCCCTTACATTATTATTTTTATGTCGTCTCTGATTATATTATGACCCCTTAGACTCCTATATGTAGAAAGGAGGTCAATTGTCATTTGTATCATCTAAGGATTTTTTCATTTGTGTAAATTAAAGGAGGTTTCCCCCTTGAATAGGCTTATTTCTAAGGCATTGATCTATCTTTTCTATCTTTTTGTGAGCTAGTTTCATAACATTTGGTATCAGAGCTTTTGATTCTAGGGTTTCATTGCTCCAAATAGGTCATTGTGGCATTTTCTCTATAACGTTTTCTCTACAAAGTTTCAGAAGATAAGAAAAAAACCCATTTGAGATGAAATCGTGCTGAAGCCAGGCTCTAAATTTCAGATATTATGTTGTTATATTTTCGGAGATATGATTTGAGGAAGTTAGGGTTTTGGCAAGCTCCAGAATTTCAACTAAAACATGTCATTGTGGGAGTTTCGCTATAACGCTTTGGCTACAAAGTTTCAGAAGCTAAAGAAAAAACCTAGTTGAGAAGAAATCGGTCTAAACCTAGGCTCCAAATTTCAGATCCTATAACGCTATATTTTGGGAGATATAGTCTAGGAAATTATTTTTTTGCAGACCCCTGAATTACATTCCAAATAGGTCACCTTGGGAAAATCGTCATAGATATCTCTCTGAGCATCAAACTTAAATTTCGTAAGACATTAAAGAAATAGGACGAACTGTAGCTTCCTGTGTATATTTTTCAGAACCAAAGGTCAAAATAGTCACACGTGGCACTTCATACAAGTTCGCTCTTCTTAAAAGGTATATAATCAGGTCATCTTGGGAGATTGTGCATAAGTCTTTCTTGGAGAATCCAATTTTGATCAGACTGCTGGCATTGGAAAGAGGACATAGAGCGCTATTGCAATTTGCAATTTTAGAACTAGAAGAGCCGAAATTACAGAGTTATAGTCATTTCAAGCTCGAGTTCCTAAAATCAAGAAAAGGCGATATGAGGAATTTTGATGGCAAGGATCCGGTAAATTGGATACTACAAATGGAGCAATATTTTAATCTATATGAGGTGAAATTGTTACAAAAGGTACATATTGCATCTTCATATTTAGAACCAGAATGGTATAAAAGGCTTTGTTCTCGTAAACCATTTGTTACGTGGTCAATTTTCACGGAGGAAATGATAGCACATTATGAGGATAAAACGCGAAACACCTTCTTTAGCCAACTGATAAATCTCAAACAAAATTTTTTAATGGCAGAGCACATTGAGGAAATTCAAAAATTGAATATAAGGGTAAATAATATTCTAGAGAAGCAAAGGATTGATGTCTTCATAGGTACTTTAAAGGATAACATTCAACATGAGGTTTGTCTTTGCAAACCTGATTCATTGCAGAAGGAATTTAGGTGGGCAAGAAAAATTGAAAGTGAAATTATGGAAACAAGGAATCCCACCACTCACGACTATGATTATGGAAGTGTTTCTTCTCCTATCTTTCCACAACCTACAAGGTTTACACCACAACAATTGGAATAAAAATGAGAAAAAGGGCTTTCTTACAATTGTGATAGTAAATGCACTAAAGGTCATAAGTGTGCTAAGAAGAAATTATTTTACATAGAGTATGAACAGGAGGAAGAAGAGGATCAAGAAACATCAAAAGAAGAGGATATATTCTAGGACCCTGATAAAAATGGCAATGTTGTAATAAAAGAAATAAAACCCATTGGTTAGCTCTACGAAAGAGAGTCTGAACTAGGAGAGTCTGGCTCTGCAGAACACTCTACATTGTTCATGTACATAGTAATCATGGTTTTAGGGAAGTTAGAACAATAACCTAAGAAATAGAAACTAATTCCTATCCTGAGGTCACATGAAGCAAGTCACACTATTCTAGGATATTCTACATTATCTTCAACACTCCCCCTTAATGGAGAAGGGGTTCACAAATATACCTAACATCTCCCTAGACATTTCAAACTTAATCCTACCAAGAGGCTTAGTGAAAATGTCTGCAAAATTATCACATGTATTACAATATACCAAATGGATTTCTTTGGATTGCACTTTCTCCATGATGAAGTGGAATTGTGTATCAATATGTTTAGTGTTTTTGTGGAACACCGAATTATTATAAAGTTTGATTGAACTCTGATTATCACATCTGATTGTTGTTGCATCTATTTTTTCTTCCCCAACATCCTGGAGAAGTCTCCACAACCAAACTACCTCACACATTGCTGCACACATGGCTTGATACTCTACTTTTGCTAAGGATAACAAGACTATGTTCTTATCCTTGCTACTCCATGTGATCACCTCGGATCCAATGCTGAATGCATAACCTATTATGGATCTGCGATCATCTACATTTCCAGCCAAATATAAATCTACAAATCTTGTCAATCTAACATCAGAAGAGTCAGTGTAAATAATACCGTAATCTACAGTACCTTGTATATACCTCAAAACACTTTTCGCTGAATTCCAATGGATTTCAAGTGGCTTGGACATATATTGGCTTAGCACACTGATTGCCTAAGCCAAATCTGGTCTAGTGGTGGTTAGGTATATTAGACTCCCAACTAGTTGTCTGTAAAGTGTCACATCTACCTCCTTTGAGCCATCTTATCTTTGTAGTTTGATGTTCTGTTGTAATGGTACTACTACAAGCTTACACTGATCCATCATAAATCTCTCGAACAGGCCTTTGACATGCTTTCCTTAGGACATAATTGTTTATCTTGAATCCCTTTTGATCTCAAGACCCAAATAATATCTTAATTCTCCAAGGTGTTTCATTTCGAATACCTGTGACATTTGTTGCTTGATTTCTTTGATCAGATATGTAGCATCACCTGCAATGATCAAATCGTCTACATACAAAGAAATCATCACTATGAACCCTTGTTCATCTTTCATCGTGTAAAGATTAGGGTCACTTTTGCTTCTGTTGTAGACAACTTGCAGAAAAAATGAGTCAATCTTTTCATACCAAGACCAGGGTGCTTGCTTTAGTCCATAAAGTGCTTTCTTCAATCTATAGACTAAATGTTCTTTCTCGTTCTGGACAAACCCTTCAAGTTGCTCTAAATAAACCTCATCTTTTAGTCCTCCATTTAAAACTGCAAACTTTACATCTAGTTGGTGTATCATCCAATGTTTCTTAGTAGCTAAAGCAATTAACATTCTGATAGTGTTTAGTTTAGCTACACAGGTGAAGGTTTCTTCATAGTCTATACCTTCTTTTTCTGAATACCCCTTTGCTACTAATCTAGATTTTAATTTTTCTATGGTTCCATCTTCATTGATCTTCGGTTTGTATAACCATTTACAAACTATGGTTTGTTTTCTTTTAGGAAGTTCAACTAGTTCCCAAGTGCTGTTCCTAATTATTGATTCATATTCCTGTTCCATGGTTGTTTTCCATTCTCTACATTCATTTGCTTCTTTATAACTAGAAGGTTCAACCACATTCATCATACTAGTTATAAAGGCATTTTCACTATATCTTGCAGGCAGTTGAGCTTTCCTACCTGATCTCCTGAGAGGTGGGGTTGCTTCAAACCTTGTTTGATCATTATTTTCTTCCTACTGCTGCTGCTGCTGCTATTGTTGTTGCTGTTGCTATTGTTGTTGATGTTGTTGTTCATCTTCTTCTTTTGTCTGTTGCAGATCCGAATTATTTTCTGCTTCTTCTGCCACCAATTACGGAATATTCCATTCCTTATTGTGCTTATCAGATTCTTCATGATCCTGCTCATGGAATATGACATCTCTACTAACAAAAATATTGTGAGTAGAGGGATTCAATAATCTGTAATCTTTATGTTGTGAACAATACCCTATAAAGGTACATCTGATGGCTTTCGAATCTATTTTTATTCTATCTTCCTTTGGAATATGGGAAAATTCTTTAGATCCAAATACTCTTAAGTGGTTTACTGCAGGCTTAAATCCATATAATGCTTCATAAGTAGTTTTAAACTCAAGACTCTTCATAGGACTCCTATTTTTCAAATAAACTGCAGTATTCAATGCTTCAACTCAAAAAACATTTGAAAGATTCTTACTATTCAACATGGTCCTAGCACATTCCACTAGTGTTTTGTTCTTTGTTTCAATTACTCCATTTTACTGTGGAGTATGGGGTACTTTGAACTACTGCAATATTCCATCGTCTTTACAATACCTGATAAGATCATCTTTCCTGTATTCTCCCCCTTGATCGGACCAGAGAATTTTTATCTGTTTCCCTATTTGCCTTTGAATCATGTTTTTTAACTGCTTAAAGTATTCAAATGTGCAATCATCAATAAACAGTAAAAAATATAGTGCACCTCGTAATGATTTTGTTTACATGGGCCACACAGGTCTGTATGCACTAATTCAATTATATCCCTCTGTTTCTTTTCTACTCGAACAGGGAATTCTTCTCTATGCATTTTTCCTAATGTACACGTATCACAATCATTATGTGCTTGCTTTAGCATAGGAAGATCTCTTACCATTTCCTTCTTCTGTAGTAACAACAAATCATTGTAATTAATATGACCAAATCTCTAATGCCATAGCTCTTCTGTAGTCAAACTCGTTGCTATCAAGGCTCGAACTGGTGCAGGTCTTACATCCAACTTGTACAAACCTCCTGTTCAGTTTCCTATAGCAATTGTCTTCATGCCATCTAGCATATCTTTAATATAATAGTTAGATTTAAAAAATTCAACTTTAAGATCTTGATATGTGATCATAGATATAGAAATCAAGTTCTTTGTTACACCAAGTACATACATGAAATTATGAATTTGTTTTACATTACCGTTAGGTAGAATGAAAGAAATTTTCCCACACCCTTTGATCTGATGACTTCTATCATCACCTAGGTAAATTTGTGCTCCTTCATTGATTTCTTTAAAATCTTTGAACCAATGCTTGTTCCCTGTCATATGTGTTGATGCTCCCAAATATACATACCAGATGTCTACATCAACATTCTCATCAAAATCTGCCAGAAACAATCTAAAATTTTTCACATGATTTTCATTCGCGAGATGACCTGCATGTCGTTTCTGCTTCTATTGTTCTTCATGATATTTCTTCTTCTTGCACTCCCTAGCAATATGACCAAGTTTTCCACAATAAAAATAGTTAATTTCAAATTTGTTTCTATTCGGATGCATACTTTGGGTCTGATTCGGTATTTTCTATGAATGTCCTCCATTTTGTTTTTGTGGATTTCCTTTCCCTTTAAAGAAGTTATTCTTTGCCATCAATGCAAGATCGACACTCTGCGGCTTCAGAATCGATATTATTTCTTCTTCTTGCATTAGTATTCCTGTCAACTCTTCAAACTTCGATATTTTCTCTCTCGTATTTATCGTAGTGATGAACATTTGGTAGTCATTGGTCACACCATTCATGGTAATTGTTACAAGATATGTATGTCAACTATATGACCAATGTCTGCCATTTTTGTTCTTCAGATCTTTGATCCTTGCTATGAAGGCAGCAACTGTTTCATTCTCCTCCACCTTCAGGGATAAGATCTTTCTCTTTAGATACAGAAGATGATTTGTATTCCTAATCTCATACAGATCCTTCAGAATTCCCTAGATCTTGTTAGCTTCCTTACACTCTCTGATGTGTGGTATGATGCAGTCTTTCACTGACATCTTCAACAACATCTTTTCTCTACCTTCTCGCTTCTCACAATCTGGGATCGATGCTAATCTAGCTACTGGCTTCAGCTCATCCCCGTTTACAATCGTCCAAGCACTTTTCACTTCTAATAGAGTCTGCATCTTGAATTTCCAATTTTCATAATTGGAACCATCGAGCTTGTTATTCTCATTCAAGCATGCTTCAAACATATTATTATTCATCTTGGCGATTTAGACAAAAAAAAATTGAGAGGTAAACAAGATGTTAGATTTACCCCAGATCTGTGACAAAGATAGATCACTGATCTTCAATGTTGTTTGATCTCGCAGCACACCCACAGATCACCGTGGCTTCCTTCACAGCCTCCAGACAACCTTCTATTGTCAGCCTCTGCAGCCTTCTCCAAGATGCAGCCTTCTCTTAGCCTCCACAGAGCCTTTTTGTTATTTACACGATCGTCGCAGATGTACACCACTTATCTCAGACGTCATCGTAGATGTACACCACTTATCTGTGACGTCATCAAAGCTATACACCTAATATCTAAGATGGTCGTCACATTTATTCTCCTGAAACCTACAACGATTTTGGTTTATTCTCACCCTCCTCTCGGCGTACAGGTTCCTCAACCCTGACGCTTTGATACCATGATAAAAATGGAAGTGTTGTATTAAAAGAAATAAAACCCACTGGTCAGCTCTACGAAAGAGAGTTTGAACCAGGAGAGTCTGGCTCTGCAGAATGCTCTACATTGTTCATGTACATCACACATTATATAGTAATCATGGTTTTAGGGAAGTTAGAACAATAACCTAAGAAATAGAAACTAATTCCTATCCTGAGGTCACGTGAACCAAATCACACTATTCTAGGATATTCTCCATTATCTTCAACAGACCCAACCCCAGAGAAAGAATAAATGAAATCAACCATATCTTGTAAAGCATTGGCAAGAATTACCACTCCTCAAACTCTCAAGATAGAAGGACATATATCAAGAAGTGAAAGATCACATTGAGAAAGAAGAAATGATGCATTGTTCGAAAGTACCACTCCTCAAACTATCAAGATAGAAGGACATTTCAAGAAGAAAAATGTTCAAGAAGTGAAAGATCACATCGAGCATCAAGAAACGAATCCGACCATATCTTGTAAAGCATTGGAAGAAATTACCACTCCTCAAACTCTCAATATAGAAGGACATATTAAGAAGAAAAAGGTTCAAATAGTGAAAGATTACATCGAGCATCAACAACAAGTTCTCCAAATTTTAAAGGATAACACCACTTTGGCGCAAAATCGAATGAAACAACAGGTAGATCAACATTGTAGTGAAATTTTTTGATGTAGGTGATTTGGTATTTTTATGGCTACATCTCAAGTAAGCTATTTATGTCTAAGGGTTCCAATTTGAAATATCATAGATACAATTTTCCATCACATAACATAAGTAAATATGAAACTTAAAATTGAAACCAGCAACTACAGTTACACAATTTTTGAAGACGAAAAACACATATGAACTAATAAACAAAGATAGAAAAAAACATACTACACTTCTCAATTCTTTGAATCACCAGAAAACTTCTTCATTGAGGGTTGAAAAATGGTATACATCTCATAAGTCCAGGACTTGCAAAAACTTGTAGAAACATTAAAACCTTTATGACAAAAATTTCAACCCCTTATAATGAGTTTGTCTTCCTTTTTATAGGGAGAATCAAAACTAGAACAATTACAAAAATATCTTGAAATGCAACAACTGTCTAAACTACTTAGTCGTGTGAGCATGTAGCTAGTCTAGTTGTCCTAATGATTACATAACAAACTTGATTCTTTTCTTGAAAATAAAATATTTACAAAATTAAAAAATGACATGGATATGTCATGATTTCCCAAATCAAAATATCTTCACTTTTGACTCCTTTGATCTCTCGAGGTGGACCCAGGATCCACTATTCAGAATTGTGGTGGATTGATAAATTGGTCACACTTCAGCCATAATTATGGATATTTTGTAGGAGTTTTAATGAGTGTGTTCTATGCCACCTTCAAACTTGTACGCTCACTAAAATCAGGTTTAGCAACAAACAAGTTTTTACCAACCATAGAAGTTGAAAATCCCTTTACAAATAATTGACTATAGCTATACCCTTGAAAGTCACATGCTTTTCATGTGAAGAATCCACTTTGCTTTATCTTCAACCAACATTTTCTCATACTACTCTAGAAGTAGGTTCCCTTGAAAGTCCCAACAACTAGGAAGTCATGCTCTAGTTCTTTGATCGAACATAGAATTAAATGTTGCTACCGACATTGTCAATTCATGCAAACATTCCTCATCCCTCACTACTTTTATCTAAATCATTTTGGTAATATCAATAATTACTTGTGTCTTTTCTAAGATATCAATTTCTCTTAGGTCATCAATTGAATTTTCAATGAGGTACTTGATGAATTTTTCTACAGTCCTAGCATTTTTAGCATCGTGATTCTTGGGTGACAGGATAAAAAATTCAGTGTTTTTTACTGCATCCCTTTGTTCTACAACTAAATTCATATGCTCCCTTATTTTTTTCACCTCATATATAATATCATCCCATATTATTTGTTTATTTTGAATGAGAGACATGTTACCTTTCAATTTATTCTTTTGCTCTTTGATTTCATCATTTGCAGCTTATAATGTGTTGTTTCATTTCTCCACACTTCCACTCAATGTCTCGAGTTGTTTTTCCTTATTTGTGGGTAGGTACTTGGTACTGTCCAGGTTAATTTGTATCTTTTTAATCTCACTCTCTCATAACTGAAAATCAATGAGAGTCTTGGTCAATTGTTTTATAGGATTTTGAGGGTTATCTAGTAGAATTATAACACAAATATGAGAATCATTTTTTGCTAAACCACTGCAATCTTTTGTTTGAGGACCCCCACCTGATTGCTTTTGTCTATCAACTCTTTGGCTGGAATACCTTTTTCATTCTCTACCTGGGCCAATCCATTTGTTTGTACATGTTCTATCGCAGGAATCTTAAGCTTCTACCTCAACGCTTGAATTTCATATTCACGGCCCTAGATAATTTCATCTACATCAATTTTGTCATTTTGGTCTATAACAAGTTTGAAAATCAATTCTTTGAAGTCCTCATTTTGAAAAATAAAGGGCTCTTCAATTATCATTCTCTTATTTTAGCTTGGTAGCATCGTTCTCCAATAATTTCTCGAACTTGCTAATAGTCAAGGCTCCTCTGATCAATTCATCGTAAATCATTTCCTCTACTTGTCTATGCAAGTTTATCTTATCTTGCAAGGGAACACTAGACATATCCAATGACAAATCCACTATCCCGCATTGTGGTCCAGATGGAATGGACTATACTAAAGGACGATATAATGAAAAATTCATTTGACTTCTTTCTAGGTCCATGGCAGCCAAAATCCTAGTTTGGTATGGGACTAAATGAGATGTTATATGAGATAGCATTTCATTATTCTTGTTCTTCTCCTCTTTCATCTACCCTTCTAATGAAAGGATATTTTGGAGTAAACCAATTTCCCCTTTCTTTATCAATTTCGATCCTAAGGCCTGTGGGTTATAGCCCACAAACCTATCAGAAGCATTTATCAGCTTTATACCCCAAGACCATTCAACTATCGGATACAAGAATACATAGGATACACGGGAAAACTCCGCTCTGAAACACTTAGCCAGACTTCAAATAATAATGAACCCGCATTCATAAATCGTCGGGTCCGCAGTCTCGAGCCACCTCCACATCACTTTCCATTCTCTGATCTCCGATCGGTCTTAATTGCTATTGGCCCATCACATATCGGCATTCTACCATGCCATCCCTTGACCTCTGTCTAATGTGATTTGAAACTAAATCTTAACCGTTGATCTGGCACTCGATCCGACGATTGTCGCTTAGCCGATCAAATCAACTTGCATGACAATCCCCACCGTCGATCAACACTCAATGGATCTGACGGCTATCAGAGATTTCAGGTAGACAACAAGCACGAGGTTTAACTGCCCAAAAGCAGTTTCCTCTCTCCTCCTCATTGCTACGTGTCCTCCACTAAGTGGAATTGGGTGCCTTCCTCGAAATACAACTTACAGCTTCTACCTCGCCTGAAATACCACTTTTACTATTTAAAACCCGCTCTTCGCTAATTATCGTCCATGCTCTTCCTCCATGCGATGACCATCGATCTATACAATCGATGGTTCTCGTTCTTTGTTGCCTACACCATTGATCTTCCACTTGTTGATGGATTTTGTGTTAAAACACCGATTTCTACCATACTATGTTAACACATGACATTCATATAGCTGACATCGTTAGATCGCCATCGATCCTATAGTGATCGATCGTCGATCAACACACTTACAAATGGGATTTAAGCCCTCAATGCATATATACACAAATAACACAAAAAGGAATTATTACATAAACACACATGGAAATCCACACAATATGCATCTATTCATTATACATAGACAATTACATACTAAGGCATTTCAGGCTTAGTCATAGTTCTTCTCTCGGTACATTTTGATCACTCTGTTCTCACAAATTTCTATTTGTCATTCTATCTCATCTATATATCCCTCTCACACACACAGACTCTCTTTTTATAAGAGATTACAACAGTCATGGATCATTTAAGATGCACAATTTCTTCCCACAATTCACTCAACAAATCCCTTCATTCTCTCTACAGGTCACTATATGGATATTTATGGCAGATTACATTAATTCAAGTCTTCTCAAGACTTTTATCCATTACATCATTTACTCTGTTTTAAACAGAATTTGTCCCCTATTTGGCTCAATGGTCCACGTCCTCCTCCTTTCTCCTCTTTGGATTCCTTCTTTAATGAAGAGTGTCAGATGCTCCTACATCAGACTCCCGAGGAACAAAAATTTATGACCTCCTCGTCATATGCTTCTCCTTGTCCTTAGCAATTCTACCCACTTTTCAGTGGAACTACCTTCATGACCTTTTGTGAGCTACAACCAAGCTATTTAGTAATAGTCTTCCTCTGCTACATGATACCTCACCAAGCTTCCTCCTCTGAGCTTTAGTCTTTTGGCATCCTTCTGGTTTTCTCCTCTAGAACCAATTGAGCACTCCTTGCTCTAGGTTGCTGCAAGTCTTCTCACCTCCCACTACTGCTATCTACACGATAGTAAAGACCATAAACTCTCCATACTTCAACAACTATACCTCTTCTCCTTCTACTTGCAAACTCTTCCTCCTTCTCATAGGAAAACTATCCCTTAACCTTTCCCTGCTCTGATACCACTCGATGAAAGGAGATTTTGGGGTATACCGATTTCCCCTTTCTTTATAAATTTTGATCGTGAGGCCTATGGGTTATAGCCCACAAAACTATCAGAAGCATTTATCGGCTTTAAACCCTAGGACCATTCAACTATCAGGATATAGGAATACGCAGGATACATGGGAAACCCCGCTCCGAAACACTTAGCCGGACTTCAAATAATAATGAACCCGCATTCATAAATGGTCGAGTACGCACTCCCGAGACACCTCCGCGGCACTTTCCATTCTCCAATCTCCGATCATTCTTAATCGCTATCGACACATCGACCCATCGCATATCAGCATTCTACCACGCCATCCCTTGACCTCTGTCTAATGAGATTTGTGACTAAATCTTGACTATTGATATGGTGCTTGATCTGACGATTATCGCTTAGCCGATCAAATCAACCTGCACAAGATCCTCCACCGTCAATCTGCACTCAATTGATCCAGTGACTGTCAGAGATTTTGGGTAGACAACAAGCATGAGGACTAACCGCTCGAAAAGTGGCTTCCTCTTTCCTCCTCGCTACTACGTGTCCTCCGCTAAGTGGAATCGAGTGCCTTCCTCGAAATATAGCTTACAGCTTCTACCTCACCTGAAATAGCACTTTTACTGTTTAAAACCCGCTCTTCGTTGATTATCATCCATGCTCTTCCTCCATGTGATGATTGTCGATCTATACGATCGATGGTTCTCGTTCTTTGTTGCCTACGTCATTGATCTTTCGCTTGTTAATGGATTCTGTGTTAAAACATTGGTTTCTACCATACTCTGTTAACACATGACATTCATATAATTGACATCATTTGATCACCATCGATCCTACAGTTATCGATGGTTGATCAACACACTTACAAACAGGATTTAGCACACATGGAAATCCACACAATATGCATCTATTCATTATACACATACGATTACATCCTAAGGCATTTCAGCCTTAGTCATAGTTCTCCTTCGACTACATTTTGATCACTCTGTTCTCACAAATTCCTATTTGTCACTTTGTCTCATCTCTATATCCCTCTCAGACATAGACTCTCTTTTTATAAGAGATTACAACGGTCGTGGATCACTGAAGATGCATGATTTCTTCCCATAATCACTCAAAAAATCCCATAATTCTCTCTACAACTCGCTATATGGATATATATGGCAATTACATTAATTCAGGTCTTCTCGAGACTTTTATCCATTCCATCATTTACTTTGTTTTAAACAGAATTTATCCCCTGTTAAGCTCGATGGTCCACGTCCTCCTCCTTGCTCCTCTTTAGATTCCTCCTTTAATGAAGAGTGTTGGATGCTCCTGCATCACCTTCCTCCCATTTAATACCTACTATTGATGTGTACCCTAATGAGCCAAGAGTTACTACCTCATTTTAAATAGAGGTAGCATCATGTTGAGGGTCTTCTAAAAGCACCTGGAAACCTAGTTGGTCCATATTTTCTTCAGTTAATTTGAAATTCATTTCTTCACCATTTTGTTCGTGTAATTTTTCCTTTTTGGTTAATGGTGCATCCTCCATCATTATGTCTCTAGCCTCATCAACATTAATTTTCTGGGTTTTTTCTTTTGTTACTAGTGTCTCAACCTCCATTTCTGTATTAATAGGCCAAGAGTCTAAGTTAGCTTTCCATTCCAACTCAAGTCTATATTCATGCTAATATGAAATGATCATAAGTTAAAACTGATGTATAATTGATTATGCCATTAATGATTAGAATGTTAACTGAAAGTGTTGAAAACGTGAGAAATGCTAGAGAAGAAGACTTTATGAAAGATGAGAAAACATAAATAAGATGAAAAACAGTGATGAAAATAGCAAATACAAAGTGACCCCAGACAACAATATTGATTAAGGATTTCATCCCTGGTAAACTACGTCTCCGGGTTTGCTTTCAAGATGGGCGACCACTTTAATAGGATTGAAACCAAGAAGGTCAATTACACAGTGATTTGACCAAACTAAATGTGCATGCAGGCACTTCTAGTCATTGTCATGAGAAATCTCTCTGAACCAGCTTTCCAATGCCTACCACAGTTCCCAATTCTGACTATGGATGCTCCTGTTACACTGAAAACAAAACAACCCTCTATCCCTCCAGAACCTGCACATGAAACTCAAAACTACTCTAATGTCCTCTTCATGAGCAAAAACGCCTTTATAACCTACCAAGTGCATTCCAACTCCCTCCACCAAGTTTAGGAATTCATTTGTTCTAATTTGGGTTCTTTGAGTTAAGGTGTTATCATGTTTGAACACCTGCATGGTGGTTGAATTAATGTTAAAACCAAAACTATAACAAAACCCAAATATAAACCTTATGTTAATGTGAAGAACGTTAGCTATTCACTAAGCACACGAAGGAGGATACAACACATGTGACAGCTACCTTCCAGTGGTCTTGGCTGATGGTGCTCCAGTGGTTAACACACTATGGTTTTCTCTGACGATTCCGATGGACATAACCTCCGACTGTAACCTATTCACATATCATAGTCCTCGCGTAGTTAGTGGTGCGGTTAGGTGAAATCCGCCCTATTATCATCTGCCTATTCACATGATAACAGTTTTTGACGTGGCTAGTAGATGGTGGTTTACAGTGAACTGCTGGCCGTTGACTGTCACTACAATTGTTCACATGGTCGCATTCCTGCCGCGGTCTCCTCCGCAGTTTCCAAGCCCGATGTTTTAACCGTGACATTACCTCTGCCTATTCACATGCCCGCTTTCAAGGTTAAGTTCCTCACGCAGTTAATCCCATGGTTTATGACTGTGGATTGAAGTTTTGTAATGTTTTATAATGTATTTCATAGCTCGAGGGTTGAAAACATATATTTATGTTTTGTTTAAAACATAGTCTATATTGGAATATGTTTCGACAGGTTTAGAACTTAGGGTAAAAGGTCTAGGACTCAGGTTTTCATGTTTGTTAATGAATTTTAATGTATTTTTAATACATGTTTTAATGCATAGAGGTAATGTATTAGGGTTTTAGGTCTTTAGTTTTTTTATGTTTTCCTCCATAGCTTTTAGGGTTAGGGTTTAGTCATAGGTTTTAGCCTTACATAAAAAAAACCTTTTACATCAAATTGTCACAAAGTGACATTTGCGACAATCGTAACTTGAAGATGACAACAAAACCTTGTAACATGGAAGACAAACCATATCCTGGCGGACTGACGACAACCAACATGTCGACAACGAAATCCTGTGAGGCGGACAACAATCACATGTCGACAACTAGATACAAAACCATCACCATGAAAACCATTAACATCACCTGCATAATCTAAACCATAATCAACACTATCGAAACTGAACGACACTAGATTACTGATGACGACACTAAACCTTTGTAATTGATCTAACGAGATATTTCTAGATCAATCCTCTCCACTTGAAAGCTTTTGGACCACAAAAGTTTGACTAAACAAATAGTTGATGAGGATAGAGCTCCCTCACTTTCCACCTTGCCCTGATGATGGACCAATACATTCAATCAATCACCTGCAAGTGATGACCTTAACGATGCTGAACATGACAAATTTTGATTCGGTGACCTGTTCCATCCATTGTAATATGAACAACTTGCGATGATACCAAACAACCTGTTATGAACATGGCAATTGGTTTCTTTCCACGAAATTCCATGAGTTAGTGATTCATAATCATCTTTGACAACAATCTCCAAAGGATATTGTTCAATACCATTGACATGTATTAACAATCTATTTTGTAGAATAATAGAGATAATCAAAAATATTCTTGACATCAAACCAGCTATGCTTTCTTGATTCTTGACTACTAAGTGAACTTGATGCATTAGACCCATTAAACTGTAATATGACAACTGGTGCAACTTAGTTTGATTTTGAAAGTATTGAATTAGTTGTTTATTTGTTTGAACCACTTTTTCCTTATTTCTTAAATGATGTTTCCATTGATGAGCACTTCCCCTAATGCATAAGTTTCCCTTAGATGTTTTGACACTGCTTTAGAAAAGGCTTTGATATGAAATCAAATAGGCTTCCTCTCCACTTGAAAAGAGGCTTCCAAACTATTTGAAACATGAATTGGTGACACAATACAAGAGGATTTTAACACTGACTTTCCCCAATACTGACCTACATCCCTGTAACTGTTAATTTCCAAACTTGGACTGAATTGATTCATTTTGACACTAGGAAAAGGATCTTTAGGCACAAACTGTAATTCATGTTGTATTCCCTGCTTATGAGTAAGATGTTCGGTTTATTTAAATAGAACTGGAAACGTTTCTATCTCTTGGATCAAACTATATTTAAGCTAAGTCTCATACCCTGAACAAACATCATGTTGATTCTTATGTTGTTCCTTTACACACATGATTACAAATATTTTATTTGAACTTATTAATCGCTTCATCTAATTAGCAAAAACTAAATTCAAGTGATTTTTACTTTGATGTGCCCTAATAATAAATTCAACCCCATCTTTCTTAAGGTGATATTTATGCTCTCTTCTATAAAATATTGCATCATGATAATAACGATAAGGACTTCCTAAGAAAACTTCACATATGTCTACTGGAACCACATCTAATTCCACTTCATCAATGTAATTAGTTGTAATGGAAATCTTAATTGGCACTATTTTGTGACTTTTATCTAAGTTGATTTATTTAGCCATCCAAATGGGTAAGGTATTGGATGATTCCATGTTTCCAAACCCAAATTATTAACTAAATATTCAGATATTAGATTGGCCTGTGATCCACTATTAAACATTGTATCTATCTTTGTGTACTTAGAAGTTATCCTTATCTTAAACAATTCAACTCTTCTATCCTCATTTGAAGGATTTATGTTTGATGAAGATGCAATAGTATTCAAACTTGAACCAGTGTTAGAAGTTTTACCTATCGTAACCATAGCAGTTATCCTCCCTTCATCACCTGGATCTGAACCTAGATCTTACTAGACTGCTGCAATTGTATTCTTTTCATCCTTCTGCTTAAGGAAATTTTTGGGCTTAAGTATTGGATGAAGTTTCCAACACTTAGATTCATCATGACCGATTCTCGGGCAATGAGTACAAGTAGGTATTTCCTTTTGAGCTATCGCTAATTTCTTTCTCTTTGAATTGTTCTTCCCCTTATTGTCATTGGAATCTTTGATTTCCAACTCTTTGGATGATTGTGATGAAAACTTGAATGGTCTGCCACCTGATTCAATATGTATGGCTTGAAAACACAGTTCATCAAAATCATCAGGATTAAACATCAATAATGTATGTTGCAAATATGAATGTAAACTGTCAATGTATTTTAATAAAGTTTCACGTGTATCCAATGAAATACCAAGCACTAATGCTTTCTTTCTGAACTCCTAAGTGTTACAGGGAAAATTGTCTATATAGAACTGCTCTATCCCACTAAGGTGTGACAGCTGCCTTAGAAACAAATAGAGTAAATCTACTTCCGTTCTTCCTTTATGAATTATAGATAGAGAGGAACAGAAAGACCAACCTCTGTCTTGTGCTAATCTCCTGATTTGATTCCTCTCTTCCTTGATAGTCTTTCGCTACTTGTTCCCTTGCACACCCAGCTTCACAAAGTACCTGTAAGATCACAGTAGCATAGCACTATACAAAGACATGGATCTATAATCATAAAAAATCTATGATCAGATGTAAATTGACCATACAAATGCAACAAACATCTATGACACAAGAGTATGGAGGAAAACTTGAATAGCTTTTATTGATAAACAAGAAAGAGCTAAGAGGAGTTACAACCAGTTGTTCTGACCCAGTATCAACCTCTCAGCAAGGAAGCCCCTCTTCACCTCATACAAAGCTTAGATCACCCAACAATCTGATGTTTGTCTCAAGAAACCAACAACAATTCCTTACAATATGCAAAATTCCAGCCTCTGGATCTTTGGGATGAGGGATCCATATATAGATATCTGTAATGGAGATGAGTCAGCTTATGAGTTGATTAGTGTCTTCCCTCTGATAGTTCTTGCTTCCACTTGGAGATTGATGATCTCTTACTCATCCTTGGTCGAATTCAGAGAGGCAAATGTCATAGGAGAAGTTTCTGAAGCTTCCATTGCCTCTCCACCTCGCGGAATGACACTGCCATTTGTCATTTCTCACCCATCGCACCCCATAGAAGGGATTTTTGAAATGCAACGCACCCACACAGTGTATTTAGGTGAGATGCAATGCACTTGGCCAGTGGAGCAGCTGAAATGATCCTGTTTTGACCAATTCTGAGCAGTTTTTCATGGAGAACTTCTGGGAGAAGCTGTAATCTGTTGACCTTGTTCCTTTAGGGGTTAGAACAACGGTTTTAGGGACTTAGGAGCCCTTGGTTTATGGACATTTCATGCTTGGGGTTGTAGGGCCCAAAAATGTCTATAACAGTTGCCCCCTAAAGCATGAGGTTGTTAATCTTTTGATGTCGGGTGAAATGCTTTATTATGAGGATCCGAAGTTCTTTCAAGCTGGGAGGAGACCTGTAATAAGATACAATACAATACATTATCTTCATAATATTTTCATGATATAGCTGAGGCGGGAATTCCCATGCTCAGCTTTATAAATTCATTTTCATGTACATAGGACAAACAATCGTCTGAGTGTAGACTGATGATTCTGGTAGAGCCATCATCCCTTTGATTGGATGATTATCTGTGCAGCAATGATGTACATTTGACGTCTTTATTTCCCTGAATATATATCGCAGCCTCGATGGATGAAACTAGATTCGGGGTCTTCAATCTCGTTCGATCTTCACTCGAAGTACAAGTCTATCCATGTGAGAAATGTTCTGAAGTCGAACATGGAAAGACATCGCTTGATTACCAGCCAATGATGTAAGTTGTTAACAAGCGCGAGAGGAATCACCGATAATGATAATGACCCTCAAGGTACTGCAGTACAATTCACGTGGTGTGAATAAAGGACTTGGTGTCGAACACCACGCAAAATATTTCGGTCGAAGGTCATTGATGTAAACCTGTCGCTGGAAGTGAGAAACTTGCCATTGAGGCATGCAAGCTTCAAAGTACTGAATGGGGTGTTCCTAGATCAACTTCTTGGATAATGAGCTGATGTCGACAAGAAGCGATCTGTCACAGGAGGGCCTTAATGAATCCCACATCAATGACACGGAACGGAGCAAATGATTTTAATGGAGGTGAAAACGATCTGGTGATATAAGGTTCAGGGCAGCGGTCATGAAAGAATGGAGTATAAATGTATTGTAATGGGTGAGACATAGGTGAATTCTCTGAATGACTTCTCTTGAACATATCGGTGACACTGACATGATGGATTGGTAGCATTACCCCAAATGTGGATGGTGTGATGGGACCATGGTGATGTGACCAGTGAATGAAACAACCCAACCCGACTCGGACGTGGAGTAGAAGTGTCATGTTCAAGAGCGACTTGCTACCAACAAAGTTTCTTCAAGTTTTTTTCCCAATTTTTCCCTAGTCATTGCTGACCAGTACCTATTTATTTTTTTCAAGCTTGAGGAGGACAACATATGCTTGTTCTATAATTTGCTCTTCGGGCAAACCCATCGCTATGTTTAACAAGCCTAGCGATAGTGAAACTCGTTCTCGTCTATAGACAAGTTTGTCGCTATTAAAATTTTAACGAGTTTAATGACAAAGATAACTCGGTCCTTTTCACTTTTAGAGAGTCTGAAAAGGAACGTAAAGGTAACTCCAAAATTCCTTTTTCGTCATCTAATCCCTTAAGTCTGAAAAAGTATAAAACAATACAGAAGGGATGAATTTTCGATACATTTAATGAGCCGAACAAAACAAGCGCTCGATCTTTTTGTGTAATAATCTCTCAGGTCCAAAAAGATTAAAATTTAGAGGAGAGATAACACTTTCGGTCCGTTTAACGAGCTGGAGAGGCCAATGGCTCGGCAATCTTTTCATATTTTACGAGTCAGTTGAAAAGAGCTTAAAAGGGACTCGTATTTTGAGGAACGAGTGATAAAATGGGTAGCAACTGATTCCAGGTAAGGTTTGGAATTTTCCAATCACGGCAGTGTTACAAGGATGGCTAGTGAGATCACTCTTCACAGCTGTTCCTCATAATGGGTAAACAATCAAATGGACGTGAATGATCGGCCAATGCAAAAGTGGAGGTGATAGTGCAAACACGACCAAGGCTTTAACGGCTGAAGTACTACATTCACGATGGTTATTTACCAAGGAATAGTTCATTTTTTAATGAGCTTAAATGCGGGGGGAAACATTTTCTCATGGCTTATGTTTATTTTTTAACGATATTGAACTATGTGCTAAAACTGCTCGATTAATCTAGTCGTGTGATAAGAATGTCTCATTTAAAAATGGCAATTTTTAGAGTTTTGCCTTACATCCTTCCTTTATGCAAGTTAGGAAACGACCAATCCAAAAAATAGATAAATGATCGCTCTTTGCTTGCATGCCAAAAGGTTTGCATTCCCCCAGGTATAAAATAGAATTTCAAGGTTACCTCTTCCTCTTTCCATTAAAACATTTGTTTTACCGGGAGAGGTCTACCTCTTACAGGTTACCCAAAGATTGTTCTATTCACAACGCGAACAAAACACTTCTTCAGCGATGTCTACCGAAATAGACAAAGGTGAGTGAAGGAGGCTACTCCACTCACGTAACTTTGACAAGAGAATCTTGTTCCGAATAACCCCTTCTTCCAATCACGGACGGGAGTATAGACTAGTCATATTCTCTCGCGAAAACCTACCCTATACCCGAAGTTTTCCTCCCGAAGCAGACCAGGGTGCATGCCCCCTGGGTTTCAGTCATGTCCCCCAAATCACTCGCGCTCATCAGGTGGGCGGACTGGAGATTGAGACATTTCTTGCGTGAAAAGACCATTCAGAGATGGTATATGACTATTTGCTATGCATGATCTAGGGAATGAAAGCTGGTTCACGAGCTTGACCACTCTTCCTTCGTGCGGAAAACACATTACTCTAAAGAGTGAGGAGACAATGGCTCCCATGCAATAAATATAGTCTCGTCCAAGGAGTAGATTATAATCCAGGGGTCCTTGAACTACCATTACGTTCATGTGAACGGTTTTCCCTCTCAATGTTATGGGCACATTGGGAAGGATCCCTAACAGTCGACTGGTTCCTTTGTCAAAGCCTGTTAGATTTCTCATCTCAGGCAGAAGCGATGGTGAACCAAGCACCTTCCAAGCAGTCGAGGAAAGGATACTCACAGAAGCCCCTTCATCTATGATGGTACCGTCCATAACCATTCTATATATTTGAACAATGATTCGGAATGGTATGCTAGCTGGTAAACAGGGTCTGCCTAGTTGATTCCAGTCGAAGGAGACAACTAGGTTGCTTGGAGGTGGGACCGAATAGACGGCCAGGTACGACTCTGAAGAACTTCCTTCCTGCGGTAAAGGAATGGGTAAATTTCCCCCATGTTCGTTGGAGTCTGTGCTTATGAAAAGAATTTGGACGGTGTCATCCTTGTTCTCTTCGGTGACTGTATCATCTGAAGATGGAACCTCTAAAGGCAAGACCTGGTGAACTACCGCCTCGACCTTTTGACTTTCGTTTGGTATGGGTTCAGATGGCTTGTCTTCAATGATAGATGCTTCAGCCAACCACCTGAGCGGGCCAGCCAGATTTTCAATTAGTGACGGACTCGGCAAGAGTTTTTTATACGCAGGAGGAAAGTCGTAACGGTGAAACCGGACGATCGTCCAAAACTCTTTTAGCCTTGTCTAAGAAGGGACAACTATGGACGGCATGATCGCCTTCGCACAGTTTACAAGGAAATCTATATTTTCCTTTTTGTCCTGGGGCTTCACTTTCACTAGTTGACGGTGTGTTTTCAACATGATCATCAGAGGTTGACGATACCAGGTTGTGCAAACGAGGAGACCAGTCCCTTAAGATCCGAGGGATGCAAGGACAATCTCTATGATAGTGGTCTCCTTTGCAAATGATACATGGCGATTTAGGCCTGGTCGGTGCAGTGTGTGGATTTTCGTTAGACGATGCTCGTTCGCCCCCATTCGCTTTTGGCTCCTTCTTCTTCTTCTCTTTCTTCTTCTTTTCCTTCTTCTTCTCAGGTACTTGACTTTTGGCTTTACCAGCCCCATCAAGTGAAGAGGAAGGAGGAGAGGAAGAATTAGAGGAAGTAGAAGGTTGGTGGGTAACTCTGGACTCATCTAGTTGCTGATTCGATTGTTCAGGAATTGTGGTGTTCTGAACGACAGAGGTTGAGAAGAGCCATACAGGCAAGCTGATTGTCAGTCCTGGAAACGACAATGTGGCCATATGGGGTGCACCAACATCTCCCCAAGAGGAGAAGGGACTAGGATTTCCTCCAAGGGGAATTCCTTGGTTGGTGGATTCCATTTTCTCAACCCAAGATCAACGTAGGAAAGGGGTAATGAATATTCCATTTAAAATAAATTTTAGACACTTTGACACAACGTGTTTTTTCAATTTTTAAGAGTCGAGAAAAAACAAAAGATGACTCTAGTCTCCTTCGATTTTTAATGAGCCGGAAGTGACAAGTGCTTAGATGGACCTTTTCTGTTAAAGAGTCTGAAAAGGAACGAAAGGGACTGCTCTAGAAATCTAGGTAGAGGGATTACCAAACCAATCGCAAAACTGCAGAATACTTTTTATGGTACGGAAGTCAATCTTCCCGAATGTTGTGTTCAGTGCATTGCGATCGATAGGGCGGCAGACACGGCTTCCTATGGATAAAGGATTAAGCCTATTGGGGTCTCCCAAAATATACTCGACGGTATGTGGCAGCACAAGTCCGTACTGGCACTTATCGTCTCAAAGTGGAGGAATCACCCAACCATCAGTCAGAACAACAGTTACCAGGCTTTACGACACCGGAATACGTCTCTAGCCTAGACTTCTAAATGTTGTGCGTTAAGTTCCAAAGCGTTGTTAGATTCATTGAATTTATTTTATAGTTGATCTTGTTTATGAAGTTTGCCTTTCAGTTTCACCGCGAGATGTAGAGGTAATTCCTAAAATGCAATCTAAGATGATAAACAAACTTTTTATCTTCTTTGTCCAATGAAAATCCTAGCTACTAAGGAAAGAAAGACAGAATCTTTTCACAAAGAGCAAAGAGCACACTCTAAATGCACTTTCCTAAATCAAACCAATCAGACTGTCTATATGCAAATGCACATGCATGTGTTTGTTTTCGACTTACTTAGTATATGAATGATAAGAAGAAAGTTGATTCACAAATCTAAATTTCTTTTCAAGCGACAAATATCAACAAGTTTCTTTTCGAAATCAAAAAATGGAGACGATCACAACACCTTACGATTTTGAAATGAATACTTATTTTCGACACTAGAAAAATTACAAATTCAGACCAAAAATAATAGTAACAGGATAATCGACCATCAACAGCAATCAAACTCTTTCTTACGATTGAAATCGACACTTGCGGCAGTTTCAAATCAAAGGACGACAGTACGATTACGCTACTTTTGCAAAGGAGAACTAAAAATGACTCAACAAACACACAAAAACATTTAGTTCTTTTGTACAAAGGAGGTGGAATAACAACAAGGAAAAGCGGTTTCAAACAGACATATACTAATCACAGGCAGCAAAATTCAGGAATAGAACTAGAAAGAATGAATCACAGAAACCAACACTGCATAAAGCCTAGTCTGATCAGTGCACCTGTAACACAGGGAATTTGGAATGCAGCACACCTTCTCCACTCAGGAAGTGCGTTGAAGTTCAGATTCTCTGAACAGTACCTGCGCTGGGCCAGAAATGAGACTCTGTTTGGGTTCCGGGTCACAGTTTTCATTTCAGTTTGTGGGTTTTGGCCGAGCAAAAGGTAATCAGTAACTCAACAATCAGGGGTAGATCTAAGGAGGATCTAAGAGCTATCACAAGGGCAATCAGAGAGTTTGTGAATCAGTTGTTTAAATCATAAACAGGTCCCATAGATGGACTGAGGTAGCATTTATCTACTTTGCATTTGCTATGGCAAATGCAGTTTGAATGCTACCTGTAAGTTTATGAAATAGACAACAAGGAATGATAAACAAACAAACTAACACTTCCCCAATGGAGTTGCCATTTTGTTACAGGGAAAAGTGTCTATATAGAACTGCTCTATCCCACTAAGGTGTGACAACTGCCTTAGAAACAAACAGAGTAAAGCTACTTTCGTTTTTCATTTATGAATTATAGATAGATAGGAACAGAAAGACCAACCTCTGTCTTGCGCTAATCTCCTGATTTGATTCCTCTCTTCCTTGATAGTCTTTCGCTACTTGTTCCCTTACACGCCCAGCTTCACAAAGTACCTGTAAGATCACAGTAGCATAGCACTATACAAAGACATGGATCTATAATCATAAACAATCTAGGATTAGATGTAAATTGACCATACAAATGCAGCAAACATCTATGACGCAAGAGTATGGAGGAAAACTTGAATAGCTTTTATTGATAAACAAGAAAGAGCCAAGAGGAGTTACAACCAGTTGTTCTAACCCAGCATCAACCTCTCAGCAAGGAAGCCCCTCTTCAGCTCATACAAAGCTTAGATCACCCAACAATCTGATGTTTGTCTCAAGAAACCAACAACAATTCCTTACAATATGCAAAATTCCAGCCTCTGGATCTCTGGGATGAGGGATCCATATATAGATATTTGTAATGGAGATGAGTCAGCTTATGATTTGATTAGTGTCTTCCCTCTGATAGTTCTTGCTTCCACTTGGAGATTGATGATCTCTTACTCATCCTTGGTCGAATTCAGAGAGGCAAGTGTCACAGGAGAAGTTTCTAGAAGCTTCCATTGCCTCTCCACCTCGCGGAATGACACTGCCATTTGTCATTTCTCGCCCATCGCACCCCATAGAAGGGATTTTTGAAATGCAAAGCACCCACACAGTGTATTTAGGTGAGATGCAATGCACTTGGCCAGTGGAGCAGCTGAAATGATCCGGTTTTGACCAATTCTGAGCAGTTTTTCATGGAGAACTTCTAGGAGAAGCTGTAATCTATTGACCTTGTTCCTTAGGGGTTAGGACAACACTTTTAGGGACTTAGGAGCCCTTGGTTTATGGACATTTCATGCTTGGGGTTGTAGGGCCCAAAAATGTCTATAACACTAAGTAAACTCCTGAACACTCTACCCTTTACCTTGCCTCAAATGCTTCCAATCAATAACAACTTGCTACGTGTACCCTAAAGGATAGAATTGTTTCCTAAGGTATTTTAAAAACTTAGACCATGAAGAGATCAATTTACCTTTCTGCTTTACATCTATCTGAGTTTTAATTTCCCACTAGATTAAAGTTGTTCCCCCATTTTAAGTGTAGCTAATTGAATTTTCGTTTTATCATCAAAAATGTTTTGAATACAACATTACACCTCTAACTGCTTAATCTAGTTATCTAGCTTTTTAGGATTCATTTCACCATCATAAATAGGTAACTTAAATTTTACATCAAGTTTCAAAAGAGATGGTTTCTTATGTTTCTTTTTGGTTTCAAATTCTGTACTAGAAGAAGAAGAAGATGACGATGATGATGGAGATGATGGAGGTGAAGGTGGTTTATCAACCTTGCCTTTACCTTTGTCCTTCTTCGATGTCTTTCAAGAAGAAGCTGCATCCCTTTCCTTCTTGTCTTCGTATAGTTCTCCCAACATCTACTGCATAGTCAAGAATGCTTGCTGAAATTCTCCATCACTCATCTTAGTTTCTGGAATTTCACCTGCATCAGATCCTATCATGGTCGAATTATGAACAACTCATCGCTTTCCAATCTCTGAATCAATCTACTCAAGGATTCCTTCTCCACGTTGCAACTTTGACCTAGTTAACATTCATTGGAAAATTCTACAAACTTAACCTGCTATGATACCAAATTATATGATCTGAAATGATCATAAGTTAAAACTGATGTAGAATTGATTATGTCATTAATGATTAGAATGTTAACTAAAAGTGTTGAAAACATGAGAACTGCTCGAGAAGAAGACTTTATGATAGATGAGAAAACATAAATAAGTTGCAAAACAGTAGTGAAAATAGAAAATAAACAGCGATACTAGACAATAGTATTGCTTATGGAGTTCACCCCTCATGGACTACGTCTCTAAGTCTTCTTTCAAGATGGGTGACTACTTTATTAGGATTGAAACCAAGGAGGTCGATTACACAATGATTTTACTGAACTTAGTGTTCATGCAGGCACTTCTGGTCACTGTCATGAGAAAGATTTCTTAACCAGCTTTCCACCCTTATCACGGTTCCCAATTCTAACTCTGGATGCTCTTGTTACAATGAAAACAAAACAACCTCTATCCCTCCAGAACCTCCACGTGAAACTCAAAACCACTCCAATCTCCTCTTCATGAACAAAACTACCTTTATAACCTACCAGGTGTATTTGAACTCCCTCCACTGAGTTTAGGAATGCATTTGTTCTAATTTGGGTTCTTGGAGTTAAGCTGTTATCATGTTTGAACACCTGCATGGTGGTTAAAATAATTTTAAAACCAAAACTATAAAAAAACCGAAATATAAACCTTATGTTAATGTGAAGACTGTTAGTTATTCCCTAACCATGCAAAGGAGGAGAAAGTGCATGTGATCGCTGCCTTCCGACAGTCTTGGATGACGGTGCTTTGGTGGTTAACACATTACGGTTTTCTCTGGCAGTTTCGGTTGACATAACCTCTGACTGTAACCTATTCACACATCATAGTCCCCATGCGGTTAGTGGTGCGGTCAGGTGAACTCCACTCGATTATCATCTGCCTATTCACATGATAACATTTTTCGACACGGCTAGCAGATGGCGGTTTACGGTGAACTGCTGGCGGTTGACTATCACTACAATTGTTCACATGGTCACAGTCCTGCTGCAGTCTCCTCCATGGTTTCCAAGCCTGGTGTTTTAACCACGACATTACCTCTGCCTGTTCACATGTCCACTTTCAAGGTTAACTTCCCCGCGCAGATAATCCCGTGGTTTGTTATTGTGGATTGAAGTTTTGTAATGTTTTATAATGTATTTCATAGCCCGAGGGTTGAAAACATAGATTTATGTTTTGTTTAATACATAGTTTGTATTGGGATATGTTTTGATAGGTTTAGAACTTAGGGTAAAAGGTTTAGGTCTTAGGTTTTATGTTTGTTAATGCATTTTAATGTATGTTTAGTACATGTTTTAATGCATAGAGGTAATGTATTAGGGTTTTAAGTCTTTAGGTTTTTGATGTTTTCCTCCATAGCTTTTAGGGCTATGGTTTAGTCATAGGTTTTAACCTTACATAAAAATAAAAAAATAAAAAATAAAAAAAATAAAGCTTTTACATCAAATTGTCACAAAGTGACATTTGCGAAAATCATAATTTGAAGATGACAACCAAACGCAGCAACATGGAAGACAAACCATATCTTGGCAGACTAACGACAACCAACATGTCGAAAATGAAATCATGTGAGGTGGATGATAATCACATGTCAACAACGAGACACAAAACCATCACCATGAAAACCATTAACATCACCTGAACAATCTGAACCATAATCAACACTGTCAAAACTGAACGTCACTAGACTGAATTGTTGGCGATGACATTGAACCTATGTAATTGATCTGATGAGATCCTCTTGGATCACACGCTCATAAGAAGAAGCATTAGTTTCTTTCCTCCTTTTAGATATAATACCATGGGGATAGTAGTGTCAAAATTCTCCTATCTCAAAATTTAATTCCTTTAACATATCCTCTACCTTTGTGAATGCTTGTCTAGTGTTCATTTTTTCTTTCCTCCTTTTAGATATAATACCATGGGGATAGTAGTGTCAAAATTCTCCTATCTCAAAATTTAATTCCTTTAACATATCCTCTACCTTTGTGAATGCTTGTCTAGTGTTCATTTTTTCTAAGATTAAACATGTAACATTTCTTAGCAGGGACAAAATGGATTTGATCAACATTTATACCATGCCAGATAAATTCCAACGCAAATATCCTCATAGGCACAAATACAGGTAACTAATATGGAGGTAGCTCAGATCCATACACCTTGATTTCAGTATAATCCTTAAATAGGTACCAATCACCTACCCTAGTATCGTTACTAAGTTGAAGAATATCTCTCTGGTGAGGAAGGGCTCTAGAGGGAGAAACATTATTGATAATATTATAAGCAATAGACATAAAAGTAGAAATGAATTGGGAAAACCCTTCATTGTTGGACGTTTTCTTCAAAGCATTGTTCCAATCAACTATTGATGTTATTTTCTTATTAAATTCTATAATTGATCTAGGTGTATATTGGTGGCCACCCACCTATTTCACCTAGAACTCCATTCAGTTTAATCATTTTCCTTGATTATAGTAGCAATTACTATTTTTAGTAGTTTTTCAGGTCCTTAAGTTCCAGAGTTGTTTTGACCCCCCTAAATAGAACTTTTTAGGCTTTTAGCCACTAATACTGTAGTAATCGGAGAGATATTTCTAACGAAATATCGTACACAGCAAATGGAGATCATATGGCCAAGTTACGACCCTAAGAAGTGGGCTATCCAACTAACCTAAACGGGGCCCACAAACTCTTGGCATTCCATCTCCTAGGGTTAGGATTTTGGTTGATTAGGGTTTCCCTTTGTTGTTCAATAATAAAAAGGCCCTTGAGCCTCATTGTAACACAACTTAGGGGCATGTAGCTACCACATCTCTTTTCCTAGACAAGCTATCATCACCCAAGCTAGTTTATTTCCATTTTGTATGTAAGCATCTTTGGATTCTTTGATATTAATGAAATGAATAATTATTTTTGCTACATATTTGGGTTTATTTTATGTTTGTATTCTATTGTGTTCCTGCATAAGTATAGATCATTGGTATCATACAGGTCTTCTCTTTATTTGTTTCTCTTTCAATTTCCCCAACTAGGTTGGGGTATAAGGAGTTAGGGATCAAGTTCATTGAATCTCTACATGACTAGATTCGCAAACCCCAATGGCCTCCCATGGCAGAAGAAAAGAAAGATGAGGGAGAAGGAGATACTTTCAAAATATTGCTCAAATAATCCCTCGAAAGATAAAGGAATGCAATGATGGATAACTTTTCCCAAATCCTTTGGCGGATGCCCATAGGTGATGCATCTTCATTTGGCAGCCACTCTGGAGGTGCCACTCCCTCCAACGTACAAGTCAACTTTGACATTCCCATATTTGAAGGCCATATAGATACATATGTCATAGATATATGGTTAAATATGTTGGAAGGATATTCTTCAGTTCATGATTTTCCAATCGGGAAAAGATTACTTTTTCACTCCTCAAAGTCGGCCCCCATGTCAAGGACTGGAGGGAAACCTACCGTGAACAAAGGCACGAGATAGAAACCTCATTTTTTTAGCCGCACCCACTTACAATTCTTTCTGAGATGCCATCAAGGAAGAATACTACCCCGTGGGGAGCTATGAGGATAAGTACATATAATGGACCATTTTTTGGTAGCAAAGGGATCAAGATGTTCATGAGATGACAAATATTTAGCATACGCTGCACATAAATTTGGGTATCAAAGATTCTGAGAAACTTTTGGTTCTCAAGTACCACATTTTCTTACAAAAATACATTCAGGAGGAAATGTAGTTCATGGACATCTCCTCATTTGGTGCAGCATACTGATATGCTGCCAATATTGAGCAAAAATTCAAGCAGAAGAAGTGATACTTTGGATTTGTGAACCCCAAAGCAGAGAAAAGGCACCCCCAAGCCACAAATAAAAGGGTAGATTTAGGCCAAAACCCCCTAGGAAAACTCATTGAAGTAGAAAGCTGAGAATAATTGAATGGAAAAGAAGTACATAGGTAAGTGGTGTGAGTTCCATAAAACTCCCACTCACAACATGAACGAATGTCGCTCAAAGTAGGCGCTAGTGGCCAAGCTAAAAGACTGAGAGACTGATGCAAGCTCTGACTCTAAGTTGGAATACAAAAAGGAAAAAAACAAGGGAAAGTAGAAGATTTACATTGAACCCACTATGATGGTAGCCACCACCAAGCTCCAAAAGGTGGAACCTGAGGATCGAGAGAAGTGGGAGTGCATCTTCCACTCGTAGATGTGGGTAAAGGGTTCATCGGTGCAATTCATTGTTGATAGCGAGAGCCAAAAGAACTTGATCTTAGCAAAGTTCATTAAGAGATTGAGGCTTCTAGCAATGCTACACCCACAGCCATACACCATTAGGTGGCTTCACGAAGGTCAAGATCTTTGTGTCAGCCAACAGTGTCACTTGCCTTATAGCATCAAGCCCTATGAAGATGAGGTATTATGTGACATTTCCCCTTTGGAAGTTTGTGATGTTTTAGTAGGTCAACTGTACCTGTGGAAGCATCATGTTGTATATGAATCTAGACCTTGTTCTATTATTATTACTTTGGGATAGAAATTAGATAGGATACCAAAGGTAGCACCACCTATTGTAATTTCTTTGATCTCTACTAAACAATGCAGTAAGATCATTTCCCAAACTGGGGAATTTTTCTTCCTTATTACTCACCCTCAAAACAAGAGGAAGGTTGTGGCCATATCCACAACCTCAAGATAGTGCTCCTTCTCATGGCAGTAGCAGATGGACAAGGTTGTAGAGGAGTACAAGGACATCTTCACCTTACTCGCAGGGATACCCCTACACTATCAGGTCAAGCACTCCATCGATCTAACCATAGGTGTGCTACAACCTAATCAACCAATCTACTGATGCTTTTCTGTCGAGAACGATGAAATCAAGAGGTAGATTCAAGAGTTATTGTAGAAATGGCACATTAGGCCATGTTCATCACTATACAGTAGCCTAATCATGTTGGTACAAAAGAAGGATAGAACATGGATGATTTTTATTGACTATCAATCGTTGAATAAGATCACTATTGGGAATAGGTATCCAATCCCATGGTGTTGGGTCTCCAAAATTTCATTTATTTCACCCACTTTTCTTTCACTTAGCTTCAAAATTTACCATATTTTGCAGTTCCATAATGATGCACTAAGACCATATTCATAATTAAATATGATTTTAGACAAATTATTGTCCAATAAATTTATTTTGGTAATTTTGAGTGAATTTATGGTTAAATATTATAAAAATAACATGTATTCACTTATATATAAAAGTTGGATGAGTTTTGTGATCTGTGTAGGCACATTTGAAGATTCCAGACATTCATATTTGGTCTCTAAGTCTCAAATTCGAATTTCATCTTCAAACTCTTGAAGATTTGAGATCGTTGATCAAGCACATTTCATGGAGAAAGATCATGGATGTTTTCATAAGTGTCTCCCATCAAATCTAAGAGAGATTTGTGAGACAATATGTAGAAATATTACTTGCTAGATTCGAGCACATGGTTGTAACCACATGAGATATTTGTGGATCTAGGAGAGATTTTTGGATCTACATTTATGAGGTAATTATCTTAGTTTTTGTATAAATAGGAGTGCCTTCTCCTCTCAAAATGTGTGAAAAGTTTGGGAACTATTTCATGCTTCATTGTAGAGTTTTGGATGTTAAGGATTGGCACTATGCTTAGGATTGATGTAATTAATACCATCGTAGTTCACTTTGATATGGTTGTGCCTTCATTTGGTGTTTGATCAAGATTTTTATCAACTTTCCACCTCTCATGAACTTTGGGATGGCCACCTAATGAGTATGGAATGTATTCTAATGTTTTATTTTTTGGTTTCTTTATGTTCACTTTAATTCTTTTGATTAGATTCATTTTTTATATTCTTTCATGTTCATTCCATTTATGTTATTTTGCAGGTTAAGCGTTATTGCTTTCATTTCATAGATTCTTTGATTTTCAATTTGTTTGATAAATGCTCATGAATGATTCTAATATGATAATGCACACATTAGTAATTTCAATTGATCTCTCACTGCTTTCAGAATAGGTTTCCTTTAAATTTCATAGATTAACAATTCAATGTTTTCTTAATAAAGGATTTGTTGCTTTCTAGATTAAATTTACATTCAAGTCTTTACTTTCTAGTCACAAGAATAGATTTACTTTCTTGTTTCTAATATATATTTACTTTCCTATTTTTAAAGATATGTTTACTTTCATGTCATTCATATAGAATTTTTTCATTGCAATAGAGTAAGTTTACTTTCCTGTCAATTTTCATTTCAATTTCATAGATTAAAATATTTATTTCCAAGTTCTGAATTTGAGACTTTTGAAAAAGAAAATGTTTACATACTCATTTTAGACATTTTTCATGAATAGGTTCTATTTTAGTCTTGCAATTTCTTTCAATAGAGTAGAATTTCCTTTTGAAATTGAAAGTTGATTCCTAATGTATATTGTGCAAGTGTACATTACAAGTTCATGAACCCTAGGTTTGACAATTTAACAACAAGTAATTTAACTAACAATTAAATTACCCAACACATGGATTGATGACCTTTTGTACCAACTCAAGCGGGGCAATATTTGAGTAACATTGACTTGAAGTTTAGTTACCACCAGGTACCAATTAAACCCTCCAATGTGTGGAAGAATTCCTTCAAATCCAAGAAGGACCTTTTCGAATGGTTGGTCATGCCTTTTTGGTTGATGAATGCCCCCCAAACCTTCATGCAGCTAATGGAAGACAACTTGTGGCCCTTCACCAACTCATTCATGGTAGTGTACCTAGACAACATCCTAATCTTCATCCAGAGGTTGGAAGAGCACATATAGCATATTCGACAGGTCCTCCAGACCCTGTGAAAACACAAATTGTGTGCCAATTTGGAGAAATGCACTTTTGGTATGCTCTAGGTTCAGCATCTGGGGTGCATCATTAATGAGAAGGGTCTACGTGTTTACCCAATGGAGATACAAGTTATTCAAAATTGGCTAGCCCAAACCACTCTAATAAAGCTCCACAACTTTCTGGGTCTTGCCAATTTCTATCGTAGATTTGTGTTGGGATTCTCTCATATCACTTGGCATTTGAGTCAAGTCACCAAGGGCATAACGAAAGAAAAATTATTTTGGTTTGAATCCAAATAGAAGGAATTTTCCGATTTGAAGCATGTCTCTGCTCTACATCAATGCTCGCATTACCAGACCTACAACAACCATTTGAAATTGAGATAGATTGCTTTAACTATTTTATTGGTGTAGTTCTTAACCAACAGGGGCATCTGGTGGAATACCACAGTGAGACACTTTCAAATACAGTCTTAAAGTATCTCACCTATGACAAAGAGATATATTCCATTATGCAATCCTACCAAAAAATGGTTCATTACGTTATGGGGAAGGAAACAGCCATCCACAAAAACCATTGACCCTTGTAGTTCATACAAACACAAGGAAAGTTTAAGAATGATCGCCATCTCAATTGGTACACATATTTGCAACACTTCCATTTGAACATTAAGTACAAGAAGGGAAACACCAATAATGGTGCAGACTACCTAAGTTGATTGATGGTTATGGTGCTTACCACTATTCTCAACTGTTGTCGACACAAGAATTTGGGATGACCAAATCTTTACAAGAGTGATCCATAATTCGACACCACATACTAGATGCTTCTAGAAGGTAATAAAGTTCTAGACTTTCACCTATAGGACATATTTTTATGACCACCAGGGAAACCTATTTGTTCCTTCAAGAGAGTATGCCAAGATGACTTGTGAGGTGCACTATAGTTGGGTCACTGGACATTTTGGGGTAGATAAGACAGTGGCAGTGTTGCATAATTATTTTTATTGGTTGAACCTTCGACGGGATGTTGGGAAGTACATCATATGTTGCACTGTGTGCATCCTTACCAAACCTACAATCAAGAAGAAATATTTGTATACCCCTCTCCCTACTCCTAGTCATCCCTAGAAATCCATCTCCATCAATTACATGTAGGGTCTTCCTTCTACCAAGCATGGCAACAACTATGTTTTCGTGGTTGTCGATGGATTCTCTAAGATGGCCATTCTGGAAGCCTACAACAAGAGTGTCACAACAGAAGACACTGCCAAACTATTATTTGAATGAGTATGGGTACACTTTTGTAGCCCACATTCCATTATCTTAGATTAGGATAGTTAGTTCCTAAGTGAATTGTGGTCATTTTGGATACCAAGCTCACTAATTCCATGACCTTTCACCCCCTAAACTAATGGTCAAATAGAGGTCGTCAACAAGGTGATCATGCACATCCTACACATGTAAAATTCAAAGCACCCACACACATGGGATGATAGATTCCCCTATGTCCAAAACAACTACAATAGGGCTCTCCATAACTCAAATGTCCACAACCACTTTTAGGCGGGACTAATATTTCAGCCACTATGTCTTATTGATGTCGCCATACAATTTCTAGCTCCTCAAGCATATTCATATCATATCCAGTCTAAAGATGATAAGGCTAACACCTTCATTGAGTTCATTCACCAGATCTTCTAGTAGTCCATGACATATTAGATATATTGAATGCTAAGTATAAGTAGTGTCATGATCAACATCAGGTGCCACAAAAGTTCTAGGTGGGTGATGAAGTTTGGTTACATTTAGAGGAGTGCCTGACTTGGCCCCACCACAAGATCTTATTGCTCTAATATGGGTCTTACACCATCACTAAGATTGTAGGATACAATTCTTTCGAGCTCATTATTCCACCATTTCTTGGAATGCACCTAGTATTCAATGTGGACTGGTTGTGGTCATACTTTCCCCCATTGTTAGACACATCCAATGTTGTTGAGCAGCTGACACCAACAAAGCTCAATCCAAGTTATATCAAATATGCCATAACTGATAGGATCATGGACACATATCTCAATAACACTCACTAGCATGGGATTGAGCTATATCGAGTTGTCAAAGTAGACCAATTCCTTCACCAGGGCAGGTGTCTCACCAAGGAACATGTTCAACAGAAATTTGCTCACCTCATGGAGGCTTTGCATGCAATGGGGACCATTGATTTCGAAGGGGGGAGGAATAATCCAGGTGGATATTGGTGGCCACCCACCTATTCCACCTAGACCTCTAGTCAAATTCATTAGTTTCCTTTATTATAGCAACATTTACTATTTTTAGCAGTTTTTTGGGTCTTGAACTTTCAGAGTTGTTTTAACCCCCTAAATGGAATTTTATTTAGGTCTACATCAAATGCATGCCCATCAGTGGGAGATTTCCATAAATCCTATAGTACTCAAGATATATTTCTAATGAGGCATCATACATTCCAAATGGAGATCATATGACCAAGTTATGACCCTAAGAAGTTGGCTTCCCTACTACCCTCAATACTGCCTGTAAACTCTTGGTATTCCATCTCCTAGGGTTAGGTTTTTGGCTTTTTATGGTTTCCCTTTGTTTTTAAATAATAAAAGGCCCTTAAGCCTCATTTTAACAAAGTTCATAATCATGTAGGTACGACATATCTTCTCAGAGATAAGATACCATTGCCCAAACTAGTTTATTTCCATTTCGTATGTAAGCATATTTTAGTTCATTGATATTAATGAAATGAAGATTTATTTTTGCTGCATCTGTGTGTTTATGTTTATGTTTGTATTTTTTTGTGTTTCTGCATAATTTTGGATCAATATTACTCAAGCCTATGTAGTCAAACTCCTCTACATGATTTTAAATGAATAGGTATACTAGTATGGAATAATATTTGAAGTAGGAGGCAAGGTTAAAATGGTTGAACTGAAACTTAATTGCTTCAGTAATAAATCAGGTAATGTCTAGAATAATGTCAGGCTTCATCATCAAATGAAAGAACCCTAGATCTAATTTGCTAACATTTGTTGTTTCATCATCACCTAGTAGTAGCAAAATAATGGCCAAGTAAGGTTGTACAAATTCTAAAAACAAAGAAATGGGGAATGACTTTGAATTTGGAGGCAATTGAGAATTGGTAGCTAAAATCTACAAGAATATGGCTTGTTTTATTTCATCTAAGAGTGTATTGTAATTCAAAAATAGGATGGTGTTTATGAATTTCTCTAGATTTGGGGATTTTGGGTAAATGAATGCTTTTGAATCAATTTTGGGGTGACTTCCAATTTTTTTTCCCTTGTCGATGAAATGAAACAATTATTTTCTTTGATGTATGTGGCCATGAGCTAGGATACAAATTTAGGGAATTAGTAGACAGTTGGGGAAATGAGGTAATACAAACCCAACTCAACAACTCTGAATGGGTATTCTTCACTCAAGTAATTTTCATATAGGTCAAAACGAAGGTTGGCTAAGTGTAGAGGACAAAATGGGTCATGTATCTCTACCTCAGTGTCCATGAGTGGTTTTGTGTGGCCCAAGGGTTTTGATTCTTTGAGTTTAGGGGGATTAGGGGCGGACTTCTTTGTTTTATGTGTGATAATGGCACCGAAAGGATGTGGGGACTACACTTTACCTGACAACTGGAGGTTGTTAAATGTTGTGGGTGTGAGAAAAATCTTGTATTGGTCAATGGCTGGGCAAATGGTGTTTGCAAACAGGTGAGATAGTAGAAATGGGAAAATTTGAATTAGAATGGTTGATTTACGGATGAGTGTAATCGGGAAAAATGAGGAGGTGATGTGGAGATGATACGTGGCATGGTTGGATTGGATGAGAAGTGCGGGGGGGGGGTAATGACTAATTTTTTTAAATTTCGCACTCACCTTCCATGCTCAATTAACGAGTGGTACTAGTTTATTGATGTAGTCATCACGTTGGTATGAGAGATGTCATGTTTATTTACCACCCTCCAGTGGGGTCTTGAAAGGATTTAGTAATAGGGCTCGACCCCCCGTAATTAATCACAACTATAGATTTGTCACACTATATCTTTGACCTTTGACTCTCTGGGGGGATGGCACTAGCTTAATATCTATGCTTGTTATTACGTCGAAGCCTCGTTGTGATTGGGTCACTTCATAACACAATGATCCACCTGAAAGGTTCTTGGTGTTTAGTCATCCAATATAAAATTTGGGGAAGGGACCACATTCCATTACTTTGAGCGCATGCATACATTAGAACTTAGGGGAAAAAATATATAAAAAAGCTATTATTCCCCTCTTCATCATCTTCTTTCTATTTTCTTTTTCTTCTTTTTCTTCTTTTATTTTTTAATATTTTTCTCTTTTTCAAGCATACAAACATTCCCTATATACATAAGAAAACCTCCTCTGCAACATGAATAATATAAGGAAGAAAGGATAGGATAAAACAATGGCTCTAATTGAGGACAGTGTCTTGCTAGCAAGGCATTAAAAACATGCAGACTAGTGCCTTCAACTTGAGAATAGAGTCAATATATACATAATTAAAAAGAAAACAAAACAATCAGGTACTTACAATGGCTCACCAATATTTACAATGGAAGTGGAAAAATGAATTTAGTGTTGAAAATAATGCTTGAGGTACTACCCACTCATAGGCAACTAAAACACCTCGCCATCAAGATTATCCAATAGAAATGTGTTGCTTCCTTTGACTTCAACTATTTTGAAGGTCCCAAACCACAAAGGATCAATTTTCCAATGTTTACCTTTGTCTTCTCTCCTAACAGACAATATAATTACAAGATCACCTCACTGAAATATTTTTTCCTTAGCCTTTTTATCAAGCAAGTCCTACATCTTGTCCTGGTACTTGATTAAACCCTAAGTCATGTGTTATTTATTCTCATGCAATTCTACCAACTGATTCATCCTCCTGGTCAAGGAATTTGGCTCTTCTTCTGCATCCTGAATCAATTTTTCCACAGCCACAACCAATTGAGTGGGAAAAAGTGTTGAAGTCCCATATAATAGCTCAAAGGGGGACTTAGCATCTTATCTCTTAGTGGTGACTCTATTTTCCCACAATGCAATCCTAATTTGAGAACCCCAATTTTTCTTTTTTTTTGTTATGGTCTTCTTGAGAATCCTGACCAAGGTCTTATTGGATTGTTTTTCCAACTCATTTCCCTATGGGTAATAAGTGGTGGAGTGCCCCAAAATAATGTTATAGCTCTAACAAAAACTAATAAACTTGGCAGATTTAAATACTTGAGCATTATTAGTAACTATTTTCCTTAGATAACCAAACCTGGCTAGAATATTTTCCTCCATGAATTTAATGACCATTGTATCAGTTGCATTCCTAGTAGGAACAACTTCTACCCATTTGGTGAAATAGTTTGTTGCTATAAGTATCCATGTATGGTGCCCACTGGAAGCTGGATGAATTTCCCCAATAAAATCTAGCCCCCATTGTCTAAATGGTTCTTCCATGAAGAGAGGAAGTAAAGACTTGGCACCCTTTACAAGCCTTCACTTGATCATGTGCATCACCAAAAAGTTTAGGCCAATAGAATCTAGCCTTCAAAATCTTATGAGTTTTTACTTTCCATCTATAGTGTCCTCCACAAACACATCCATGAAATCCATCTATTGTGTTGGGGACTTCTCTTTCAATCAATCAAAGTATTAAAACTCCCATAGGGTCCTTCCAATATAACTAACCATTGGAAATAACAAATTTATGCGATTTCAACCTCAAAGCATTGTATTTTGATTTATCAAACTTAGGTGGGAATTCCAAAAATAGAAAATAGTGGAAAATGAATTTGTACCACTCAAAAATCAAGTACTTCATTGCAATTTTTTGTGCTTCTCTTTTTCTATTTTCATGTTTATTTTTCTTCTATAGTTATGAATTTTCAACGAGTAAATTTATACTTAATTCCTGGCAATTTTCTTTTGACAAAATCTTAGACAATCCCTACCCTTTTAACAATTTGGTGGGCTTTATATCAATGTCATATTCCTTAATTTTAGCTATCCATCTTCCTCTCTTTCCTTCACTCTCTCCCCGTGTGATGATCTCTTTTATAGATGCTATGGAAACATAAGCAATTATCCTAGACTGTAAAATGTAAGTCTGGAAATACTTCAAGGATTTGACCAGAGGATAAGCCTACTTTTTAAAAATATTATATTTCAATTTTTCATCTCTCAATACTAGGCCAAAAAATCTAACTGGTTTCTCCCTCTCTTCTTCACTCTTCTGTAATAAGAAAATGGTAGCAGAGTTAGGAGATGCCAAGGAAAAGATAAGAAAAGGATTTTGATAATCAGGGCTAGCCAAAACTAGTGACTCTCCAAATTCCTTTTCTATTTTTCAAAATGATTCTCTCACTTCTGTAGTCCATTTAACCTCTTTGTCTTTCTTGATCATATCTGTAATCTCCCTCACAATTTCGCATAGTTAGGTACAAAACCTTCTCAACAAATTTATCCTACCTAAGACAATTTGAATCTCGTTTTTGTTTCATGGAAAAGTGATACTGCTAAATTCTTCCACCTTTTTGGGGTTAATATTCACTCCCTCCCCTAAGACTATGTGCCCCAACAGTTTGCATTATTTTTAGGGAAAATTCTAATTTCATTGGGTTCAGTGACAACCCATATTTCTTGCCATTTTCAAATGTATGATGCAAGTGTTCCTCATCAAACTTTGATAAGATCATTATGTCATCTAGGTAAACTACCACAAATTTATCGTTATCCCCAACAAAAGTTATATCCATTGCCCTCTGAAAAGTGGCAACAATGTTTATAAGGAAAAAAGTAATTTTGGCATCCATGAATGTTCCCCAAGGTGTGGTGAAGGCGATCATTTTATGCTCATCAGGATGCACATCGATAGAAACCATCAATCATGGATAACTTTAATGAACCTACCACTTTTTGTAAAATATAATCCATCTCAAGCAAATTATAATTATCCTTTAAAGAAGCACTATTCAGGTTTCTGAAGTCCACACACAATCTGATCTCTTCCATTTTTCTTCCTGAAATGAACTAGATTAGCTACCTAATCTAAGTATCTTAAAGGAATGATGATCTTAGCTTAAAGAATTTTCTTCACTTCTTTCTCTATCAGGGGAGAAGAAGGGGATTAATTTTCCTAACCTTCTGTTTGTGAGGTTTTATTCTTAATTTCAAAGGAATTTTATGTGGAATGATACTAGTATCATAATTTTCAAATTACCATAGGACTACGCAAACATATCAGTATACTCTTTGAACAATTCAACATACCTTTGTTTGTATTCTTTTGGGATGCCCTTGGCTAGTTTAACTTGCTTAGGTTGTTGTTATGTGTCAATGTTATAGTTTCTTGTATCCTCCTCGTGCTCCTGTTTGGATGGTTTAACTACCACATCATCAACATTAAATAATCTTTAAAATGAAACTAGCCCCTTTAGGATTATATTTCTCTTCAACTGTAAAAAAAATTTCCAACCATAAACTCTTCCCAAGGCACATGTTTCCCATCTTCTTCAATTTCATCCATATATTAATCTTCCTAATCAATCATATAATTGGAAAACTCCCCAATCACCTCCATAAACCATTTAACCTGATCGTCATCCTCAAACACCTACCAATATTTCACATTGTATGGTACTGAAGGCTTCTGCCTAATCTCAATTTCATATATGAGCAGGGGATTTTGTGGTGGCTTGAAAGTGTTGGTTGTTGTTGCTAAGGAATAAGCCATCCTGTTTTTCTCACTAGGAAAAAACTGAATGTTAAATTCCATATAGAAATTCTCAATTAGATCCCACACTTCATTCTTGTAGGATTTCAACCTGGGATGCTTGGTTTGGAATTGATTTCTAATTTGTTTTATAACAGGCTCAGAATCTCCAAAATCTGTTAAAAATTCAATTTCCTTATTTCTAGCATCTTGTAGACTCAAGTCCAATGTTTCATATTCATCAATAATATTTGTAGTGTCAAATTATAATTTATACATATCAACAACACACCTACTCCATTTCCTTCCTTAGAGTAGGCCCCATCAAAATATAATTTCCAAACATAGTCAATTTTTATTTCTTGCTTGCTCACCTATGTGTGAATTTCCACCTGAGTATCTATCCTCCATAATTTGATCATCTATTTCCAATATAAGGCATGAAATATATTTTTCCTAGCCATATACTAGAGAATTATTGGAACTATCGGTTCTACTAACAATTTTTATAAATTTGGATTCCTTGCATCTTCTGTGGTATTCTCCACCAAACACTGGAATAGTTGTGTATGTGAGGTCAAGTTTGATGGACCCGACAAGATTCATTCCCCATGATCTGGAAAGAAGCATGCAAAATATTGTAGGAATGTATGTAGCCATAATGTCCATTACCACACTCTTCATAGGTATTTGTGCCAAATTAACCACCAAGGGCAAGTCCTTGATCATCCCAAGTCATTTTACCTTTTTAAAAACAAAGGAATATAAGTTTTTGTATGGCTTTGTTATTTGCAGGCCCAATTCTACATGAAAGAAAAAGGCATTATATTATGAGAAGCAATTGAATCAACCATTTAATTATGCAACAATATATCATGAATCACTAATGTAACATATCCTGCAGGGGTGCAAGGGTATTGCACTTCCACATGTGGGCCCAACATAACCATGGATCTCTCTTGTTGTGGATTCAAACTGCCTTGTGTTGAGCTAACATGAGACACATCCATGAAATCAAAAAATTTACTTTTATAGGTAGGTTGTTTCAACAATTCGTTCAAAGGAACAAACATCTTCATTTTCTCTAATTGTTTTTGTAAACTAAAGAAAGAGTTATTCTTATCCATTTTTACTTGATCAATTGTCTCGTTATTTTCTTGATGCACTAGCTTGGGTTGCACAGGTAGTTTTCCTTTATTTTCATATCCGTGCTTAGAATGTGTGGGATTGGAGGTCTCTCCTTTGGTTGTTGGGTGAGACTTAATAAGCTACTTTCCCTTATCATTTTTCTTGGGTGTGGCATGTTGAGAAAGTTATTCACCTTGATCGTGTGTCTGAAATCTTTTTCTAGACCTCAAGTCATATCTCCTATGCAACTTGTCTTGCATTAAATCTGTAAATTACTTTCAATAAGCATATATCTCTTATTTATCTAAAGGATTATCCCGATCATCCTCCTCTCCTCCTTTTTCTTCTATTTCATGCTCCTCTTCTGATAAAGTTGAGTATTTATTTTCCTCAATTTTAAGTGCATCTTCAATGCCTTCTTCAGGCTCATCTTCTATATATAAGGGAGGTTGTATTTTTTTTTGCTAGTCCCCTCTCTCCTATCACTATGTTCTACTTTTCCCTTCAACTTCCCTGTCAATGCAAAATTTTCCCCTACATCCAAAGAATCATTTTAGATCTAGACCAACATGAGGGATTTCCTTTCTCTTCGAGTAAACCCAAAATCCGATTCAAAGGCTCCAATCAATACCACCTTAGTTGCTATAGGTGGGGGTTTAATATCAGCAGGAAAAATGTTATACAATTTGTTAAATCTTTTTATAAAATCGGTGACACCCTCATTCGTTCTTTTCTTTATTGCATTAAATTATGTCAGAAAATATCCATGGTCTTTCTTCTCACCCCATTTCTGCATAAAGATGTTCTCTAATTCCTCCCAGGTGTTGATAGAGTTGTTAGGAAAATTCTTGAACCATTTTCTAGTCTCCCCGTCTAAAGACCGAACAAATAACCTCAACACCACATCTAAATTCTCAACATTCAAGTTTTCTACAAATTCACAAAATATTTCAATTATGTTTATGGGTTGTGATACCATTCTCGCTAGTGAATCTAGATAGAAGTTTAAGGTAGTCTTGAGGCATTTCATTCATAGGTTGTTGCAAGTTCAAAGGGGTATATATGTTGAGAAAAAATATAGGGACATGTTGAAAAATGTAACTAGGTTCAGTCTTCATAATGACATGTGTAATTGTGATTTTATGTAATAGATGTAAAGAAGAAAAATAAAATTATTATTGTAATTCTTATCTCATGGGTGTCATGAGAAAGGAATTTTATTTTTAGTAATGGCTCCCATTGTGTGCCCTTAGGATTGGTTATAAATTCAAATTGAGTCAATGTAATGTATGAAGGACCCTTATTGGGTATGTTACATTTGTATATGAGTCAATGAAAGAGTCAAATAGCCCTCCAAGACCAAGCTCAAGAATCTCCTTCAAGTTGACCTTCAATGAAATAATTCATTTTCTCCAAAAGACATGTCAGCTCACCCACAGTTCAAGTCAGCTTATTATGGTTGCTCCAACCACTATAAATAGGGAAGCTCAACCTCATTTCAGCGATAGAATTTCAGAAAAGCAGAAGTTTGCAACAGGAGGTGCGAAGTTCATCAAGGAAGTCTATAATCAAGAGAAGGAAGGGAGAATATAAATCGGGTATTTTTCTGATCTGTTTTGGGTTGATCTACTCCATGCATGCAAAGGAAAAGGGTGATGTCCACTGTAGAAGAAGCTAAGGTATCACAATCTCCTTTGAAGGACAGATTAAGGGAACAAGTTCATTATCAAACTGAATTGCCAAGGAAGTTTCCTCCACCTAAAGTGAAGGGAATCAAGGTTCAAAATTTGATAATTGGCACATGCTAGTGTCTTTGAAGTAAGTCGAGAAGTTGTAGGTATAAAGAAAAGAAAGGGGAAGTTGAGATCTGAAGCATAGCTAAGGCAAAAATGAAGGAAACTAGTTGGACCAAGTGTTGACTTGGGCATGAAAGAAAACCCGTGAAAGGGAACTTGTGTCTTGGTCTTGGCATGGAAAATAGGTCAAGGGTCTTGGTCTTGGTATTCATCAATTGAAGTCTCTATAAGATGAAGAATTCATTTAGGTTTCCCTCTCAAGTTAGAGAGGCTTTGGCCTTCGCTGATCACCTACATTCTGTGTCTCTTGTCTCTATATGGTTTATGCATTGGTAGCTATTCAATTAAGAAGAACACTATAATAACCTAAGAAAAAGAAGATCCTAATATAAGAACTAAGAAATATTCACAAGCAGTTAATAAAGAATATAAATCACCTAATTCTTATGCCCTAGATTTCTCAACATGTTATCAGAGCTAAGATGACAAAGTCGATGAAGTGAATCTTATCAAGGGACACTCAATGATCAAATATTGAGAAAGACATCAAGGCAAATCTAAGAAGTTCATCAAAGACAATATCTAAAAGAAATTTAAAAATCCCTAGATTGAAGAAGAAATCTACACCAAAGGAAGTCTTGGGATCATCATTAATAAAACAAAGTCAAGGCCCTACATCTACTCAAGTTGAAGAGATTTACATATCAATGCAGCTTCAATACTATTCATCCAAGAAAATCACTTCAAGATTTAAAATCACATCATCATCTTGAATACAGTCAAAACCTTAGTTCAATCAAAGAATTTTTCCTAGGATCCACTCTCAATCATCACCTAAAAGAAAGAAAAACTCAAATATTTTGAATTTGAAGTATCTTAAAGACTACTCATCCAAAGGAAGCTAGATCAAAATCATTGACATCACCAAATATATTAAGGCAATCTCTCTCTTGTCAAAGAAAATCTTTCACTTCAGGAGGAAAATCCTCATCCTTGAAAATCCAAGAAGCATTAAGACATCATCATCATTAAAAGGGATCAAGTTGAAGATTTCATCTTCACTTGACAAGTAATTATCTTTTTCTTATACAATCTAATCTAGTAAAATGAATTCATTTTGCAAGGATATCTCTAAGTTGCTTGGGTCATCGAACATCCTTGCATGGAAAAGGAGGATAGACATAATCGTCGAAGAAAATGAGGGTATTGATTATATCAATGGAAAAGTCACCAAACGATCTAAAGGAAAAGCACTATCTAAATACATGGAAAAGGATCTACGGGCTCAATAAATTATTATGGAGTCTATCGAAAATCCTCTCATTCCCTATATAACAAAGTTGGAGACATCAAAAGAGATATATGATAATTTAGTAGAAATATTATCTGAAAGTGCGATAAGAAAGGTCATATCACTTAGATCTAATATATAAAAATTGAAGGTATCAAAGGATGAAGGGATATCTACATGTCTCTCAAAATCATCTCAAAAAAGAACTCAACTGGAATATATGCGACAAATGATATCTGATAAATAAATGGTCTCCATTGTTCTAAATGCATTAACTGATGAACAAGTTAACCTTTTATCAAATCCTTGTGAGGAGAAGAAAGCTATCCCATTAATAAACTTGTGGTTTCTCTGAAATATATAAGAATATAGGTTGAAGGAAAAAATGATGAAAGACCAAGTGAAAAGGGTCAAACATTTACTAAAATGAAAGGCAAGTTCAAGAAGCATAGTTCTCAAGAAACCATGGCTAAGATTCAATGCTATGGATGCCAAGAATATGGGCATTACAAAAGAGATTGTCCTAAGCTCAAGAAGGACAATAGAAAAATGGGTAGATAAGAAGCCCATACCACTGAAGAAGTGGAGGAAGCGGAAAATAAAAATTCCAAGAAAGAGGAAGTAAAAGATCTCTACTATGACTGAGATAGTGTTCCTCACCTAGTTCTTTTGGAATTCTTGTTTTTGTCATAAGATATGGCTACCATGATTCCCTTAGGAAAATTATAGGATGCATCATGGCGTCATAGAAGCATTAAAATCTAGAGCACGTGACATCATAGAGAAGCATGAAAGACGGTTGAAATTGAAGTCCATGGAAATTGGCTATGAAAGGATACAACTCTTGGTAACCTCATTAAAAGCATAAGTGGAACTTATGGGAAAAAGGGAAAAAGTCATCTAGGAAAAAGGCTCATCATACATCAAAAAGGGAAACATCTTCTGGATGGGGATAATCAAGATCCTCAAAATTCTCTAATGGAATCCTCATCGAAAGGTTCACTAATCTAGAGGGGAAGCAAGTGTTTTATCAAGAAATCCAACTTGTGTAATTAATGGGATGATGGTATGATGACAAGAGTAGTAAATAATATATAGGGATTGGAGTTATTTTAATCAAGGAAGTTGTTGAAGGGAGTCTAGATGACCTGTTAATAGTGTTGGATCTATCAACATTCAGGGGATCTCCCCTGTATGAAGTCCCAACTAGACCTCATATTTTTTGGTGTAAGAGTCCCATCTAGTATGATGGCCCAGTTTCCATTATCTTAAATATATGCCTTAGCTCTTTCTTTTTATCCCATGAGAGTGGTATACTTAGTCTTCAAACAATGAGGTTTGTGTGCCTCGTTAGTGCTTAGTGTCGCTTGTGTCAAAGTTCTTACACTACAGAGGGAGAGGGTGAGAGTGACTCTCAAGTCGGAAGGGAATAGTCCCAACTATGTTAGAGACATGAACCACAAAAAGACATGCATATCTTCTAGTGGAGTAGTCCATATGGATGTCACAGTAAAAAACACAAAGGTGAATAGATAGCACGTACAACACCCAACGGGGTATTCCACATGAGTGCAACGGTTGTTATAGAAAATTTACAAGAATGAATCTGTCGAGTGTCCAGCGGAATAGTCCACACGGGTGGGGGAGTGCTAACAAATGATACAACACATTTTGAATAACATATGTACTAAAACAACCGAAATAGCTTAACTATCTTAATATAGGTTAAAGCAACATGCATTACAAGAATCCAAATAATAGTCTTACAAAAGAATACAATACATGTGTGAAAACATGTTGGTTTATTAACAGGCTTCTAAATTAAGAGAAATTTCCAAGACACATGTGTACACCATCACATCACTAACCCTGATAGCGGGGCATTCAAGCCACTAATCACTCCTCAAAGAAAACACTACAGACTATAAAGGCTATGTGGGAGGAACCAAGGTGAAAATTCCTTTGCATGTACAAATTAGGGGTATATATCGCTAAGGGTGAACTTGTCCCTTGTGACTCTTCAACTTCCCTCATAACTAGTTGACTTACATGAATCTTCAACTAACATGACTCTTCAACTTTTTATGTGGGTCTCTTAGACTTCCACATTACATTACATTGATTACAACAGTATGGCCAGGTAGTGATGTGGCCAAGACATCTCATGACATGACTCGACATGACATTGCTGGTTTGTTCATGTTGATGGTGGTGTCCACATCGAGCTATAGTGCTGCTGAATGATGAGTGTGTTCTTAGTGTAACATAGTTGCGCCTCCACATGGCAAAGTGTGTGAAGTCTCTGATAGTATTGGTGTTCTCTTGATGTTTCACGTGCATGTATCCCCTTTGCTGGTACTTGGTATGCTTCGTGTATTCATCCGTTTGCGAACAACTCCCCTAGCATACGCTCCTTGTTCATCACATTCATCATCGTGCCATGTCTCATCCATGTACCTATATATGCAGTCACTCATGATAAGACAACATCAAATCCATAAATCCACTGGTCTACCATGATGCACAATCTTTCATTTTCGGGTGTAGGTGACTGAGAGAGAGGACAAGGCTATGAAACTGCACATAGCACATTTTAGGCCAGGATGCGGGGCTCTGAGGACCTATCAAGAAAAATTGCGTTGAGGTCACTAGGAGGTTGAGATGAGCAGTCTGAAACAACAATGAAATTATACATGATGTAGCTTAGCTAGGACGCAAAACTATGGAATTTTTTCAGGAAATGTAGTGTGGGTAATAGAGGACACTGGCATTGAATTGCGTAGATTCTTAGGGGAGGCTGGGAGTAGGTTGCAGGAGCTTCCTGGCCAAAATTGCGCAGAACTGGGAGGCAGGCCTGCCAAACATGTTTGTGTAGTTTCTAGGTTGAGAAGTTGTCAGGTAGCTCGTGGAAAGCCCAAGAAAACTGAGCAATTTTCAGGAGGAGCAGTAGGTCGGCTGACAGGGGGACTAACTCAAAGAACTGCACAATTTTCATAGGCAGTACAGTGCCAGGCAGCGGGTGCCTATCCCTCATGTCTGCGCAATTTCTTTAGTCAGCAGAGGTGGGTATGCTAACATATTTTGCGCAAATTTTTAGAGGAGTGAAGCTCAGTGTCACTACCCAGTCAAACTATTCAGTTGACTAGCAGGAGGCTTCATAGACTAGCTTGTGAGCAACACAAATTGAGATGGCTTCTTGGGAAACTTATGTGTTGTTCTGGGTGAAAATCATCCAGGTTGATTCCATGATTTTGCAGTGCAGACTGCCTGGGAGGCAGCCTCAAGATCTATGCAATTTTGGGTAGTAGTACTTGGTCACTTAGGGCTGAGACTACACAATGCCACTCAATAGAGGATTGGCTGATGGAGGGTGCTTTGGTTGATAGGTTTTTAGGAAAATGATTAAGTTTGTGAGTAAGTGGACTTGTGTTCACATGACCTTGTGAACACACACTCAACATGACTTGACGAGAAGACACCTCAAACCAACAAGACAACATATGCTCATTGTGACTAATCGAATGGCGTAAGCGACAAGTGTGACACTTGGGATAGATCGTTCAGTGACCATTACAACACTTGCACAATATTGCATACAACACCATGTGTGAGTGCAATAGATTCTTACATAGTGACTACAACTTGTAGACATGAATACGGACCTTGAACATAACCAAAACATGACTGCAAGCATGACATTGTGACAAATATGCTAAATATGTCTGGTGAGTAGTCAAGCAAAGAGGGTGTAAAGACTCGAGACGAGCACACGGGATGAGCCCAAGTGTTTGTAAACATCAAGGGAAAAACCAAGGGAGTTTCTAAAATTGGATGCAGGCCAAAATTTTAGAGTGTGTTACAACTACTACAACACTTGGCGACACACTGGTTGAATACCAGCTTCTTAGTTTTGGTCCATTGATAGCACAGGGTGTTAGTTTATCAGGGAGTATTGAATCATTGTGGGGGTTACTTTGGCTTCCCCACTTACCTGATGGATAGACATCGTTCACTTTTTCCAACTCAGTCAAACACAACAACAAGTTTCATATTGATCATAGTGGTTCAAAATTGGGAAGGGTAGTTTGGCTCATGAGTTTAAAATTTTTAGAGTATAAGTTTTCATATCTAGTGTTTCTTCGCTTCCAGCATGCCTAGATAGTACCTCGGTGAAGTCATGCAGGAACACACACATTTCTCCACTGTCAGCGAGCCTGGTCAGTACCCTGGTGGAGTTGCATGCTTCACCTATCTACGCATGAAGCCTTTCTCTTCTCTGGCCTTTGTATTTTTAAAAGAGGACTGTGCATAGGCACTTATTTATTTTTGGGGTGGAAGAGGGATCTTGAATTATTGAGAGAAGAAGAGGTTGTTCCTTCAAAGAAGCATGTAAGACCTCTGATATAGGTTTACTCATTTATATTTTTCCCTTCTCTGTTTCTACTAGTTGGATGAGCTTGATCACAAAGAGAAGAAGACTGAGTACAGGCATGGGGTTTCCCAATGTGGACACAGGTTCATGGTTGGATCAGAGCTTCCCTTATAGATGGCTGGTATTTTCCATCAAGATGTCATCATCCAAAGGTTATAACCAAGCATAGAGAAGACAGAGAGAGGACTGGACAAGTGTTGCAGTGTCACAAGACTCTTTGGATCTCAGCCACATAATCATTCAAAATACAAAACTTAGTAAAGGGTAGCACTTATTGGAAAAACCAAAAATATCATTATATTAAGAAAACAAAAAAAATTGAAGCAAAAATAGCAAAGTAAAGAAAAAGGACAACAGGCAAGTGAATCAAGAAAGCAAAAAAACCAAACCAAGTCAGCAAGCAAGAAAACATGTAAACCAAAAAGCAAAGAAAAGAAAGAAAAAAAACACTACTCCTACTCCTATACTAAATATTCGGGGTTACACGAAATGAAATTTCCATTGAAGCCACCGTAGGGGTACCCGACTTACAGCCACAAAGATACAAGTGATTATAATAGATAAAAAATAGTGTGCAATAGAAAGCACAAAAACTTAATAATCTTGCACATGAGAGAGAAGGTGTTTCCTGTGGGAAGAAATATGTGTCACAATGACCCAAAACACATGCTTACCTCTTTGATTAATACCATTTTTCAACAAACCTCAGAAGCCTCTTGCGAGAGTGTGTTCATCTACACCAAGTTTCTTAGCGAGTGCGAGAAAGGACTGAAGCTTGTTACCTACAATGCGACTCACCAAGTAAGATTGTTCCAGCCATGTTGCAATTGGATCATAAGATTTGTGATGGCTATTTTGAAAGACTCACGATCTTTGAGAAGATAGATTTATGATTTGAGAGAGGGGATCACAATGGGAATCTAGTACAGATAGATAAATTTGATCATTATCATCGGTCACGTCAAGACAGTGAGGACCTGCCATAGCCATCAGTGCAGGGTGAAGTGCCTGACCTACTTGACAGACATCTAAGGAGAAAGATGTTACACAGTGAAAAAATAGTGTGCGAAGCAACTTTCATTAGATGTACTATTGGGAGAATGATAAATTGCATGAAAACCACCCAAGATAGAAGAAAGATCATACCAGTTGGTCGAGATGCCAGATTCCCAACTTAACATGAACAAAGAAAATTTCTGAACAATCTTGCGAATGCTCTGAATGATGGAACCAAGTTTGATGTGCACTAGATATGACAGAACATCCACCTATAACTAGTGAAAAAATGCGTAGGCATCATCGTCATCATAGAAATATAGAAAGGATGCCAGCACTATGAATGTGTGAAGCCAACTGGGGTGTGTTGAATGAGAGGAACTTGATTCGTGTGATAGCTTGTGCACTCGTCATCACATAGGGGTATTGCTGGTGTGATGAGCGAGCAGATTTGATGTGTAAGATTTGCAAGAAGGCCAAGGAGTTGATCACAAGAGAGAACATTTGATAAGTATGATTATGAAGAAAGATAGTATTTGAGATGATCAACTTCAAATTTCCATGATTGCATGAGAGACGGACACTCCCAACCCAAATTGGATGAAAGAGAAGTGCATGAAAATGGACACACTGTAACAGACTCGTAAATTCAATCATTAGTGAAAATTTGAAATTTTGAAATATCACACTCGGAATAGTAAACATTTTTTACATGATGATCCGCATTGAATGAAACCATGTAGATAGATGCATTGTGCGTGAGAAACCATATTTGATTTAGTTCAAGGGGCATACCAGAGTTATGAGGTCCTAACATAACCATTAATGGACGTTGAAGTGCCTTGACTCCCTGACATGTCCCAGAACTTTCCAGAATTGAAAAATGGCATTTTTAGATGTGAACCAGATCTTGCATGGATTGAGGATGGATATTGTTGTTGATTTCAAAACTTCTCTTAGGATGGAAGCCATCTCTATCACAGGATTTAACAACCTTCCTTGACGAGTTGTCTTCATGCAACATACAAGATGATGACGAGAGGGAAGAGTCCTATGTGTTGAGACTTTTTTCATCACGGACAACCTCACTACCTTGTGTTGATTGAGGAGATAACTCATCAGATGAAGAAACAAGAGAATGCAGAGTATCTCTGATGCATGTCGATGTGCTGTGGATGGTAGGACACACAGGAAAGTGGGGTGAAGAGGAAGTTTTAATATGGATGTCTACTTTGACTGGTGCAAATTCCAAATCTGAGTTAGAGTGTACATGAGAGAACATCAGATCACATGATGTGTTTTGGAATTCATCACCACATATGGAAGCATGGGATTGATGATAGCCCAAGGCTGGAGATTGATCAAAGGAATTAATTGTGCATGATGTTTCAACAAGATTAACGGATTGAGAATCGAGCAAGAATGGAAGCTCATTGTCTTGATGTGAACCATTTTGAAATATAGAATAGGACTTGATTATGCCTTCACCTTTCTGCTCCTATTCCTGTGCAATGAGACTACCTTTCACATGACCACAATTTGAGCCAACGGCTTGTGAATCAAGAGAATGCGCATAGATAGCTTGTGAAGCGGATTGATCAAGCGAGTCATGGTACAAGGATTCATTGCTTGTAGATGATGGAGGATGATAGAGATGTAGATCAGACTCGAGATTTGGGTCATGAACAGTGATTTCCTCTTGCAGAATGGAGGAATTAGTCTTTGCCATAGGCTTTCTGATCCATTTAGGAATTTCCTCCATTGGAGCGAAGATGGATGAGAAGATTGTTTCTGAACATGCTATGCAAATTTCTTAGCTTCATGCCCACTACGAGGGGGCACCCTCTGTGCAGATTTCTCAACTTTGTAGCCGCTACAAGGGGGCACCCTATTTGAGACTGGAAAGGGAGGAGGACAAGGAATGAATGGGGTGTTGGGATCCTCCTCTACAAACTGAGTAGCCTCAAGATCCACAAAAGTCAAGGAAGAAGGGAAGTCAAGAGGTTCACCGTGTCAGGAAACATGAACCAAGCATTTCAACTCTTGGCTCATGAAGTCAAGGTCCACAAAATGTTCAGGAATTTTGTGATAGAGGTGAAGGAAGTGGGTAGAAAATTCCTCAACCGATTCACTAGGTTTCATTCTTAAACATGAGATTCTTTCACATACATCTTGGTGGTTATACTTATCGAAGGCTTGATGGAGCTCCAAGAGGAGAGGAGGAAGGGAATGGATAGAAGCAGGTGGTAGAGTATGACACCACTAATTAGCATGACCTTCAAGGGTGAGGAAGAAAAGTACACAAGCAAGATCTTCACTATCAATTTCATGGGATTCGCAGAAATGAAGAAAATCATACAAGTACTTGGTTACAGACGTTTCATCATCACTGTCAAAAGGACAAGTTATAGAGAAGCTCATCGGGGAGTGATGGTTGATTATGGGAGAAATGAGAAAAACACCCCAGGAGCATGAGTTTTTGTATGATCCATTTGCTAAGAGATTCAAAACAGATGCAATGGCCTCAGCATGTCATCTGGCCCTCCTTCTGGCACTAGAAATGTTGACAGTACTGAATCTGTCAACATTTACGAGATCTCCCTGGTATGAAGTCCAAACTAGACCTCACACCATTTGGTGTAGCAGTACCATCCAGTATGATGGCACGGTTGCCATTATGTTAAAGATATGCCTTAGTTCTTGCTTGTCATCACATGAGAGTGGTATACTTAGTCTTCAAATAGTGAGGTTATTGGAAATAATACTAGGGGGGGGGGGGTGAATCACTATTAGCAAATAAATAACCTTTTCATTTCCATAATCAGATTCATATACACTACTTCAGTGAAGGGAACTTGCGTGTACACACAACTATATTAAAGGAAACTAGCATATATCCAACAAATTTATGATTCAGTTAATTCATCATATGTTGATCTTTAATCAGTGCATAAGTACTTCATTAACCATATAAACAATAACCAAGTGCAGTAAAATAGAATAGACCATCACACATAAGAAACACACATGAACACCAAGATATAAGGTGGAAACCCAATGCAGGACAAAAACCACCTGCTGTTGTCTTCTTTTTAATATAAGAAAAACATGTTTACAATATTGTATTGGTGCAAACTCATACCAGTACATAGGCACCCACTTGAAGAAGCCTACAACCTTCTCTCGTTGTCCATCTTCTACTGGAAGAGAGCTACAACCCCCTAGCTCTTGTACTAGCCGATCTGTTTACTAGTACGTAGGTGCTGGCCTACTGAAGGATCCAACCTTCACTTGTTTTCTAGCTACTACTGGAAGGGAGCTCCAACCCCCTAGCTCTTGTATTGGCCAATATGTTTACCACTACGTAGGCACTGGCCTACAGAAGGCTATGACCTTCTCTCTTCCTCTAGGGACCATGTTTCATAAACTTTCATACTGGATACTCCTGGATCACAACACCGTAATCTGAAAGCCATGTTTCATCCAATTTTCATACTGGACCCATCAACAACATTAAAGCTTAAAATCAATCACCACTACAATGCAACCATTGCATTAACCAATCATTAAATACTGAATCATCAATCTATGAATCACCCACAACTGAATCACTGAAGACCTATCATCAAAACACGGTCACCAAAACATAAAGCAGAACCTAGAACTCTGCAAATTTAGATATCATATTTTATAATGTATACGCTACTCTAATGAGACGAACCAGCATGTATACACACTTTTACCAAAGCGAACCCACGTCCAGATCTGTAAATACTAACTTAAAAAATTCACAGCTATTTCAGAATTCAATCATACCCGGATCATAACATTTACAGAATAAAACATGCGTCAGTATTCAAATCTAGTCTATCCATGATCAAACCACATAATGATAATACATTCCAAGCCTTAAGATCCTGAACCATCGTCCATCATCATCCACATAGGTGCATCCTTATTTCAGATCAAGAAAAGCATCACAAACCCATAACCTACATACTGGATCTCACTCTTCATCAGATGTTCAATTCTTGCACACTTTGGCCTAATGATCTTATCTTCCTTATATAGTTTTAGGCCTTTCTCAATACCATGGATCAAGACCACTTAGGACCAATACCTTGGACCAAATACCTAGGGTCAATACCTCGGACCAAATACCATCGACCAATACCATGGACCAAAATACCATGAACCAAAAACTTAGTTTTCCAACATAAATGCACCTTTCCTTTTGTGAAAGTGCATGTGTACGTATACACTACTTGTATTTAGTGTACCTACGTGTATATGCAGCTTGGTGAAGATGAACCTGCATATACCTCTCTTTCTTCATTCTGTGTATTCTGATCTGTAACTCTATGTTGTTAACTTGTTGTACTGTGATCTGTCATCTAAGTGAGTTTCCATCAAGGACAACACCTGTATCATAATGCCAACAATATCCCCCTTTGGACTTGATGGCAACAACAACACCAAGTCACTCTCCCCCTTTTACATCAAGGGCAAAGGGCAGACCAAGATATTCTCCCCCTTTGATATACATTATGCTATCCATGCTCCCCCTGAGTACATGCTAAGATGTACTAAATCATCCATGCTCCCCCTGAGCACATGCAGAGTCTACAAAAATATTTTTCAAAAGAATAACATGACTCTATAACTCAACTAAGTGAGTATGACCTTCCTATCACTGATGACTGATACATACATCAATCTCCCAACCAAGTGGGGATACACCACTTTTGACTCATCCACCCAACCAAGTGGGGATATACCAAATGTTTATACATGACTGAAATAGAAATTATTACATCATCCTTCCCATGCATAGTGGGGGTACAAATTACATCATATGACTCATGGGTCTTTAAAAGATATACATGGCATTTTTTAACAAAGACCAAAGACCTAAACAAGACCATTATATGATCTACACCATAAGCATCTGTCAGCAACATCAACAACCTATATATGTCCATCATCAATTCAATGTAAATATAATCAGCCTGTGACAAAGTATGCCGCATATAGATATCAACTCATCCTCTTAGTCTTTTCAAGATCAACTTGCTTCATTTCCTTAGTAGAAAGATCCTTATCATAACTTTCCAAAATCATTCACATCATATCATATGCATGTCAAAACACCATAGTCATCATCTATGACCATATCATCATCAAGAACTGAATGATCTTTCTACAAGATCCCTCAATATATCAACCTTGTATCATCAAAAATCATCCACAATCACCCATAAATCTGATCTGAATAACAACTATGTAACCCCAAAGATAATGCCAACAATGCAATATTAGAATCATATGCTCCCTCTGAACTTATGCCACATGTTCACTGTCAGATTCTGATTATTGCATATATCAGTAAGAAATTTCAAGGCATCATCATCAATAAGATATACATCAAGTTATCAATAACTTGTGAGGATAAAAAACTTTTCTAAATAGCATCCACAGATTGTAGTCATCTATTATTACATCAGAAAAGATAACTAATAATTGTCTGAATCATGTCAAATCAATCTTTTTGATTCTGTCCCACTGCATTTTTCTTCAACCACATTACGTGACTATGCAGCTTCTAACTCGCGTATATACGTGACTTGTCTTCATGAAACTTGCATATGAGATTTAGAACAATGAGGTTTCACACTTTCAGCTTCCCCTGAGTCTGTTATGTCTGTACACTGTGCCATGCCACATTTTTCTGACTGTACTTCCTTCTTCTTCCATATCTTCGACTGTGATGATGTTTTCTCCTTTTGGTATGGTGCCCAAAATCTTCTCCTGCATTCCTTTGCTATATGTCCAAACTTGTTACATGCATAACATATTACATGTTTCATATTCCTTCTATAGCAGTCAATGGCTTTATGACCAAGCATATTGCAAGAAAAATAGTATTTCTTAAAGTACATGGAAGGTGATGATATTTCTGTGCAAGGGTCTTGAACCATTCTACTTCTGCATCTTGCTGCAACATGTCCAAGATTATGACATACATAACACTCAACATTATTCATCTGAGAAAATAATCGACTATCACTTCCATAGTTTGGAGTAAAAGATTTTCTTTGAAGGATTCCTTTCCTTGGTTGTTGATGGGGTTGACCTCTTATCTCCTTGTTGAGCATTTTAGGTTTTGCATTAGAGTTCCTTGCTTCACCCTATGAGCTAGATTCACCTTCAACAGATTCATAAAAAACAAGACTAGATTTGATAGCAAGAGATCTTTGACTACTAAGAATATCATCCAAAATCTTAGTATTGTCTTGAAATCATAATAATTCATATTTTTCTTCTAATTTACTTTTTAAGATATTTACGTCAACCTGATGTTGTTCTTCCTTTTCCAAATGTTGCTTCTTCAAGATTTCTTCAGCCTTTCTTCCTTCTTCCACTTGTTTCCTTAATTTGAGAATCTCATTTTCTTATTCTTTATCTGCTTGAGGTAGTTCTTCATTCTACTTTTTTATAATGATATCACTTCATCTTGTAGCATTTGAGGTACTTTGAAGGCACACTCCAGCTGAGATTTTAATCTAGTAACTTCTTCTCTGAGGGCACACTCCCTTTTGTTAAATAGATCTTGTTGATCTATGATTTTATCTGATGCTTCATTTGCTTGTTCATCTTGAGGTGATTTGGAATCTAAATCCTTGCTTCCATCTAATGGCCAATTGTCTCTCCTGCTGTCAATGTTCCTTTGAATTTTGTTCTTCTTCTGAGGTTCTTTATTCTTTAGCTTCTTTCCCATTGTTTCTATGAATCTCCTTCAAGTGATCAAGCTTCTACCAAAGGACCTGCTCTGATACCAATTGTTGGAAATAATACTGAGAGGGGGAGGGGGTGAATCAGTATTATAAAATCAATAACTTTTTCATTTCCATAATCAGATTCATATACGCTACTTTAGTTAAGGGAACTTGCGTGTACACGCAACTGTATTAAAGGCAACTACTATATATCTAGCAAACTTATGATTCAGTTAATTCATCATATGTTACTCTTTAATCAGTGCATCAATTCTTCATTAACCATATAAATAGTAACCAGGTGTAGTAAAACAGAATAGACCATCACACATAAGAAACACAAATGAACACCAAGATATAAGGTGGAAACCCAATGCGGGACAAAAACTACCTTTTGTTGTCTTCTTTTTAATATAAGAAAAACCTGTTTACAATCTTGTACTGGTGCAGACTCATACCATTACACAGACACCCACATGTAGAAGGCTACAGCCTTCTCTCGTTCTCTAGATTCTATTGGAAGGGAGCTACAACCCCCTAGCTCTTGTACTAGTCAATTTATTTACTAGTATATATGCGCCTGCCTACTGAAGGCTCCAACCTTCACTCATTTTCCAGCTACTACTGGAATGGAGATCCACCCCCCTAGCTCTTGTATTGGCTGATATGTTTACTAGTACGTAGTCGTTGGCCTACAGAAGGCTACGACCTTCTCTCTTCCTCCAGGGACCACGTGTCATAAATTTTCATACTGGATACTCCTAGATCACAACACCATAATCTGAAGGCCATGTTTCATCCAATTTTCATATTGGACCCATCAACAACATTGAAGCTCAAAATTGATCACCACTGCAATGAAACCATTGCATTAACCAATCATTAAATACTCAATCATCAATCTTTGAATCACCCACAACTGAATCACAGAAGACCTGTCATCAAAACACAGTCACCAGAACACAGAGCAGAACCTAGAACTCTACAAATTCAGATATCATATTTCATAATGTATATGCTACTCTAATGAGTCGAAATAGCATGTATACGAGCTTTTACAAACCTAACCTACGTACAGATCTGCGAATACTAACTTAAAAACTTCACAGCTATTTTAAAATTCAGTCATACCCAGATCATAACATTTGTTGAATAAAACATGCATCAGTATTCAGATCTAGTCTATCCATGATCAAACCACATAATGATAATGCATTCCAAGCCTTAAGATCCTGGTCCATCATCCATCATCATCAACATAGGTGCATCCTTAGTTCAGATCAAGAAAAGCATCACAAACCCATAACCTACATACTGGATCTCACTCTTCATCAATGTTCAATTCTTGCACACTCTGGCCTAATGATCTTCTCCTCCTTATATAGTTTTAGGCCTTTCTCAATACCATGGATCAAAACCACTTAGGATCAATACTTTGCTCCAAATACCTAGGGTCAATACCTTAGACCAAATACCATGGACCAATACCATGGACCAAATACCACGGACCAAAAGCTTAGTTTTCCAACATATACGCGCTTTTACTTCTGTGAAAGTGCGTGTGTACATATACTCTACTTGTATTCAGTGTACCTATGTGCATACGCAGTTTGGTCAAGGTGAACCTACGTATACCTCTCTTTCTTCATTCTGTGTATTATGATTTGTAACTCTGTGTTGTTAACCTGATATACTATGATTTGTCATGTGAGTGAGTTGCCATCAAGGACAACACTTGTATCATAATGTCAATAGAGGTTCACGTGCGTGGCGAGTGCTTAGTGTCGCTTGCGTCAAGGTTCTTTCACTACATAGGGAGAGGGTGAGAGGGAGTCTCAAGTCGAAAGGGAATAGTCCCAACTCTATTAGAGACACAAACCACAGCAGTACATGTGCAGCTTCTGGTGGAGTAATCCACACTAATGCGGTAGTCACAAGCACAAAGGTGAACAGATAGCACATAAAACACCCAACGGAGTAGTCCAAATGAATGCAATAGTCATTATAATAAATTTACAAGAATGAATCTGTTGAGTGTATGGCAGAATAGACCACACAGGCGAGACAATGTTAATAACTGATACAACACATTTCCAACAGCATATGTACTAAAAAAACTGAAATAGTTCAACTATCTTAATATAAGTTAAAGCAACATGCATTACTAGCATCCAAAAAATAGTCTTATAAATGAATACAATACATGTGTGAAAAAGTGTTGGCACACTTCTCAATTAAGTGAAAGTTCCAAAAAACATTTGTACACCATTAGATCACTAACATTGATAGTGGGGCATTAGAGCCAGTACTCCCTCCTCAAACAAAAGACTACAGACTCTTAAGTCTATGTGGGAGGAGCCAAGGTGAAAATTCATTTGCATGTACAAATGAGGGGTATATATAGCCAAGGGTGAACCTGACCCTTATGACACTTTGACTTCCCTCATGACTGTTTGACTTACATGACTCTTTAACTAACATGACTCTTCAACTTCGTATGTGGGTCTCTTCTTCTTCCACATTACATTACACTGATTATAATAGTATGTCGCATAGTAGTGATGTGGTCGAGACATCTCATGACATGACTCGCCATGATAGTGCTGGTATGATCATGTTGATGGTGGTGTCCATGTCAAGTTTTGGTGTTGTTGAATGATGAGTGTGCTCTTGGTGTAACATAGCTTCACCTCCACATGGAAAGGTGTGCAGATTCTTCGATGGTCTTAGTGTTCACTTGATGTTGCACATGCATATATCCCATTCGTTGGTACTTGGTATGTTATGAAACCAGCTCAAGAAAAGATAGAAAAGAAAGATCAACGCCTTAGAATTCAGCCTCTTCGAGGGGGCAACCTCCTTTACATTACATAAATGAACAATTCTCGGATGATACAAATGACAAAACCTCCTTTCTATATATAGGAGTGTAAGGAGTCACAATATAATCCAGTCGACCTAACAATAATAATATAAAGCCACAAAAATAACAATAGAGGGATTCTATGGGGCACAGAAATAACAATATGGGGGTAATAGGGGCACAACAATATAAATAAGGGGTATAACTACAATAGTAATGGGGTAATCACTAGTATTATAGGGACCCAACATGCCCCTCTCCTTCAAAAAAGTGTTGTCCTCAATGCTTGAGTAGTTCTGGATACTTCTGCATAAAATTCTCATCCTCCCATGTGGAATCTTCAGCGGATAAGTTCTTCCACTTGATAAGATACTCTGAAATTGATCGATTTCGTAGCTGTCGAGTTCTTGTTTCTGTGACTACTTCCGATTCCAATATAATTTTTCCTTCCTCATCAAGTTCTGGAAATATTGTTTGAACTGGGAGCTTGTCGCCTATAACCTTCTTTAAACATGAAGCATGGAAAACTGGGTGCAATCGAGAAGCTGCAGGAAGCTCCAATTTGTATGCCATAGTACCAATCTTTTCCAACACCTTGTACGGACCATAATACTTTGGTGATAATTTATTATCCTTCTTAGCTTGCTTTAGGGACATTTGCTTATATGGTTGTAGCCGTAGGAATACCCAATCACCTACATCAAAACTTCTTTCACTGCGATGTTGATCTGCCTGTTGTTTCATTCTATTTTGTGCCAACACGAGGTTATCCTTTAAGAGTTGGAGGACTTGTTGTTGATGTTCGATGTGATGTTCCACTGCCTGAACCTTAGAATTTTCTCTTAAATATGATGTGATTGATGGTGGTTGGTACCCATAAAGTGCCATAAATGGGGTCATTTTTGTTGCTGTTTGGAAGGAAGTGTTATACCACCATTCAACCAGAGGCAACCATTTGACCCATTGTGTCTGTTTATCAGATACAAAGCAACGAAGATATCCTTCCAAACATTTGTTTACTATCTCAGTTTGCCCATCAGATTGAGGATGATAAGATGAGCTATGAGCTAACTGAGTACCAAGACAAGAAAATAATTCTGTCCAAAAATTTCCAGTGAAAATGGGATCTCTGTCACTTACAATAATATTTTGGTTTCCATGTAGCTTTTGAACTGTTTCCATAAATGCAGTAGAAACTGTACTGGCTTTAAATGGATGTGATAATGCACAAAAGTGTGCATACTTGGTAAGTCTATCAACTACCACCATGATGACACTCTTTCCCTCACACTTGGGTAAACCTGTGATAAAATCCATTGAAACCTCCTCCCAACGTTGGCTTGGAATGGATAAAGGTTGTAATAGACCCGGTGTCTTAATTGTTTCAACTTTATTTTGTTGGCAAACCAAACATTCTGCCACAAACTTTTGAATATCTGATTTAAGGCCATCCCAAAAAAATTCCTTCTTAACCCTGTGGTAAGTTTTTAAAAATCCTGAGTGCCCTCCTAAGGGAGAAGTGTGCAATTCCATAAGAATCTTTTGTTTTAGCTAGGAATTCTTACAGAGGTATAAGCGATCTTTGTACCATAACGAATCATTTTGCCAGCTAAATGTATCAAAAGTACTGGAATCTTGTTGTAGCTTTCGAATAAGTGCCCACACTTCTTCGTCATTCTTCCATTCCTCATTTGCTTCGTTTATCCAATCTGGTTGGATAATAGAAATGGCACACAAGCAATGCTTCCATATCCTCATCCTTTCTTGAGAGTGCATCTGCCACCACATTTTGCTTCCGTTTTTTGTAGATGATTTCAAACTCATAACCCAACATCTTTGTGACCCACCAATTCCATTTCCTGAAGCATCACATTCCACAATAAAGGTTTTTGTGAAGTCCGGTGTACCTAAGATTGGTGCTTGGCACATTGCCTCTTTAAGATGTTCAAAGGCCTTTGTTGCTTCCGGAGTCCATGAAAATGAATCTTTCTTCAATAATGCTGTTAGAGGTGCTGCTATTCTCCCATAATTCTTAACAAACTTGCGATAATACCCTGTCAACCCAAGAAATCCTCGCAGATGCTTTATGGATGTGGGGATTTTCCATTCCTTAATGGCTTTAATTTTGCTAGGGTCTACCTTAACTCCTTCATGAGATACAATAGGACCCAAATATTCCACCTCCTGGACTCCAAAGAAACATTTGGATCTTTTTGCATATAATTGTTTCTCCTCCAATAGTTGTAGCACCTTGTTAACATGTTCAACATGATCCTTCCAAGACTTGCTGTAGATTAGTATATCATCAAAAAATACCAACACAAATTTTCTAAGGAATGGTTTGAAAATTGAATTCATCAAACCTTGAAATGTTGAAGGTGCATTGGTAAGGCCAAAAGGCATGACCAAAAATTCATAATGACCCTCATGAGTTCTAAATGCCATTTTTGGAATGTCTTCAATCTTCATTCTCATTTGATGATATCCCGAACGAAGATCCAACTTGGTGAAGTAAATTGATCCATGCAATTCATCCAGTAATTCATCAATGACAGGAATGGGGAACTTATCTTTAATAGTGAGCTTGTTGTGCTGCTATAATCTGGACACATGCGCCATGATCCATCCTTCTTGTGCACCAATACTACTGGAGCTGAGAAAGAACTTTGACTCGGTTGAATTATACCAGCCTCTAGCATTTCTGCAACCATACGTTCAATTTCACTTTTTTGGACATATGGATATCTGTACGACCTAATGTTTGGAGGAACACTTCCTGGAATCAGATGAATAGCATGATCATGATCACGCATAGGTGGGAGACCTTTGGGAGTCTCAAATACCTTGGAATGATTGTCCAGGACTTTTTGGAGATCTGGAGAAATAGATGATTCCAATGTGGAAACATCTAGCGAACATAATTGTGCAATTACACCTCTTTGCTCCTTTTTTAGAAGCTTTGTCATGCCATTAGAGCTGATTATCTTTCCTGGTTTCCCTGCAATACCCCTTAATTCAACTTCCTTTCCTTCCACAGAAAATTTCATGAAAAGTTCTTGAAAATTAAAAGCTATTGTACCCAAGGATTATAGCCATTGGACTCCTAGTACAACATCAGCACCTCCCATTGGAATGGAAAGCATTGGGCTAGTCAATACATATTCTCCCATGGATAGCTTGATATTATGGCACTTTCCAGAACAATTTATTGTTCCTCCATTTGCAATCATCACTTAACACTCTGGTGCTGGATATAGGAAGCAATTCAATTCTTTTGCTACCCTACAATGAATAAAATTGTGGGTGCTTCCTGAATCAATCAACACTATTACCTTTTTCTTCTTGATTTGTCCTTCTATCTTGATGGTTTGAGGAGTGGTAATTCCCACCAATGCATTACAAGATATGGTCGGATTTATTTGTTCTTCATCTAGGCTTTGTTCCTGGAATATATCCTCTTCTTTTGACCTTTCTTGCTCCTTTTCTTCTTGCTCTTCACAATCTATGTAGAATAATTTCTTCTCAGCACACTTATGACCTTTTGTGTATTTGCTATCACAATTGTAACAAAGCCCTTTTGCTCTTTTTTCTTCCAATTGTTGTGGTGTCAACCTTGTAGGTTGTGGAAGACTATGGGAAACAACACTTCCGTCTTTATAGTTGTGAATGGTATGCTTCCTAGTTGCCATAATTTTGCTTTCCATTTTTCTTGCTAACCTGAATGCCTTCTCTAATGAATCAGGTTCCCAAAGGCGCACATCATGTTGGATATTATCCTTTAAAGACCCTATGAACACATCAATCCTATGCTCCTCTGGAATATCTTTTACCCTTATGTTCAATTTTTGGAACTCCTCAATGTGCTCCATTATTGAACCCTTTTGTTTGAGACTTATCAATTGGCTAAAAAAAGTGTTGCTTTTTGTATCCTCATAATGTGCTATCAATTCTTCTGTAAAAATTTCCCAAGTGATAAATTGTTTACGAGAACAAAGCCATTGATACCATACAAACTGATTTGGTTCCAAATATAAAGTTGCCATACGTACCTTTTGTGTGTTTTTCACATTATTGAGATCGAAGAATTGCTCCATCTGTAATATCCATGTGGCGGGATCCTTGCCATCAAACTTCCTCATATCGATTTTTGGAATGTGGTGATTCTTCGATCCAACATTAGCATCTATGGAATCATGATTAACATTTCTTTTGTTCTCATCATGAGTTTCCTTTACTACCTTTTCACCATTAGTAAGTATTTCTTGTAGAAAATTAGTCAAATCTGTCTTCAAATCTGCCATGCCTGTCTTCAAATTTGTGTTCAAATCTATCTTCAAATTGTCCATCTTAGCTTCCATGCCATTCATCTTAGCTTCCACGCCATTTATCTTAGCTTCCACGCCATTTATCTTAGCATCTGTTAACTTTTGTGAGCGTGACATTTGTTGCACTTGTTCTTGTAATTTTGATATATCATGTAGCATTTCTTCCTCTTCTTCATGAGTCATGCTAGAGCTTTCAGGTTCCTTACTAGGTGTTTGCATTTTCTTTCCTCGGGGCATCAGTTACCGATAATAATGCTCTACTATGCCCTTTGAATTCCTTCAAAATAAATTTTCAAACCAAGCTTAAGCAAAAATTTAAAAAAAATCTACACACCTTTTCTCACTTTGTAGGAGCTCGATATTGCCTCTGATGTATCTCTGTACTTTCCAATCATCTAGTTCTGAGCTTGTGACCTGTAGTAGCTCTCTGTGTCCTCTTTCCAATGCCACAAGTCTGACCCAAATTGGATTCTCCAAGGAAGAGTTATGCGAAATCTCCCACAGTGACTTGATTATAGACTAGTTCAGTAGAGCTAAATTTTATGACGTGCCGCGAGTCACTGTTTCAACCTTTGGATTTCAAAAACACCCACAAGAAACTACAGTCTGTCCTCTTTCTGTACCTTCTTACGAAACTTCAATCCGATCCCCAGAGAGAAAGTTATGACGATTTTCCCCAGGTCACCTATTTTGAATGTAATTCAGGAGTCTGCACAAAGACCAACTTCCTCAGATCATATCTCCGCAAATATCGCGCGAAGAGCTATGAAATTTGGACCCAAGGTTCAGCGTGATTTCTTCTCAAATGGGTTTTGCTTGCGACTTCTGAAATGTCACAGAAAAAAGTTATAGCGAAAATGCCACGATGACCTGTTTGGAGCAGTGAAACCCTAGAATCCAAAGCTCTGATACCAAATGTTATGAAACCAGCTCAAGAAAAGATAGAAAAGAAAGATCAACACCTTAGAATTCAGCCTCTTCGAGGGGGCAACCTCCTTTACATTACATAAATGAACAATTCTTGGATGATACAAATGACAAAACCTCCTTTCTATATATAGGAGTCTAAGGAGTCACAATATAATCCAGCCGACCTAACAATAATAATATAAAGCCACAAAAATAACAATAGAGGGATTCTATGGGGCACAGAAATAACAATATGGGGGTAATAGGGGCACAACAATATAAATAAGGGGTATAACTACAATAGTAATGGGGTAATCACTAGTATTATAGGGACCCAACATGGTATGCTTCATGTGTCCATATTTTTGCGAACAAGTCTCCTAGCATGCACTCCTTGTTCATCTCGTTCATCGTCGCACCATGTATCATCAATGTACCTGTGTCTACAGTCACTCATGACAAGACAACATCAAATCTAGAAATACCCTAGTCTACCATGATGCATCATTTTTTGTTTTCGAGTGCAGGTGATTTGGAGAGAGGACAATACTCTGAAATTGCACAGATCACATTTCAGGTTGGGATGCGGGGCTCTAGGGAACTATCAAGAAAAATTGCGCAGAGGTCACTAGGAGGCTGAGATGATCATTCCAAAAAAGCAGTGATATTCTGCGGGATCTAGCCCAGCTAGGAAGCAGAACTGTGCAATTTTTTTAGGGAAGGTAGTGCGGGCAAGAGAGGACACTGGAAGTGAAAACTACATAGGTTTTCAAGGGAGGCTGGGAGCTTGCTACGAGCTTGGTGGCCAAAACTGCACAGAAATGGGAGGCATTCATGCTCAACATGTCTGTGTAGTTTCCGGGCTGAGAGGGGTATTGGGAAACTGGTGGATAGCCCAGGAAAGTTGTGCAATTTTCAGGAGCAGTAGGTCGACTATCAGGGGTACTGATTGACAAAAATGAAAAATTTTCAGAGGTAGTGCAATGACAGGCAATGGGTGCTTAACCCTCATGTCTGTGCAATTTCTTCAGTCAGGAAGGAATACATGCTGACAACTTTTGTGCAATTTTTTGGAGGAGTGAAGCCTTGGCTCACTGCCCAATCAAACTCTCTGGTTGACTAGCAGGAGGCTTGATTGATTGGCTTGTGGGTAGTGCAAAGTGAGATGGCGTCTTGGGAAACTTCAGCATTGTTCTGGGTGATAGTTAGCGATGTCGATTCCAGGATTGCGCAATGCATATTGCCTGGGAGGTAGCCTCAAGCTCTATGTAATTCTGGGCAGCAATACTTGGCCACTAAGGGTTGATACTACATAATGCAGCTCATTAGAGGTCCCACTGATGGAGGGTGGTCTGGTTGATAGGTTTTCAGCAAAATGACTAAGTGTGTGAGTAAGTGGAATTGTGTATACATTACCTTGCGAACACACACTCAACATGACTTGATGACAAGACACCTCGAATCAATAAGGCAACATATGCTCAGCGTGACTAATCGAGGGTGTGACCGATAAGTGTGACACTTGAGATAGTTCGTTGAACGACCATGACGACACTTGTGAGACATTGCATACAACTTTGTGTGTGAGTGTGACAGATGCTTACATAGCGAATACAACTTGTACACATGAAGACAAACGTTGAACATAGCCAGAACATGACTGTAAGCATGACATTGTGACCAACATGTTAAAATATGTTCGATGAGTGGTCAAGCAAAGAGGGTGTCAAGACTCGACACGAGATCATGGGATGAGCCCGAATGTTTTCAAACATGAATGGAAAAAACAAGGAAGGTTCTGAAATTGGATGCCGGCCAAAATTTTGGAGGGAGTTGCAGTCACTACAACATGACCTAAAGAAAAATGAGGTATGTATGCTTTTATTCGATATTTTTTTAGTCATGTCATAGGGTTGCAGGTATCATGGGTAAATGAATTATCTTCTGAGCATGATCAAAAGAAAGGATCTCCTCCTTTGAAAGGATGTGGGAAGGCATGGGTCACACATTATCTATCTGAAATCAACATAATATGTCCTCATATGAAATATGAGGTGGTTGACAAACTAAAGGAACTATGACTGGAAGTTCCTAGAAGAAAATCTGTGAAGAAGGGAAGGAAGAGATAATGAAATATGAAACCATGGAAAAAGGATATCGACATATGAGGACTGAGATATTTGACTATGATATATTCATGAAAGATATGAAGGCTTTGATATATTCATAAAAATAAAGATATCCTTGACAGTATATATACATATTTGGGAGATGTGTCAATGTGTATGTAGGATGTTGATGTGAACTAGAAGATGTCATGATAAAATACCTTCACAAGGTCAATATTTATTTAATGTTCATTCCTTTATTTTTTAACGATATTTAGATGGGATTATGCAAGGCCACCAAAGGAAGATCTATGGATATATTCCACCCATGATCCTTAAGGAAAAATGGCATGAATAAGGTAGCATGGCATGAGGGAAGGCCAAATAGGAACTATGGATCACTTTCCAATGAAAAGAATAATGACATGATTGACTCATCGATGAAAGTGATGGATGGTATATGGCATACAAAGAATTCCCAAAACATGAAGACTCCTTAATATAGAAGAGAATTTAATGACATTGTGGGGAGTTCTTCAAGTAGCTGGTTGTCCCATCATCTCCACCTGAGGATCTGTTGTAGGTCCTTAATTAAGAGGGATCCTAGAAACAAGTTTCAATTATGAAACCAGCTCAAGAAAAGATAGAAAAGATAGATCAACACCTTAGAATTCAGCCTCTTCGAGGAGGCAACCTCCTTTACATTACATAAATGAACAATTCTTGGATGATACAAATGACAAAACCTCCTTTCTATATATAGGAGTCTAAGGAGTCACAATATAATCCAGCCGACCTAACAATAACAATATAAAGCCACAAAAATAACAATAGAGGGATTCTATGGGGCACAGAAATAACAATATGGGGGTAATAGGGGCACAACAATATAAATAAGGGGTATAACTACAATAGTAATGGGGTAATCACTAGTATTATAGGGACCCAACATGCCCCTCTCCTTCAAAAAAGTGTTGTCCTCAACGCTTGAGTAGTTCTGGATACTTCTGCATAAAATTCTCATCCTCCCATGTGGAATCTTCAGCGGATAAGTTCTTCCACTTGATAAGATACTCTGAAATTGATCGATTTCGTAGTTGTCGAGTTCTTGTTTCTGTGACTGCTTCCGGTTCCAATATAATTTTTCCTTCCTCATCAAGTTCTGGCAATATTGTTTGAATTGGGAGCTTGTCACCTATAACCTTCTTTAAACATGAAACGTGGAAGACTGGGTGCAATCGAGAAGCTGCAGGAAGCTCCAATTTGTATGCCATAGTACCAATCTTTTGCAACACCTTGTACAGACCATAATACTTTGGTGATAATTTATTATCCTTCTTAGCTTGCTTTAGGGACATTTGCTTATATGGTTGTAGCCGTAGGAATACCCAATCACCTACATCAAAACTTCTTTCACTGCGATGTTGATCTACCTGTTGTTTCATTCTATTTTGTGCCAACACGAGGTTATCCTTTAAGAGTTGGAGGACTTGTTGTTGATGTTCGATGTGATGTTCCACTGCCTGAACCTTAGAATTTTCTCTTAAATATGATGTGATGGATGGTGGTTGATACCCATAAAGTGCCATAAATGGGGTCATTTTTGTTGCTGTATGGAAGGAAGTGTTATACCACCATTCAGCCAGAGGCAACCATTTGACCCATTGTGTCTGTTTATCAGATACAAAGCAACGAAGATATCCTTCCAAACATTTGTTTACTATCTCAGTTTTCCCATCAGATTGAGGATGATAAGATGAGCTATGAGCTAACTGAGTACCAAGACAAGAAAATAATTCTGTCCAAAAATTTCCAGTGAAAATGGGATCTCTGTCACTTACAATAATCTTTGGGTTTCCATGTAGCTTTTGAACTGTTTCCATAAATGCAGTAGAAACTGTACTGGCTTTAAATGGATGTGATAATGCACAAAAGTGTGCATACTTGGTAAGTCTGTCAACTACCACCATGATGACACTCTTTCCCTCAGACTTGGGTAAACCTGTGATAAAATCCATTGAAACCTCCTCCCAACGTTGGCTTGGAATGGATAAAGGTTGTAATAGATCCGGTGTCTTAATTGTTTCAACTTTATTTTGCTGGCAAACCAAACATTCCGCCACAAACTTTTGAATATCTGATTTAAGGCCATCCCAAAAAAATTCCTTCTTAACCCTGTGGTAAGTTTTTAAAAATCCTGAGTGCCCTCCTAAGGGAGAAGTGTGCAATTCCATAAGAATCTTTTGTTTTAGCTGGGAATTCTTACAGAGGTATAAGCGATCTTTGTACCATAACGAATCATTTTGCCAGCTAAATGTATCAGAAGTACTGGAATCTTGTTGTAGCTTTTGAATAAGTGCCCACACTTCTTCGTCATTCTTCCATTCCTCCCTTGCTTCGTTTATCCAATCTGGTTGGATAATAGAAATGGCACACAACAATGCTTCCACATCCTCATCCTTTCTTGAGAGTGCATCTGCCACCACATTTTGCTTCCCTTTTTTGTAGATGATTTCAAAGTCATAACCCAACATCTTTGTGACCCACTTTTGTTGCTCTTCAGAGGATAATCTTTGTTCTAAAAAGTATTTAAGGCTATCATGATCCGTTTTTACCTTGAAGTGTCTTCCCATTAGGTAGGGTCGCCATTTCTTAAGTGCATGGAGTATTGCCAACATTTCCTTCTCATAAATAGCTTTGCTTAAAAACTTTCCCTTGATTGGACGACTTTCAAAAGCAATGGGTCTTTCATCTTGCATTAGAACAGCACCAATTCCATTTCCTGAAGCATCACATTCCACAATAAAGGTTTTTGTGAAGTCTGGTGTAGCTAAGACCGGTGCTTGGCACATTGCCTCTTTAAGATGTTCAAAGGCCTTTGTTGCTTCCGGAGTCCATGAAAATGAATCTTTCTTCAATAATGTTGTTAGAGGTGCTGCTATTCTCCCATAATTCTTAACAAACTTGCGATAATACCCTGTCAACCCAAGAAATCCTCGCAGATGCTTTATGGATGTGGGGATTTTCCATTCCTTAATGGCTTTAATTTTGCTAGGGTCTACCTTAACTCCTTCATGAGATACAATATGACCCAAATATTCCACCTCCTGGACTCCAAAGAAACATTTGGATCTTTTTGCATATAATTGTTTCTCCTCCAATAGTTGTAGCACCCTGTCAACATGTTCAACATGATCCTTCCAAGACTTGCTGTAGATTAGTATATCATCAAAAAATACTAACACAAATTTTCTAAGGAATGGTTTGAAAATTGAATTCATCAAACCTTGAAATGTTGAAGGTGCATTGGTAAGGCCAAAAGGCATGACCAAAAATTCATAATGACCCTCATGAGTTCTAAATGTCATTTTTGGAATGTCTTCAATCTTCATTCTGATTTGATGATATCCCGAACGAAGATCCAACTTGGTGAAGTAAATTGATCCATGCAATTCATCCAGTAATTCATCAATAACAGGAATGGGGAACTTATCTTTAATAGTGAGCTTGTTGAGCTCCCTATAATCTGGACACATGCGCCATGATCCATCCTTCTTGTGCACCAATACTACTGGAGCTGAGAAAGAACTTTGACTCGGTTGAATTATACCAGCCTCTAGCATTTCTGCAACCATACGTTCAATTTCACTTTTTTGGACATAGGGATATCTGTACGGCCTGATGTTTGGAGGAACACTTCCTGGAATCAGATGAATAGCATGATCATGATCACGCATAGGTGGGAGACCTTTGGGAGTCTCAAATACCTTGGAATGATTGTCCAAGACTTTTTGGAGATCTGGAGAAATAGATGATTCCAATGTGGAAACATCTAGCGAACATAATTGTGCAATTACACCTCTTTGCTCCTTTTTTAGAAGCTTTGTCATACCATTAGAGCTGATTATCTTTCCTGGTTTCCCTGCAATACCCCTTAATTCAACTTCCTTTCCTTCCGAAGAAAATTTGATGAAAAGTTCTTGAAAATTAAAAGCTATTGTACCCAAGGATTGTAGCCATTGGACTCCTAGTACAACATCAGCACCTCCCATTGGAATGGAAAGCATTGGGCTAGTCAACACATATTCTCCCATGGATAGCTTGATATTATGGCACTTTCCAGAGCAATTTATTGTTCCTCCATTTGCAATCATCACTTGACACTCTGGTGCTGGATATAGGAAGCAATTCAATTCTTTTGCTACCCTACAATGAATAAAATTGTGGGTGCTTCCTGAATCAATCAACACTATTACCTTTTTCTTCTTGATTTGTCCTTCTATCTTGATGGTTTGAGGAGTGGTAATTCCCACCAATGCATTACAAGATATGGTCGGATTTATTTGTTCTTCATCTAGGCTTTGTTCCTGGAGTATATCTTCTTCTTTTGACCTTTCTTGCTCCTTTTCTTCTTCCTCTTCACAATCTATGTAGAATAATTTCTTCTCAGCACACTTATGACCTTTAGTGTATTTGCTATCACAACTGTAACAAAGCCCTTTTGCTCTTTTTTCTTCCAATTGTTGTGGTGTCAACCTTATAGGTTGTGGAAGACTAGGGGCAACAACACTTCCGTCTTTATAGTTGTGAGTGGTATGCTTCCTGGTTGCCATAATTTTGCTTTCCATTTTTCTTGCTAACCTGAATGCCTTCTCTAATGAATCAGGTTCCCAAAGGCGAACATCATGTTGGATATTATCCTTTAAAGACCCTATGAACACATCAATCCTATGCTCCTCTGGAATATCTTTTACCCTTATGTTCAATTTTTGGAACTCCTCAATGTGCTCCATTATTGAACCCTTTTGTTTGAGACTTATCAATTGGCTAAAAAAAGTGTTGCTTTTTGTATCTTCATAATGTGCTATCAATTCTTCCGTAAAAATTGCCCAAGTGATAAATTGTTTACGAGAGCAAAGCCATTGATACCATACAAACTGATTTGGTTCCAAATATACAGTTGCCATACGTACCTTTTGTGCATTTTGCACATTATTGAGATCGAAGAATTGCTCCATCTGTAATATCCATGTGGCAGGATCCTTGCCATCAAACTTCCTCATATCGATTTTTGGAATATGGTGATTCTTCGATCCAACATTATCGTCTATGGAATCATGATTAACATTTCTTTTGTTCTCATCATGAGTTTCCTTTACTACCTTTTCACCATTAGTGACCCTTTCTTGTAGCAACTTCTTCAATTCTTCCATATCTGTCTTCAAATCTACCATGTCTCTCATCAAATCTGTCTTCGAATCATCCATCTTAGCTTCCATGCCCTTTATCTTAGATTCCACGCCACTTATCTTTGCTTCTGTTAGCTTTTGCGAGCATGACATTTGTTGCACTTGTTCTTGTAATTTTGATATATCATGTAGCATTTCTTCTTCTTCTTCATGAGTCATGCTAGAGCTTTCAGGTTCCTTACTAGGTGTTTGCATTTTCTTTCCTCGAGGCATCAGTTACCGATAATAATGCTTTACTATGCCCTTTGAATTCCGTTAAACCAAGCCTACACAAAAATTGAAAAAAAAACCTACACACCTTTTTTCACTTTATAGAAGCCTGATATTGAATCTGATGTATCTCTGTAATTCAGATCATCCAGTTCTGAATTTGCTACCTATAGTAGCCTTTTGCATCCTCTTTCCAATGCCACAAGTCTGAGCCAAATTGGATTCTCCAAGGAAGAGTTATGTGAAATCTCCCACAGTGACTTTCTTTTAGACTGGTTCAGTAGAGCGAACTTGTACGACGTGCCACGAGTCACTGTTTCAACCTTTGAATCTAAAACACATCCAAAAGAAACTACAGTCCGTCCTCTTTCTGTACCTTTTTACGAAATTTCAATCCGATCCTCAGAGAGAAAGTTATGACGATTTTCCCCAGGTCACCTGTTTTGAATGTAATTCAGGAGTCTGCAAAAAGGCCAACTTCCTCAGATCATATCTCCGAAAATATCGCGCGAAAAGCTCTGAAATTCGGACCCAAGGTTCAGCGCCAATTCTTCTCAAATGGGTTTTTTTTTGCGACTTCTGAAACGTCACAGAAAAAAAGTTATAGCGAAAATGCCACGATGACCTGTTTGGAGCAGCGAAACCCTAGAATCCAAAGCTCTGATACCAAATGTTATGAAACCAGCTCAAGAAAAGATAGAAAAGATAGATCAACGCCTTAGAATTCAGCCTCTTCGAGGGGGCAACCTCCTTTACATTACATAAATGAACAATTCTTGGATGATACAAATGACAAAACCTCCTTTCTATATATAGGAGTCTAAGGAGTCACAATATAATCCAGCCGACCTAACAATAATAATATAAAGCCACAAAAATAACAATAGAGGGATTCTATGGGGCACAGAAATAACAATATGGGGGTAATAGGGGCACAACAATATAAATAAGGGGTATAACTACAATAGTAATGGGGTAATCACTAGTATTATAGGGACCCAACAGTTTCTTACTTGATAGAAAATTGAAAGAAAATTCGTAAGCCAAGAGGGAGCTTAGTTACATTCCCTCCATATGAATGAGTACATTCCTTCATTAGAATAGGTATTTCATCCCTATTTAAGAGGGATATATAGACACTTCATTATTTTCTTCACTTGGGAATACAGAATGGAGGATTGGTTAAAACTTTGGCATCTGATGCTCTTTAAGGATGAGTTAGGGAATCCAAGACAATAGTATTTGTAGAGGATCGATATTCTCTGAGGACTGGGAATCCAAGATAAAAATAGTCCTCGTGGAACACACCCTAAGAACCCAAGTGGGTTATGTTCCAAGAGAGATAATGATAAGGGTATCTATACATCATTGGTCTCGCCAGCATTGAGATAAGATATTGTGGAGAGATAGATTTGTTAGTCAAGGCCTTTCTATGTGAAAATCTTGGTTGATATGATGCTAAAAATATGGGTTACCAATCCAACTCTTTTGTAACAAACTAAATTTATATAAAAATAAACACAAATAATGTAAAAGACAAAAAATAAGATTAATGATTAATTGGTTAGCAATTAATGAAAAGGTATGTTCCTAAGGACATAACTGTTAGTTAAAGGGTACTTACCTAGCTATATATACAGGACCCTTATTCTCATTTGTATCATCATATATCAATTGTTTTATACAATATACAATTTACAATTACTACCCTACAATTGACGTCTTTATCTTTGAAGTATTTTAAAGATTTATGTTGTGTATACTACTTTTGGTCGTTACATTGGTATCATAGCTTCATCTGATCCGTCTTTTGGCCTCCAACTCGTCATCAATTTTGTTGTTGCAATAAAAGTTGTTAAATAAAATGAGAGGAAAATAATTAAAGAAAAAAACAAAAGTAATTAAAAAAATGTATGCCCAAAAAAAAATTAACAAAACAAAAAAAAGGGTCCAAAACAAAAATGACAAGCCTCTCAAGGCAGCCACCAAAGTCTCCATTGCAGAGTTACAGTACTTCCCTCAACAAGTCGATAACTGCCTCACAGTTGTCATCGTTGAGGTTGTAAACACCAACATCATCGCTGTGAGAGCCTCATAGTGTTGCACATAGCCACAGACACTTGACCAAAGCCAATAAAATCCATCTGCAAGCACCTATTTCATCACTCTACCTCACCTATCATTTGCTAACCTTGCTCAATCGTTCTCCATGACCACAGGCCAGCCTTGTCACAGTGTAACAGTCGTTGTCCAATTCTAGTTCCGCCCATGGAAATCTTACCAAACACCTATCCTTTTGTTTTTCATCGTTTTACCGTGTAATCCCTGCCATTTTCTCTTCATCCAAAAACCGTGCCCATTCAACCATGTTTTTTCACCATCAGACCCTTGTTCATATCATTATATAACTATAGTTTATATAATTAATTATATAATTATATGATACTTATAATTATATATTTTATAATTATATAGAATAATTAATTTAATTATTACATCAAATTTTTTATTATTATTTAATTAAAGAATAAAAACGATTATATAATACCTTAAGACATCCGAACAAAACAAATGGGTTTAATCATTAAGAAAAAAATGATGGGCCTCAATTCTAAAATGACAAAGGAAGAAAGGTTTTCCTATAATGGTCTTTCATTTACAGATCACAAAGTAATTACATTAAAAGGAAGTATCCAAGGAAGATAAGTTAATGCTGCCATCAGCACAAGTGACAATAACAATTATATCAACATCAACTTGGCAAATCGGTTATTAATTCCAGAGCTAAGCATTGGTGCAAAGAAAATTAATTTTGACCAAAAAGAGTATAAAAATAGTGATCTACAAGTGGCAATAGGTCATTATGAGTACATATCTCAATTTCATTTTTTAAGGGTGGATAAAAAGACTGCCGTCATACTCGATCAACCCTAGTTTAAGGATTTGGTTACATTCATGTTAAACATAGAGAAACAAGTTTTGACATTTCCTTATAAAGGGAAGATGGTCACGTTTCGAGACATAACAAGTAAATCAAAATCAAGAAAATCTTCATTAGAAGACCTTAAGTACATCTCAGACTTGATGTTTCAAGATAACAAAAAAAATGTATCAAAGAACTTGCAAAAGGAACTTGAAGAAGTCATTTGCAGCAAGGACAAAGAAATTTCGCACCTTAGGGATCACCAAGAAAAAATAATTGAACAAGTCAATAAATATAAAGCATCAAAGAATGAACTCAAGCAGTATTTATTAAAACAAGAAGAAGAAAATTTACATTTAAAAATCCTTAACCAAACATTAGTAGAAGAAATCAAGTGTTCAAAAGACGAGAAGCGGGAAGGCAAAAATTAATTGACTCAGAAAATGAGGAATGCTTACGTCTCAAAAATCATAACCAAAATATGATAAAATAGATTAAAAAACTTAAGGATGATAAGGAATCATTGACGAATAGGTTCAAAGAACTTGTCGCAAAGGAAGCATCAAAATCTCTAGATATACCAGTCCAAACTGAAGAAACAAACATCAATACCACCAATCTCGTAGTTTGAGCAAATCCAAACCCTATTGAAGTAAAAATGTACTCAGAAGTTGTGGATCAAATAGAGGACACCCCAAATAAGGATTCAGTAGTTAATTCAACAATAACAATGCCTGATGGAAATCAGGAAACTACCATAAAAATGTTTTAGGAAGTTCAAAAAAGAAAAATTCCTTATCTACATCTGAATCACAAGTAAACGCCTTAATAAATCTACAAATCTATATCACGCAGAACATAAACAAACTTATGTTCGAAGAATACTAAAATAATCTCAATCTAGTCATATGAGAACTATTCACCACACGTCTCCAAGGGTCAAAAGGTTTCCTAGAAGATTAATCTAGGATGGTCTGATCCGTTTTCAGTACGATAATTTTGTCGATAACTTAGAACATCATATAATATTATATCAACAAAGATGAAAGCTCGGAAATAAGAAGATATTCTGATCAAAACAAGAGAACTGATCCTTCATCATTGAGCTTTGAGAAAAAAAATATTTGAAGGGGAAGGTCATGTAACAAACTAAATTTATATAAAAATAAACATAAATAATGTAAAAGACAACAAATAAGATTAGTGATTAATTGGTTAGCAATTAATGAAAAGGTATGTCCCTAAGGATATAACTGTTAGTGAAAGGGTACTTACCTGGATATATATACAGGACCCTCATTCTCATTTGTATCATCATATATCAATTCTTTTATACAATATATAATTTACAATTATAGTCCTACAATGCATGTCTTTGTCTACGAAGTATTTCAAATATTTCCACTGCGTATATGAATTTTGGTCATTACATCTTCTTACGAAGAATTCTTCAGATTGAGAATGACCAAGTATTGTAATGAATACCTCCCTAGTTAAGAGGAGGGGCTGAAAAATGTAATGAGGTTCGGTCTTCATAATGACATGTGTAATTGTGATTTTATGTAATAGATGTAAAGAAGAAAAATAAAATTATTATTGTAATGCTTGTCTCATAGGTTTCGTGAGCAAGCAATTTTGGTTTTAGTAATGGCTCCCATTGGGAGCCCTTAGGATTGGTCATAAACTCAAACTGAGTCAATGTCATGTATGAAGAACCCTTCTTAGGTATGTTACATTTGTATATAAGTCAATGAAAGAGTCAAATAGCCCTCCAAGACCAAGCTCAAGCATCTCCTTCAAGTCAACCTTAAACTAAATAATGAATTTTCTCCAAAAAACATTTTGTCTCACCCACAGTTCAAGTCTGCTTATTATGGATGCTTCAACCATTATAAATAGGGCATATCGGCCTCATTTCAGAGATAGAATTTTGGAAAAGTATAAGTCTACAACAGGAGGTGTGAAGTTCATCAAGGAATTCTATAATCAAGCGAAGGAAGGGAGAATATAACTGAGGTCTTGTTCTGATCTATTTTGGCTTGATTTACTCCACAGTGTGAAGGAAATGGGTGTTGTGCACTACATAATAAGTTGAGGCATCACAGTCTCCTTTGAAGGACAAATTAAGGAAGGGAACAAGTTCATTATCAATTCGAATTGCCAAGGAATTTGCCTCCACCTAAAGCGAAGGGAATCAAGGTTCCAAATTTGATCATTTTCACACGCTAGTGTTTTTGAAGGAATCCGAGAAGTTACAAGTCTAAAGCAGAGAAAAGGGAAGTTGAGATATGAAGTATAGCTAAGAAACAAAGGAAGGAAATTAGTTGGACCAAGTGTTGACTTGGGCACGAAAGAAAAGCAGTGAAAGGGAACTTGTGTCTTGGTCTTGGAGTGGAAAATAGGTCAAGGATATTGGTCTTGGTATTCTTAAATTGAATAATTTATAAGAAGAATAATTCATTTGGTTTTTCCTCTCAAGTGGGAGAGGTTTTGACCCTAGCTGGTCACCTATATTCTGTGTCTCTTATATCTTTCTGCTTTATGCATTGGTAGTTGTTTGATGAAGAAGAACACTATAATAACCTAAGGAAAAGAAGATCCTAATCTAAGAACTAAGGAACATTCACAAGAAAATATTAAAGAAGAGAAATCACCTAATTTTTATGCCTTAGATTTCTCAATGGGACAACCTTATTTTGTAAAGGATGTTAAGGAATATTTACTGCAAAAAATGGTGGGGAACATAGTGAAGGATAGCTACTGAAATTGAGTGTGGAATAGCTATGGAAGCTTGAGATGTAATTGGAATGAGAATATATTTAATTTGTTTGACTTAAAGGAAGGTAGGAAATGTGAAAGAATCAAAACTGATACAGACTTCCTCATATTTAGGTCCATAAAAGTGAAAACTAGGTGGGTAAATTGTTCCTCTGCAAAGTCCAAAATCCTGGATGTCGTTTCAGGAGAATTTATCTTAGCTTTCTAGGAACTAGAAGTTGAAACTTTTGGGGAAAAAATAACTGGTTATGGAGTTTTTGGGATCCTTTCTTTCCAAATTCCCTTAAAGATAATTCTCTTTGGGTTAGGGACAGAAGGAATTTTCTTCTAAGTGTCTGAGTGAGGGTGAGGCCTCCTAAAATCAAGGATTACAGTGTGAAAACTCTTTTAGGTGAGAGATCACAATGCACACTTCCTTTTCTCACTAGACAAAGGAATGAACAAAAATCATACCTACTGAAATATTTTCTAATTCGTTCCCAAACAATGATGCCAAAAGATGTTGGTGTTCCTAGAGACAACCTCTGAGTTGAGGATAGGTTAGTGCTTAGGACATTTTAATGTGTCTCAGGGATAAATTTATTTTTCTCAAGGATTAGATATAAATTGATGAATTCTGGTCCAATTTCCCTACTCAAAGGTAGACTCAATTTGTACATGAACAATATGTCATTCCAAAGAGTTAATGCTTAGATCTAGTGGCCTACACACAAAAAGTGCAGTTTCATTGACTGTTGTAGTATAGGTGAAGGAGGAAATTCAAGGAAAGAAACCAAGTGTAGAGGGTTAAACACATAATCCTATACACCAGATTTCAATAGAATTATGAATTAGACTAAGGAAATGAAATGAAAAAATCATGGAGCATGTTTAAGGCTTCCAATTCAACATATCACAGGTACCATTTTCCATCACATAACATAGGTAAATATGCAACTTAAAATTGAAACCAACAACTACAATTACACAATTTTTGAAGAAGAAAAACACATATGAAGTGATAAATAGAGATAGAAACACATACTACACATCTCAATGCTTATAATCACTAGAAAACTTCTTCATTGATCTTCATAAATGGTATACATATCATAATTCCTGAACTTGCGAAAACTTGTAGAATAATTACAGCCTCTGTGACAGAAATTTGAACCCCTTCTAGTGGGTTTGTATTCCTTTTTATAGGGAGAATAAAAAATAGAATAGTTACAAAAATATATTGAAATGCAATAGTTATCTAAAATACTCAGCTATGTGAGAATGAAGCTAGTCTCGCTATCCTAATGATTACATAACCAAACAAATTCTTTTCTTCAAAATAAAATATTTATAAATATACATAATAACATGTATATGTCATAATTTCCCAAATGAAAATATCTTCACTTCTGACTCATTTAATATCTTGAGGTGGACCTAAGCTCCACTATTCGGACTTGTGGTGGATTGATAAATTGGTCACACTTCTTCCATAATGTTGGATCTATTGTAGGAGTGTGAATGAGCATGTTGTAGGCCACCTTCAAATTTGTAAGCTTAGTAAAATTAGGCTTGGAAACGAACAAGGTTTTCACCAGCCATAGAATTTGAAAATCCCTTTGCAAATAATTAACTATAGTTCTTCCCTTGAGAGTGGTAGTCTTTTCATGTGAAGAATCTAATTTTATTTTATCTAGTTGCCCATACTTATCTCATGGAAGCAAGTTCCCTTGAAAGTCCCAACAATTAGGTAATCCTGCTCTATTTCTCTAATCGAAATTAGAATTAAATGTTGCTAACAACTTTGTCAACTCATGCAAATATTCCTCAACTTTATCCCTTGCTACTTTTCTATGAATCATTTTCGTAATATCAATAATTAACTATGTCATGTCTATGATATCCATTGATCTCAACTCATTAGTTGATTTTTCATTGAGGTACCTGATGATTTTTTCTGTAGTCCTACCATTTTTAGCATCCTGATTCTTGGGTGAAAAGATGAAAAATTCAATGTTCTTGACTGTTGCTCTTTGTTCTACAACTAAATTCATATGCTCCCATACATTTTTCACCTCGGAAATAATATCATCCCATATTGTTTGTCTAGCTTGAATGAGTGACATGTTACCTTTGTTATAGGCATTTTTGGGCACTACAACCCCAAGCATGAAATGTCCATAAACCAAGGGCTCCTAAGTCCCTAAAAGTGTTGTTCTAACCCCTAAAGGAACAAGGTCAACAGATTACAGCTTCTCCCAGAAGTTCTCCATGAAAAATTGCTCAGAATTGGTCAAAACAGGATCATTTCAGCTGCTCCACTGGCCAAGTGCGTTGCATCTCACCTAAGTACACTGTGTGGGTGCATTGCATTTCAAAAAACCCTTCTATGGGGTGCGATGGGTGAGAAATGACAAATGGCAGTGTCATTCCGCGAGGTGGGAGGCAATGGAAGATTCCAGAAACTTCTCCTGTGACACTTGCCTCTCTGAATTCGACCAAGGATGAGTAAGAGACCATCAATCTCCAAGTGGAAGCAATAACTATCAGAGAGAAGAAACTAATCAAATCATAAGTTGACTCATCTCCATTATAGATATCTATATATGGATCCCTCATCCTAGAGATCCGGAGGCGGGAATTTTGCATATTGTAAGGAATTGCAGTTGGTTTCTTGAGACAAACATCAGATTGTTGGGTGATCTAAGTTTTGTATGAGGTGAAGAGGGGCTTCCTTGCTGGGAGGTTGATGCTGGGTCAGAACAACTGGTTGTAACTCCTCTTGGCTCTTTCTTGTTTATCAATAAAAGCTATTCAAGTTTTCCTCCATACTCTTGTGTCATTGATATTTGCTGCATTTGTATGGTCAATTTACATCTGATCCTAGATTGTTTAGGATTATAGATCCATGTCCTTGTATAGTGCTATGCTATTGTGATCTTACAGGTACTTTGTGAAGCTGGGCATGCAAGGGAACAAGTAGCGAAAGACTATCAAGGAAGAGAGGAATCAAATCAGGAGATTAGCGCAAGACAGAGGTTGGTCTTTCTGTTCCTCTCTATCTATAATTCATAAAGGAAAAACGAAAGTAGCTTTACTCTGTTTGTTTCTAAGGCAGCTGTCACACCTTAGTGGGATAGATAAGTTCTATATAGACACTTTTCCCTGTAACAAAATGGCGACTCCGCTGGGGACGAATTAGTTTGTTTGTTTATCTTCCTTGTTGTCTATTTCATAAACTTACAGGTAGCATTCGAACTGCATTTGCCATAGCAAATGCAAAGTAGATAAATGCTACTTCAGTCCATCTACAGGATCTGTTTATGATTTAAACAACTGATTCACAAACTCTCTGATTTCCCTTGTGATAGCTCTTAGATCCTCCTTAGATCTACCCCTGATTGTTGAGTTACTGATTACCTTTTGCTCAGCCAAAACCCATGAACTGAACTGCAAACTGTGACCCGGAACCCAAACAGAGTCTCGTTTCTGGCCCAGCGCAGGTACTGTTCAGAGAATCTGAACTTCAGCGCACTTCCCGAGTGGAGAAGGTGCGCTGCATTTCAAATTCCCTGTGTTACAGGTGCGCTGATCAGACTAGGCTTTGTGCAGTTTTGGTTTCTGTGATTCATTCTTTCCAGTTCTATTAATGAATTTTGCTGCCTATGATCAGTATATGTCTGTTTGAAACTCCTTTTCCTTGTTGTTATTCCGCCTGCTTTGTACAAAACAACTGTAAATGTTTTTGTGTGTTTGTTGAGTCATTTTCAGTTCTCCTTTGCAAAAGTAGCGTAATCGTACTGTCGTCCTTTGATTTGAAACTGTTGCAAGTGTCGATTTCAATCGTAGGAAAGAGTTTGATTGTTGTTGATGGTCAATTATCCTGTTACTATTGTTTTTGGTCTGAATTTGTAATTTTTCTAGTGTTGAAAACAAGTATTCATTTCAAAATCGTAAGGTGTTGTGATCGTCTCCATTTTTTGATTTCGAAAAGAAACTTGTTGATATTTGTCGCTTGAAAAGAAATTTAGATTTGTGCATCCACTTTCTTCTTATCATTCATATACTAAGAAAGTCGAAAACAAACACATGCATGTGCATTTGCATATAGACAGTCTGATTGTTTTGATTTAGGAAAGTGCATTTAGAGTGTGCTCTTCGCTCTTTGTGAAAAGATTCTGTCTTTCTTTCCTTAGTAGCTAGGATTTTCATTGCACAAAGAAGATAAAAAGTTTTTTTATCATCTTAGATTGCATTTTAGGAATTACCTCTACATCTCGCGGTGAACCTGAAAGGCAAACTTCATAAACAAGATCAACTATAAAATAAATTCAATGAATCTAACAACGCTTTGGAACTTAACGCACAACATTTAGAAGTCTAGGCTAGAAACATATTCCGGTGTCGTAAAGCCTGGTAACTGTTGTTCTCACTGATGGTTGGGTGATTCCTCCACTTTGAGACGATAAGTGCCAGTACAGACTTGTGCTCGCACATACCATCGAGTATATTTTGGGAGACTCCAATAGGCTTAATACTATATCCATAGGAAGCTGTGTCTGCCGCCCTATCGATCGCAATGCATTGAACATAGCATTCGGGAAGATTGAATGTCGTACCGTAAAAAGTATTCTGCATTTTTGCAATTGGTTTGCTAATCCCTCTACCTAGATTTCCAGAGCAGTCCCTTTCGTTCCTTTTCAGACTCTTTAACAGAAAAGGTCCATCTGAGCACTTGTCACTTCAGGCTCATTAAAAATCGAAGGAGACTAGAGTCATCTTTTGTTTTTTCTCGAATCTTAAAAATTGAAAAAACAAGTTGTGTCAAAGCGTCTAAAATTCATTTAATTCTGAAACATACTTCCCCTTTATTTTTAGTTGATTGAGTAATCCGCAATCGTGGAAGAAAGTCAATTGAAACCCCATCGTTCGCGGAGGCTTACGAGTCAACCGTCTTTGTCTCCGGAACCGAAGCTAGTACGGACAAATCGAACTCATTTAACCAGTTCCAAATCTCCTGTTAAAGTTAGAACAAGTGTTCCAACAACATCAGAGACTCTGGTTACTCCAAACATTTATGGAATCCCTGCCTCTACAGAAGAAGTTCAGCAGCCACAGAAGGACAGTAGTACTGATCCTAGTTTGAGGGTAAACACTTGTGTTACCGAACCAGTTCCATTCACAACCGGTATAGAGAGTCTTGCTCCTCAAACATCTGTCACTACCGATTCCATACCTTCTTCGGCACCAGAAATATTCTACGGACCTGACGGTCTACCCCTTCCACCTGATCTGATTGCCATAGAAGAGATTGTGGAAGATCCTCCAACTAGTACTCCATTGCAATTTAGAGTCAGGATCACTCTGTATCCTTCTTCATCAGAAGTTAGTCTACCGCCAGCGAAAGCTCCTGTAGAATCGCTAGGTAATCTTTTGGATAGACTAGAAATGTCTGAACAATCGTCAACATCTAGGACTGTGTCGTTTGACACAACGATGGCAGAACCCCCTGCTATCACTCCAACAATGTTCACTGGTATACCATCTATCCCAAACAGCTCTCAATCGCTAGAAGGAGCCCACTTAGGGGCCATTTCGACAGTATGGTCTGTTCCTGTTTGTTCATCCGGAATAATATCCGGAAACTCTTATGTTGAGTCTCAACAAATTGATCCTTTTGGAGGTCAATTTAGGTAGTCCAGCCCTCAAGGGCAAACCATTCCCTTGAGTTCTGGATTACCACCGTATGGCGGGCAGTATATCCTCTCGTTATCCCCTTCGTGGGGGCAACCATACGAGAGTTCACAACAAAATTCGGTTTATTTTGGAATTACTTCTAGCAGTTGGGTACCAATACTACCTCAACAACCAAGAGTTGTATACTCGATGCAACAATGCTTACCTATGTCAAAAATACCAACTACGGCAGCTATTGTGATGGTGTCGCAAGTTTAAGCGCTTCCTGTTGTATGCCAACCTCAAGTTTCTCAGGTTGTAATGCAACAGCCCCTTGACCCTGCGACTCAACCACAATCGCCGACTGGTGGAATGACACAGGTTCAGACGGGTACAATTACCCCTCATCTTGGTCAAACTATTAGTATCGGGCAACAGCACATGGCTTCACAACCATGGCTAGTACGATACCAACAACCGAAATTCCAACAAGTATACCAAGGTTCTGAGCAACAAATCTTTGCAAATAGTGGACAATCATATATTCAGAACGGTCAAAATCAACCATTTTACAATGGTCATGCCCACCAACCTTACCAAAGTTACCAGCATCAAATGCATTATGCCGGTATGCAAAGACCAACTGCTCAGGCAATCCCATCTTATCCTGAGTATGCTTCACCTAACCTGAATCAGCAGTTACCCTTTGTGGCAACTTTAGAGTTACCTGATTTAAATCAGTTAACAAACGATCCAATCGCTTACACCCCTTGGTGGCCAGCGATTCTGCATAAACTTCCATCAAATATTCCTAAATTTAATGGAAATCCAGGTGAAGATCCGTCGAATCATGTGATCACCTTTCATCTGTGGTGTTCATCAAACACCCTAAATGATGATTCGATAAGTCTTCGCCTTTTTCAGAGGACGTTAACTGGTCCAGTGGCAAAATGGTAAATCGAATTGCCTAGAGCTTCATTCGACAACTTCAGTACCTTAGCCACAACCTTTTTAACCCATTTTCAATTACCGATAAGGTACGAAATGGGAACGAAACTCCTTACCAACTTCAAACAGACAACAGCCACTCACATATCTGATCATATACATGAGTGGCGACATCGTCGTTGAATGGTAAAAATGATGTTCCCGATCAGCTCTTAGCTGAATGGTTTATCAAGTCACTACTACCTTCCATCACGGAAGATGTGGCGAAGGGGGGAGTCGTAACAAAAGAGCAAGTTATGGCTCGTGCGCAATATTTGGACTTGATTTACACTCAGTCTGGCATGCTCTACGATAAAATACTTGATGCCCCTAGACCGGAATTCTCAATTCCTCCTCCTCCTAAATCAAACAATCACTCTCATGCTGGCGATGGTGTGATTGGTGCAACAGACAAGAAATCGACAAAGGCTACATCCAAAAAGGCCCGTAAGATTTCAAGTCAAAATTCAAAAGATGAACTTCTTGCCTCGGAAGTAAATTCCATATCGACAGATAAAGGCAAAGAAACCAATCAACCAGGAGGCAAGAAGAAAGGTAAAGGGAAGAAGAAGAAACAGGAAGAATCATCACCTGAAAAATCTTCTGCAAACCCTCCTGGAAATAGGAAACCAAAATATCCATGCTTTATATGCGATGAGGATCATCGGACCGCAGATTGTCCACACAGAGCTGATCTTAAAAAATTCTTCAAGAATTCAAAAACCTTCGCAGTGTTAACTGATCTGTTTCCAAATCCAGGAACAAATCTGGTTGAAAGTGGAAATGCTTCCCCGTCTCAAGTGCTAATGTTGTCAGTTTCAAAACAACAAAATGATGCTTTGATATCGACGAGGAACAAATATTATGGGAATCCACAGCTGTCGAACAACAAGGATAAAGATCAGCCTAGTAGTTCGACAACAACTTCGACAGAAGCTACACCGCCCATCATTTCGGAAATGACAATAAAACTGCCAAAGGGAGTAGTACACAAGTCAACGTTTAATCCCCGCGCTAGAGCAGCACAACATTATAATATAGTGGAATATTTGACCCAATCGCCATCCACTATGTCGACTCTTGAAGTACTGCAAAATTGCCCATCCCAAAAGCAGGATTTATTATTAGCCATTGGTGGGATAGACCCAAAGGATTCCAATCTTGTATCCTTCGATCATAAAGGATACGATCCTCAATTACCAGCTCAACTAGCTTTCCTTGTTCAAGTGAAAGCCCTCAACAAAACTGTTCACCGAACAATTATTGATGAGGAGGCATCTACATGCATAATGTCGATGAGTTGCTGGAAAAATTTAGGATCTCCAACCTTGTCGAGATCTTCGACAACATTAAAAGAATTCGACGAAAGAACATATACCCCATATGGTACTCTAAGTAACTTGAAGGTTGAAATAGGAGGGAAAATAGTAGAAATAGATGTTGAAGTAATCGATGGAAATCTCGATTACAACATCCTACTAGGAAGACCATGGATATATGCTATGGTTGCTGTTGTGTCGACCTATTTTAGGAAGATTACATTTCCCTTCCAAGGAGGGATTACAATCGTCGATCAACAAAACTTCCTCCCCAATGGTTCTCAAGTTACAGGAAGCATCCCTATGATCCTTGGAAGCCCCCATTTGCTTCAAATATCGGAGTAGGCCTACTAAAAGATCCTATATTAATGGGAACTTTCGCCCTTCCACCTCCAATCAATCTGGCGGAAGTAGCGTCGGTAGGAACCTGCAATATGATATCTCCTAAAAAGATCTCAGAAAACGATATCGACATGGATCATGCAATGGTTTTGCCTCCAAGCCTGATGGAAATATTGTAGCAATCAATGTTCCTAGCCTGGATGGCAAGCCCAAATCAATGCTCATCAAGCGTTTGGATAGATAGGTCTGAGGAATATGGTACCCCTTCGGATCCTTGGTCACGAGTGCATGTCACCGACGAAGGAATTTTCCAATCAATGGTAGTTGAAGGAACACCATGGAATGATTCCCACCATCGTTCCCTTCTTCCAGATTGTGAAGAAGATACTCCTAATGACCTTTATCATCCTTCAGTTTTTTATTTTCTATCAAATACTGTAAACACGGTGGATTCCGAGTGAAACTTGTCCAACATTGAAGAGACTATCGCCATAAATATCTCGACCAAAGCAGATGTTGTAGAGAAAATTTATGTTGGCAAATGTTGTTCTCCTTCAGAGCTGGAAATATATGACGCTCTTTTTCACGAATTCAGAGATGTCTTTGCTTGATCATATAGTGAAATGTCAGGCATTGACTCGAGTATCATTGAACACGAAATTAAGATGTATCCAGATGTCAAACTAGTACGACAACGGCTACGGTAGGTGCACCCCAAGAAAGCCGCTGCCATTAAGGCAGAAGTTGAGAAACTTCTCCATGCTGGTTTCATTTACCCGGTTCCCCTAACCGATTGGGTATCGAACATTGTCCCTATTATGAAAAACAAGGAACAATTAGAGTGTGTGTTGATTATAGGGATGTAAATCAAGCTTGTCCAAAAGACAACTACCCTACACCCTTCATCGACCAGATAATTGATGAATGCGCTGGATGCGAAATCTTTTCATTCATGGATGGATTCTCTGGGTATAATCAAATAAATATCCGCCCATAGGACCAGTCAAAGACTGCATTTATTTGTCCATGGCGCACATTCGCATATCGAAAAATTACCCTTTGGTTTAAAGAACGCAGGGGCGACGTTTCAGAGGGCAATGAATTATGCCTTCCATGACATTAAAAACATCATTCAACCATACCTCAATGACCTTCCGGCTCATTCGCGAAAGCGAACTAATCACCCATAGCATTTAAAAGCGATATTTCTACGTTGTCGACACTACAAGATACGACTCAATCCATACAAATGTGTATTTTGCATCAGTTCTGGTCGTTTACTTGGCTTTGTAGTCTCAAACGACGGGATTCGTCTTGACCCATGTAAGGTTCAGGCAATCATAAATTTGCCTCCACCTTCGAATTTGCTTCAGATTGAGAAACTCCAAGGGAAAGCAAACTTTCTGAGGAGGTTCATTCCAAATTACGCCGAACTTGCTAAAGGTTATACGCATCTTTTGAAAAAGGAAGTACCATTTTTCTGGGATCAGGTTGCACAAGCTTCCTTTGATGCTTTAAAAGAATCCCTAATGAAAGCATCATTAATGTACGCTCCTGATTATCAAAAGGATTTTAACCTGTATCTTGCTGCAGCGGATACGACCATCGCAATGGTTTTAGTTCAAGAATACGACGGAATCGAACATCCTATATATTACTTAAGTAAAAACTTAAATGATACAGAAAGCAAATATTCTTATGTTGAAAAGCTAGTGCTTGCAGCTGTTCAAGCGATACAGATATTTTGACACTATGTCCTCTTTCGAAAAACTACCATTCTGTCAGATTGCAACCCCATGACTTATATATTGTCGCGACAGTTGCTGGGGGCCAAATATTCAAAATGGATAGCAATCCTACAAGAGTTTGGTCTGGAATTTGTAAAATCCAAGTCAAAGAAATCTCTGGTTTTCGTAGAATTATTATGCGATCTCCCATTGTCGTCCAACGATGAAACATCCGAAGAAGCGATCGTGGACGAAAGTTTGTTTCTGATATCTTCAAGCAATGAGTGGTATGGAGATATAATAATTTATCTCCAAACCCAAAAATATAGGCCAAATACCTCTCGCTCCGAACAAAAACGTATTCGATACCAAGAAAAAGACTACATGATCGTCGGTGATACACTTTACCGTCGTGGTATTGATACAGTTCTGAGAAGGTGCCTCACGCATGAGGAGGCCGAAAAAGTCCTGAATGATTGCCATTCAGGCAAGTGTGGGGGGCATCAATCCGGTCATGCTACAGCGCAAAAAATCTTACGAGCAGGATACTTCTGGCCAACGATGTTTAAAGATTGCATAAACGCAGTCAGAAGTTGCCATGCTTGTCAAATTTTCGATAGCAAAACCAAAAGACCACCCGCACCTCTACAGCCAATAGTTGCTGTCAGGCCATTCACCAAATGGGCCATCGATTTTCATGACATGTAACCCCACCTCGACCGGGGGGCATGGGTATATCATAGTCGCAGTTGACTATTTTACCAAATGGGCCGAGGCGATGCCTACATTAGATAATACTGGTCAAACAGCTGCCCACTTCTTTTTCAATCATGTAGTCGCCAGATTCGGCATACCACAAGCTATAGTCACAGATCATGGATCGCATTTTCTCACTCACATGATGGTCGAATTAGCTACCAAACTAGGGTTGTCTCATGACAGCTCTACTCCATATTATTTGCAAGCCAACGAACAAGTTGAAGCAATCAACAAGGTCCTGAAATGCATGCTACAAAGGATGATTGGAGTTCACAAAAGAAGGTGGCACCTAATCCTGTACTCAGCTTTGTGGGCTTACCAAACATCGGTAAGGAATGCAACTGGGTTTACACCTTTCCAACTGGTATATGGCCTGGAAGTAGTCTTACCAATCCAGTGCGAAATCTCGTCTCTCAAACTCGCAATTGATCTCCTCCCCGGAACTTCAGAAGAAGAAGCTCGTTTCTTGGAACTAATCCAATTGGATGAAACCCGTCATGATGCCGCTTTGGCTAACGAAGCCCATAAGAAACGAGTCAAAGTGCAGTTCGAAAAAAATGTCAAACCCTATGTCTTCTCAGAAGGTGACTTGGTCTTGCTTTATGACCAAGAATCCGATAAATTGGGAACAGGTAAATTTAAGTCTTTATGGATGGGCCCCTATATTGTTAATCGAGTGTTAGCAAAAGGAGCCTACGAGTTAATGGATTATGATGGAATTCCACTGGCACAACCTCATAACGAGTTGTACCTCAAGCGTTACTATGCGTAATTCAGTATGGTAACCTGTATGCTTTTGTTATGTTTTTGTTTTCGCTAAAGTGTTTATTTTGGTCAAGTAATCCACTTGTTACATTTATTGCAGATGTCAAACCTATTGGAGTCATGTGTTGGATATGCCGACGGAGCGAGTCGTAGTTCGTGGAACCTATCTTGCGCGGCCTGGGCTATTTTTCATCCAAACAGTGAATTAGTAAGTTTCAGAAGGGTATGTATTGGTCGATCAACGAATAACATTGCTGAATATAGCGCGTTGATAGAACTTCTCTCTGATGCCATCACACATGGTATACGCCGCCTAATTGTCAGGCTAGACTCACAACTCGTCATACTACAACCCACTGGTATCTATTCTGTCCGAAATCCAGCTATTTATCGCATGTTCCTAAGGGTTAAGATTTTGGAAAGACAATTTGATTTTATTCAATATCAACACATTTCCAGAAACTTAAACACATTAACTGACTCATTGGAAAATTATGTGTTAGATAGACATTTGCGACATTTATAAAAAGAAGCATACCATCAATGTTTGCATTTGGATCATACAACTTAACCAAAATAAAACTCCCAAAATCAAAAATATATATAACTGTTTATGGTTTACACATAATGTTCTGTAACCAAGACAAAATTGGTCAAATGACCAAAAAACTCAAAAATTCCAAGGGGCACCCTAGTCTAATGATGCTTGTGATAGCAAGTCATAGCCTGTGCGATCATGCGTAAGAGATGAGTCCATCGTCTTGGCACACCAGTAGTATGCCACTGCAACCTCAAAGGTAGATCGTCAGTCCTCACATCTGGAATACCAAGAGTGAGGCCCTCAACCTGCTCCTGTAATGCTGTGAGAGTCTCAGCCACATCGAGGTCACGAAGGATAGCCCTTCCAACAGCCTCCCCTGCTGGGGCGGCAGCTGGCACTCTCAAGCGTGCTACTGGCCGAACAGGACCAACATCTGCATGAACACATGAGTTTGATTAAGTCTTGAGAGAATAAATCACAAGGACATTATAAATGAAAAGTGATAAATAGGAATATGGTCAAAGAATTTACCAATGGCACCCCACTGTTCGCCATCCGGCAGTACTAAATCTGGATCACCCCGGAAGTCCATACCAGCATATGGATACTCGGAATCAACCATCTCCTGACGATCAAAACACCCAAAGAGGGTATCAGAAAATGAAATCTGAGACTGACCAGCATGCCTAGACATATTCTCAACCCATCTCTGCATACGTGGTTTAGTAGGTGAAGGTAAATCAAGTGCAATATACTGCGGCTGCATCAGTGGTATCTTTTCCAAGGCAAAGGCGGTCAAAATAGAACCATACCCAAATTTCTTCAACCTCCCTCTCTTTATCTTGGTTAACTGTTCTTTCATCACAAGAAGTACTGCGTCACACCAGTTGAACACCTTCGGTTGGAGGCATTCCAAGGCATACTGCATATAAGATCGATTGGCTACGTGAAGAGCCACACCACCAGCCATCCTACCAAAAGTAAACAGAATAGTCCTGAGGGACCTATCAGTGACATCATGGATGATGATCTTGCTATCTTTACTCGGCTGAGATCCCTCTCTACAATACCGGCGAACATAATCTCTCACAGATTCACCTCCTCGGACCGAACCTGATAAAGAGATGGGGGCACCCTGCCTCAACAAGCCACTCAAGAAATAGATGTCTACTATAGTCAAGGGGATGGATTTGACCCTAATCTGGAAAACCTGGTTGGTAGGATCCTAAGCATCGAGAAAATACTGCAGTAAGTTGATCTGTTGTCTCATGCTAGAAATGCGGAAAAACTTCAGCAAGCCACAGTTCCGCAGTGCGTTTACTGTAACCGGATCATGTAGGGAAAGCATGTCCTCTTCTTCATGCTCACGTTCTTGCCATGTAATAGTCATCTTACTCCAAATATCTCTGAAAAACAAACAAGAGAAGAGTTAGATCCTGATTTTGGTAAGAAACAGGCAAAATTTCCATCAAAAACTGTGCATAAAATTCCTTCTCTGTGCCCATCGCACCTACAGTAGTGCTCTAGGTGCGTTGCATGTCAGATAGCCATTGGACAGGCCAACATCCAATGCACCTTTCGATACCCAGAGGGTGCTCTGAAGGCAGAACGAGTTTTTCAAACCCCAGAGGCTCAGAAAAACCAGGAATCAAGCTCAGAAAGCAAAATGGAAAGCATGAAATGAAAGAGCTCAAGTTTAGCTCCTACCTGGTCCAGATGGCACCGAGAATCGTCCACAGAATCTTCTGAAATCAGTTGATGAAAATCAAAGGGGGAAAGCACCTCCAAAGCTCCAACCAACCAAAGTGCAAATGAAATGGTAAAATGAGAGGTAAAAACACTTTTTCATTACTTTTTACGTAGTTCAAAGTAAAATGCTAGTGTTCTAACTCATTCTTCAAGCATATATTGTTCATTTCTGACTAGTTTGATGAAGCAAATGAGAATATAGCACAATCTTTGAAAGAAAAAAGCTATTTATGGTAAAGTCAAAAAGAGACCGTTTAATTGAGCAGTTTTAGCGCATAGTTCAAGCTCGTTAAAAAATAAACATAAGACATGAGCAAATGTTTCCCCCCGCGTTTAAGCTCATTAAAAAATGAACTATTCCCCGGTAAATAACCATCGTGAATGTAGTGCTTCAGCCATTAAAGCCTTGGTCGTGTTTGCACTGTCACCTCCACTTTTACATTGGCCAATCATTCACCTCCATTTGATTGTTTACCCATTTTGAGGAACAGTTGCAAAGAGTGATCTCACTAGCCATCCTTGTAACACTGCCGTGATTGGAAAATTCCAACCTTACCTGGAATCAGTTGCTACCTATTTTATCACTCGTTCCTCAAAAGACGAGTCTCCTTTAAGCTCTTTTCAACTGACTCGTAAAATATGAAAAGATTTCTGAGCCATTGGCCTCTCCAGCTCGTTAAAGGGACCGGAAGTGCCATCCCTCCTTTAGATTTTAATATTTTTGGACCTGAGGGATTATTACACAAAAAGATCGAGCGCTTGTTTTGTTCGGCTCGTTAAAAGTATCAAAAATTCATCCCTTCTGTATTGTTTTATACTTTTTCGGGCTTAAGGGATTAGATGACAAAAAAGGAATTTTGGAGTTTCCTTTACGTTCCTTTTCAGACTCTCTAAAATTGAAAAGGACCGAGTTATCTTTGTCGTTAAACTAGTTAAAATTTTAATAGCGACAAACTTGTCTATAGACGAGAACGAGTTTCACTATCGCTAGGCTCGTTAAAACATAGCGATGGGTTTTCCCGAAGGGAAAATTATAGAACAAGCATATGTTATCCTCCTCAAGCTTGATAAAAATAAAGAGGTACTAGTCAGCAATGACTGGGGAAAAATTGGGAAGAAAACTTGAAGAAACTTTGTTGGTAGCAAGTCGCTCTTGAACATGACACTTTCACTCCGCATCCAAGTCGGGTTGGGTTGTTTCATTCACCGGTCACATCACCATGGTCCCATCATACCATCCACATTTGGGGTTAATGCTACCAATCCATCATGTCAGTGTCGCCGATATGTTCAAGAGAAGTCATTCAGAAAATTCACCTGTGTCTCACCCACTACAATACATTTATACTCCATTCTTTCATGACCGCCACCCTGAACCTTATATCACCAGATCGTTTTCACCTCCATTAGAATCATTTGCTCCGTTCCGTGTCATTGATGTGGGTTTCATTAAGGCCCTCCTGTGATGGATCACTTCTTGTCGACATTAGCTCATTATCCAAGAAGTTGATCTAGGAACACCCCATTCAGTACTTTGAAGCTTGCATGCCTCAATGGCAAGTTTCTCACTTCCGGCGACAGGTTTACATCAATGACCTTCGACCGAAAGATTTTGTGTGGTGTTCAACGCCAAGTCCTTTATTCACACCACGTGAATTTTACTGCAGTACCTTGAGGGTCATTATCATTATCAGTGATTCCTCTCGCACTTGTTAACAGCTTACATCATTGGCTGGTAATCAAGCGATGTCTTTCCATGTTCGACTTCAAAACATTTCTCACATGGATAGACTTGTACTTCGAGTAAAGTTCAAACGAGATTGAAGACCACGGATCTAGTTTCATCCATCTGGGCTGCGATATACATTCAGGAAAATAAAAACATCCAATGTACATCATTGCTGCACAGATAATCATCCAATCAAAGGGATGATGGCTCTATCAGAATCATCAGTCTACACTCAGACGATTGTCTATCCTATGTACATAAAAATGAATTTATAAAGCTGAGCATGGGAATGCCCACCTCAGCTGGGTCATGAAAATATTATGAAGATAATGTATTGTATTGTATCTTATTACAGGTCTCCTCCCAGCTTGAAAGAACTTCAGATCCTCATAATAAAGCATTTCACCCGACATCAAAAGATTAACAACCTCATGCTTTAGGGGGCAACTGTTATAGACATTTTTGGGCACTACAACCCCAAGCATGAAATGTCCATAAACCAAGGGCTCCTAAGTCCCTAAAAGTGTTGTTCTAACCCCTAAAGGAACAAGGTCAACAGATTACAGCTTCTCCCAGAAGTTCTCCATGAAAAACTGCTCAGAATTGGTCAAAACAGGATCATTTCAGCTGCTCCACTGGCCAATTGCATTGCATCTCACCTAAGTACACTATGTGGGTGTGTTGCATTTCGAAAAACCCTTCTATGGGGTGCGATTGGCGATAAATGACAAATGGCAGTGTCATTCCGCGAGGTGGAGAGGCAATGGAAGCTTCTAGAAACTTCTCTTGTGACACTTGCCTCTCTGAATTCGACCAAGGATGAGTAAGAGGTCATCAATCTCCAAGTGGAAGCAAGAACTATTAGAGAGAAGACAAAAGTATCAAAAATTCATCCCTTCTGTATTTTTTTATACTTTTTTGGACTTAATGGATTAGATGACAAAAAAGGAATTTTGGAGTTTCCTTTACGTTCCTTTTCAGACTCTCTAAAATTAAAAAGGACTGAGTTATCTTTGTCGTTAAACTCGTTAAAATTTTAATAGTGACAAACTTATCTATAGACGAGAACGAGTTTCACTATCGCTAGGCTCGTTAAAACATAGCGATGGGTTTGCCCGAAGGGAAAATTACAGAACAAGCATATGTTATCCTCCTCAAGCTTGATAAAAATAAAGAGGTACTCATAATAAAGCATTTCACCCGACATCAAAAGATTAACGACCTCATGCTTTAGGGGGAAACTGTTATAGACATTTTTGGGCACTACAACCCCAAGCATGAAATGTCCATAAACCAAGGGCTCCTAAGTCCCTAAAGGTGTTGTTCTAACCCCTAAAGGAACAAGGTCAATAGATTACAGCTTCTCCCAGAATTTCTCCATGAAAAACTGCTCAGAATTGGTCAAAACAGGATCATTTCAGCTGCTCCACTGGCCAAGTGTGTTGCATCTCACCTAAGTACACTGTGTGGGTGCATTGCATCTCAAAGAACCCTTCTATGGGGTGCGATGGGCGAGAAATGACAAATGGCGGTGTCATTCCGCGAGGTGGAGAGGCAATGGAAGCTTCCAAAAACTTCTCCTGTGACACTTGCCTCTCTGAATTCGACCAAGGATGAGTAAGAGATCATCAATCTACAAGTGGAAGCAAGAACTATCAGAGAGAAGACACTAATCAAATCATAAGCTGACTCATCTCCATTACAGATATCCATATATGGATCCCTCATCCCAGAGATCCGGAGGCGGGAATTTTGCATATTGTAAGGAATTGTTGTTGGTTTCTTGAGACAAACATCAGATTTTTGGGTGATCTAAGCTTTGTATGAGGTGAAGAGGGGCTTCCTTGCTGGGAGGTTGATGCTAGGTCAAAACAACTAGTTGTAACTCATCTTGGCTCTTTCTTGTTTATCAATAAAAGCTATTCAAGTTTTCCTCCATACTCTTGTGTCATTGATATTTGTTGCATTTGTATGGTCAATTTACATCTGATCCTAGATTGTTTATGATTATAGATCCATGTCCTTGTATAGTGCTATGCTATTGTGATCTTACAGGTACTTTGTGAAGCTAGGCGTGCAAGGGAACAAGTAGCGAAAGACTATCAAGGAAGAGAGGAATCAAATCAGGAGATTAGCGCAAGACAGAGGTTGGTCTTTCTGTTCCTCTCTATCTATAATTCATAAAGGAAAAACGAAAGTAGCTTTACTTTGTTTGTTTCTAAGGCAGCTTTCACACCTTAGTGGGATAAGCACTTCTGAGTAGACACTTTTCCCCGTAACAACCTTTCAATTTATTCTTCAGCTCTTTGATTTCATCATTTGTAGCATATAATTTACTACTGGATTTCTCAACACTTCCCCTATTTCTCTCGAGTTGTTTCTCCTTGTTTGTGAGCAGGTACTTGGTATTTCCTAGGTTAATTTGTATCTTTTGGAGCTTGGTATCTGATAATGGAAAATTAGTGAGAGCCTAGGTCAATTGTTTTATAAGATTTTGAGGGTTATCTGGTACAATTACAACACAAATATGTGAATCATTTTTTTGTTAAAGATATGCAATATTTCGTTTGAGGGACACCATCTCATTTTTATTGTCTATCAACTCTTTGTCTATAATATATTTTTCATTCTCTACCTGGGCCAAATGCTTTCTTTGTACATGTTCTATTGCATGCATCTTAAGCCACTTGAATTTCAGATTGAGAGCCTTAGATAATGGCATCTACAATAGCTTTGTCATTTGGGTCTACCCCAAGTTTGAAAATCAACTCCTTGAAGCCCTCATTTTTCAAATGAAGGGATCTTGAATTAGCCTTCTTCTTCATTAGCTTGGTAGCAAATTTCACCAACAATTTCTCAGCCTTGCTAACAGCCAAGGCTCCTCTACTCAATTCACTGTAGATCATTTACCCTGCTTGCCTATGCAAGTTGACCTTATCTTGCAATGGAACACTAGCCATATCCAATGACAAATCCATTGTCCTGAATTGTGGTCCAGATGGAATGGACTGTACTAAAGGATGATATAATGAAAACTTTATTTGATTTCTTTTTAGGATGATAGCATTTCATCCCTAATATTCTTATTATTCTCCTTTGTCATCTTTGAGTCCTACCATTTAGGACTTACTATTGATGTACTCCCTAATGAGCGAAGGTTTACTACCTCAATTGAACTAGAGGTGGAAGCCTATTGAGGGTCTTCTAAAAGCACCTGGAAACCTACCTAGTCCAGATTTCCCTCAATCAATTTGACCTCAATTTATTCATCATTTTGTTCTTGTAATTTGGTATTTTTTTGTTTAATGGTGCATCCTCCATCATTGGGTCTCTAGCCTCATCAACATTCCTTTTCTCGATTTTTCTTCTATGACTCGTGTCTCAACCTCCATTTCTATATTGATAGTTTGGGGGTATCAATTAGTTTTCCATTCCAAATTATGTCTAGATTCATGTTCATGAGAATGATGGTGGGGATGCAGGCTTTACAGACAGTCTCTCTAATCTTCCAGCAATCTCTTCTATGTCTTGATCAATTCCCTTTTCTTCTATTCTGGGCACATCAGTCATTAAACTGGTGTAGCATTTCTTGAGAAATGCCGCTGTCATGCTTGTTTAACACATAGAAGCTCTTCAGAAAATTCTTAAGCAACATACCAACGCATACAACATGTATATATATTTTTTACTTACGCACATCCGCAGTCTGTCCTCGTCTTTACTTTGATATGGGAGACAGTTATAGATTGGTCGTTACCATGTACAAAGGCGCAACTCTTCAAGGACTAACTGCTACATATATTTGCCTTATATGCTGGCCCTGGTTAATATATATATGGATAAGCTTGTTATCGCTCAAAGTCCGAGCTTCCTGCCTTGAGTCCGCGGTCCAGGTGATAGGTAAACAGTTATACCGTTTGCTCCTAAGTTGCTCTCGACCCTGGTTACGCTACTACTCACTTCACAACCGAAAGATTTGAATGCTTGTCACACAACGGACAACTCCAGTGGTCTCCGACGCCGGTTGTGGTCTCAACAGGAATGATAAACTTCCAGGTTTAAAATTCAAGTATAAGCAGAGATGGAAATTCAAGAATTCTGTGAGGACAAGATTCAATTCAAGGCGGTATATCCTCAGAAAAAGAACACCTGCGTAACTGTAAATTCAAGGCGATATATCATCATACGAAAGGCAAGCGGATTCAATAATTAACACACACAACAATTGCACATTGGGAAAAATAGAACCATCAGCAATGTCTCCTTTTTCCATAGTCTATGAATATATATACTATAGAGGCCTGAATAAAAATAACGCTGAGCGCATAGTTTTTTGCTTTAAAGTAATGCTCAGGCGCTTGAGAGCTTTTCTGGCTTTTATTTTTACTTTATTTTTATCTAAGGATAGGCCCTCTCGTCCTTATCCGATACAAGGAAAAAACATGAACGATTTAATGCTTGAGAGCTTTATTACAATGCATGATTTATTGCTAGGATTTATTCTATTTTAAACTAGGAAAACATAGAAATTGTTGACTAAAGGATCCCACTCCCTTGCCTGTAAATTTTTTTTGGATTTTTGGAATGATTTGGAAGATTTTTCCCCTCTGAGTCACATGCTCCTGCATCAAACTCTTGAGGACAAAATTCTTCATGGGCTCATGTCCATGAGTTCATCTACAGATTTGCCCAATTTCTGTAGAATGTCTTCTGTAACCCAAGTAGCTTCAGCAATCGGCTGTCCCTTCCATTTCACCAGATACTGGAAATATTCTCATCCCCTTGTCTTCCTATACACTTTCTTGTCCAGAATTCTTTCTGGCTGTAAATCTTTGGCTGTGGGTAACTGTTTTACCAAGTCAATCTCTGGAGTCTCTTGATCCTGTGCTGTATCATCTGCAGCGCCATTCTCATACTTGTACAAGTCTGCAACATTAAAAATTGGTGATATTCCCACACCAGGTGGTAACTCAATCTCATAAGCATTTGCAGAGAATTTCTTCAGTACCTTGCATGGTCCAATTTTCTTAGATTTTAACGTATTATACTCTCCCTTTGGAAATCTCTCCTCTCTGAGGTGTGCTAAAACCAAGTCTCCAACTTCAAAGTTCATTTCTCTTCTCCTCATGTCTACTCTAGTTTTATATTGAATGTTGTTGTCTTGTAGCTGTTGTTTCCCCTGTTCATGTATTGCATGTATTCTTGAAGCAAAGTCTTCACCTTCTGCACTCCTCATTTCTTCTTTTCCCAAATTCCTCAATTCAGATATTCCACTTGGGTGCATTCCATAAACAATATGGAATGGGCTCTGTCTTGTGCTCCTATTTGTTGAGTCATTATATGCATATTCAGCTTGTGGTAACACTTGATCCCACTGCTTTGGATGTTCTGCAGTAAAGCTCCTCAAGGGATTGCCTAAACTTCTGTTCACAACTTCAGTCTATCCATCAGTTTGTGGATGATAGGCAGAACTGAAGCTTAATTTAGTTCCCAGCTTCTTCCATAGTGTTCTCCAGAAATGTCCAACGAACTTTGAATCCCTGTCTGAAACAATGCTTTTGGGCAATCCATGTAATCTTACAATTTCTTTAAAAAACAGGTTAGCAATATGAGAAGCATCACTAGTTTTATAACATGGAATGAAGTGTGCCATTTTTGAAAATCTGTCTACTACAACAAAAATTGAATCATAGCCTCTTTGAGTCTTTGGCAATCCTAGCACAAAATCCATACTTACCATGTCCCAAGGCCTATCTGGAATTGGCAATGGAATATACAACCCTGTGTTCTGGCTCCTTCCTTTTGCATACTGGCAGACTTTACAATTTCTTACATACTTCTCTACTTCAGATTTCATTTTCGGCCAGAAGTAAAATCTGTTGAGCTGTTCAAAAGTCTTCTCTTTGCCAAAATGTCCTGCAAGCCCTCCACTATGCTTTTCTTTGATTAAATTTTCTCTCATTGAACAGTTTGGTATGCACAGCTGATTTTTCTTAAATAACAATCCATCTTGTATGAAATAATCCAGCCACTTGCTCCTATCCGCCAAAACAGGATTTTTACAAGCCTCAAATGCCTCCTTAAAATCTGAATCAGTTTCATATAATTCCTTAAGAAAATCAAACCCCAACACTTGGATTTGACTTTCTTGCAGCAATACACTTCTTCTACTTAAGGCATCTGCGACTTTGTTTGACTGTCCAGTTATATGCTTCAACAAAAATGAAAGCCTTGAAGGTATTCCACCCATTTAGCATGTCTCTAGCTGAGTTTTGGTTGCTGCATTATAAACTGTAATGCATGGTTATCTGAATAAAGAATAAATTCTTTCGACATTAAATAATGCCTCCACTTCTTTAGTGCCTGCACAACTGCATAGAACTCCTTATCATAAGAAGAATATTTCTTTTTTGCATCATTTAACTTTTCACTGAAGTAAGCTATTGGTCTATCTTCTTGGCTCAAAACTCCTCCAATTGCTTCTGCGCTGGCATCACACTTAACTTGAAAAGTTTTGTTAAAATCAGGAAGAACCAAAACAGGCTTTTCAGTTATTTTCCTTTTCAACAGCTGAAAATTCTTCTCTGCCTCAACAGTCCACTTAAATGGTTGTTTATCTTTCGTTATGGTCTCAATAATAGGTGCATTAATCTTACTAAAATTCTTAATGAATTTTCTGTAAAAACTAGCAAGACCATGAAAACTCCTTACCTCAAAAATACTCTTGGGTGAAGGCCACTCCACAATTGCTTTGATCTTTTCTGGATCCATCTTCAATCCTTCAGCTGAAATAACAAATCCCAAGTACACCAGCTCTTCTTTCATAAATAAACACTTCTTCAGATTCAACAATAATTTTTCTTGCTGCAGCTTTTGTAGAACATAATTTAAATGCCTCAAGTGTTCCTCCTTTGATATGCTATAGACTAATATATCGTCCAGATATACTATTACAAATTTACCAATGAATTCTTTAAGCACTTCATTCATAAGCCTCATGAATGTACTTGGTGCATTGGATAACCCAAAAGGCATCACTCTCCATTCATATAACCCTTCATTGGTCTTAAAAGCGGTTTTCCATTCATCCCCTTCTCTTATTCTTATCTGGTGATAACCACTTTTAAGATCTAACTTTGAAAAATACTTTGCGCCAGACAAGCAATCCATTAAATCTTCAATCCTGGGTAATGGAAATCTGTACCTGATTGTGATCTTATTGATGGCTCTCGAATCTATACACATCCTCCAGCCTCCATCTTTCTTCGGACTCAGCACTGTTGGCACCGCACAAGGACTCAGGCTTTCTTTGATCAACCCCTTGTCAAGCAATTCTTGCACCTGTTTCTTAACTTCTTCATTTTCTGCAGGAGTCATTCTATATGCTGCTTTGTTAGGTAGGCTTGCTCCAGGAATCAAGTCTATATGGTGACTGATTTTTTGAATTAGCGGTAATTCATTTGGAAAATCATCAACAATAATATCATAATAATTCTCCAGCATTTCTTGAATTTCAATGGGTAATTCAGAAATTTTAGTAGAAGTCAATATTACCTTGGGCTTGCAAATCACAGCAAAATTTACCTCATTTTCTTCAATCTGCTTCAAGTATTCTTTCCCTCCAAGTAACAGAGTTTTTGGACCAGTCTTCTGTCCCGATACATCTTCTTCTTGCAGAGGCAACAATGTATGATTAACACCATCTTTTCCAAACTTGTAGGTGTTTCTCTTTCCGTCATGTATGGCTCCTCTGTCATATTGCCAAGGCCTTCCAAGCAATATGTGACACATGTCCATAGGCATCACATCACAAACAATTCTATCTTTGTACTTGCCCACCTGAAATTCCACTTCAGACTGTTCACTTACCAACAGTTGATGTCCCTTCTGTAACCATGACACCTTATAAGGTGTTGGATGCTTCATTGTCTTTAGCTTCAATTTCTCCACTACTTCTGTAGAGACCAAATTATCAGTGCTGCCACTATCAATGATCATCTGGCAACATTTCCCTTGGACTTTACACACTGTCCTGAATAAAGTTTTCCTTTGTGGTTGTTCAACAGCCACTTCCTTCATTGGCTTAAGTAAGACTTTGTTAGCCACCAGAGATTCTCCTCTTTCTGGTGCACTTTCTTCTTCTATTACTACTGCCACTAGTGCTTCTTCTTCAGCTGGAGCAACAATTGCATTCCTCTGCTTTAAGTCTGCATTTTCTGGGCACTCAAAAGCTCTGTGTCCCAGCTTGTTACATCTGTAACATCTTATTTCTCTGCCTCTTCCTCTGCCTCCTCTTCCTCCTCTTCCTATGGAAAAACTCCCTCTGCCTCTTGCATCACCTTCTCTAGGTGCATGCTAGCTTGAGCTACTGCTAGCTCCATCTTTAGGTGCTGTAGATCTTCCTCTACCACCTTGACTTCCTTTTCCTCTAAAAGTCCCTCTCGCTTTGGCAGACTGCTTCCTTATGAGTTTTTCCTCAGCTTTCAGCGCTATCTAATAAGCCTCCTCTACTGTTTTAGGAGATAGCAAACTTATCTCATCCTGAATGTCCATCCTGAGGCCATTCAAATATCTAGCCACCTTCTCATCTGTGTCTTGAGCTTCTCCTGCCCTTATGCTTATTTTATAAAACTCTTATGTATATTCTTTTACTGTTAAAGCTCTCTGTCTAAGATTTTGCATTTGTCTAAACAATGTTTGCTGATAATTACTTGGCAAGAACTTACCTCTTAACTTTGCTACCATTCAGCTCCAGTTCTTGATTGGCTGCTTACCAAGTCTCTTCCTTTCCGCCTGCACACCATCCCACCAGAGTGTTGCATGGCCTTTTAACTTGGTGACCGCAAACTTTACTTTCTTCTCATCTTCTATTTCTTCATAATCGAGGAATTTCTCCATGCTGTTAATCCAGTCGATCAATTCTTCTGGATTCAATCCTCCTTGGTATACCGGTACTAACTGGTTCCATGTCCTGGCTGTGGACTTCAACACTGAGTGAAAGAACCTCATCTCAGGAGTAACCTGTACAGCTTCCTCTTCTTCAGCAGCTTCAATTTCGGGCTCACTGACACCTCCATCATCTATATTTCTATCTGAAGTTAATGCATCCACTCTAGCTCGCAGCTCTTCTACGGTTGCCATTAGTTTATCATTTGCAGCAGTTCGTCCCCTTCCACCACGTCCTCATCCCCGTCCAACTCTGTAATCAATCCTTCTTCTACTCCTGGGATTCAATTCAACGTCAGTTGATGGCTCTGATACCACTAATGATGGTGGGGATGCAGGCTTTAGAGACAGTCTCTCTAATCTTCCAGCAATCTCTTCTATGTCTTGATCAATTCCCTTTTCTTCTATTCTGGGCACATCAGTCATTAAACTGGTGTAGCATTTCTTGAGAAATGCCGCTGTCGTGCTTGTTTAACACATAGCAGCTCTTCAGAAAATTCTTAAGCAACATACCAACGCATACAACATGTATATATATGTTTCTTTTTACTTACACACATCCGCAGTCTGTCCTCGTCTTTACTTTGATATGGGCGACAGTTATAGATTGGCCATTACCATGTACAAAGGCGCAGCTCTTCAAGGACTAACTGCTACATATATTCGCCTTATATGCTGGCCCTGGTTAATATATATATGGATAAGCCTGTTATCGCTCAAAGTCTGAGCTTCCTGCCTTGAGTCCGCGGTCCAGGTGATAGGTAAACAGTTATACCGTTTGCTCCTAAGTTGCTCTCAGCCCTCGTTACGCTACTACTCACTTCACAACCGAAAGATTTGAATGCTTGTCACACAACAGACAGCTCCAGCGGTCTCCGACGTCGGTTGTGGTCTCAACAGGAATGATAAACTTCCAGGTTTAAAATTCAAGTCTAAACAGAGATGGAAATTCAAGAATTTTGCGAGGACAAGATTCAATTCAAGGCAGTATATCCTCAGAAAAAGAACACCTGCGTAACTGTAAATTCAAGGCGATATATCATCATACGAAAGGCAAGCGGATTCAATAATTAACACACACAGCAATTGCGCATTGGGAAAAATAGAACCATCAGCAACGTCTCCTTATTCCATAGTCTATGAATATATATATTACAGAGGCCTGAATAAAAATAACGCCGAGTGCATAGTTTTTTTCTTTAAAGTAATGCTCAGGCGCTTGAGAGCTTTTCTGGCTTTTACTTTTACTTTATTTTTATCTAAGGATAGGCCCTCTCGTCCTTATCCGATACAAGGAAAAAACATGAATGATTTAAAGCTTGAGAGCTTTATTACAATGCATGATTTATTGCTAGGATTTATTCTATTTTAAACTAGGAAAACATAGAAATTTCCGGCTAAAGGATCCCACTCCCTTGCTTGTAATTTTTTTTTTCGATTTTTGGAATGATTTGGAAGATTTTTCCCCTCTGAGTCACATGCTCCCGCATCAGAGAAGAAGCATTAATTTATTTTCTCCTTTTAGATATAATACCATGGGGATCATAGTTTCAAACTTATCCTATCTCAAAGTTTAAATCCTTTAACATATCCTCTACCTTTGTGAAATCTTGTCTAGTGTTCACAATGAAAGGGCCCACAATTTTTCCAAGATTAAACATGTAACCTTTCTTAGCAGGGGAAAAATGGGTCTAATCATCGTTTAAACTTTTCCTGATAAATTCTAAGGCAAAGATACTCATAGGCACAAATATAGGTAATTGATATGGAGGTTGCTTGATTCCATACACCCTGACTTCAGTATATTCCTCAAATAGGTACTAGTTAGCTACCCTAGTATCCTTACTAAGTTGAAGGAGATCTCTCTAGTGAGGTAGGGATCTAGGGGGAGAGACATTATTGATGATCTTATAAGCAGTAGACATAAAGGTAGAAGTGAATTGGGAAAACTCATCATTGTTTGACCTCTTCTTCAAAGCACAATTTCAGTCAACTATTGATTTTTTATGCTTATTAGAGTCTATAATACTCAAGCCTAGGTAGTCAAACTCTTCTACATGAGTGTACATGAATAGGTAGACCAGTATGGAGTAATATCTGAAGTAGGAGGCAAGGTGAAAATGGTTGAACTGAAACTTGATAGCTTCAACAAGAAATGAGGGAATGTTTAGAACAATGTCAGGCTTCATCATTAAATGCAAAAACTCTAGAGCTACTTTGTTGACACTTGTTGTTTCATCTTCACCTAGTAGTAGCATAATTATGGACAAGATAGGTTGTGTAGTTTCTAAAAATAAAGAAATGGGGAATGTCTTTGAATTTGGAGGCAATTGAGCATTGGGAGCTAAAATCTGCTAGAACAAGGCTTGTTTTTCTTCAGCTGAGAGTGTATTGTAATTGAAAAAGGGGATGGTGCCTATGAATTTCTATAGATTTGCGGATTTTTGGTAAATGAATGTGTTTTGAATCAATTGAGGGGTGACTTCCAAAATTTTCTCCTCGGTCGATGAAATGCAACAATTCTTTTCTTTGTTGTATGTTGGCATAAGCTACAATATGAATTTAGGGAAATAGTAGACAGTTGGGGCAATGAGGTAATACAACCTCGACTTGGAAAATCTAAATGGGTCTTGTTTGTTTAGGTAACTTTTGTATAGGTTGAAACGAATTTTGGCCAAGTGTAGATGACAGAATGGATCATGCATCTCCACCTCAGTGTCCCTAAGGGGTTTTGTGTGGCCCGAGGATTTTGATTCTTTGAGTTTAGGGGGATTAGGGGCAGTTTTATTTTTTTCATGTATGATAATGGTAATGTAAGTACATGGGGAAATATTGGTTACTTGGTGACTAGAGGATACTAGATGTTATGGGTATGAAAAAAAATCTTCTATTAGTCAATGGTTGCGAGAATGATGTTTGCAAATAGGCGAGATCAAAGAAATGGGAAAATTTGGATTACAATTGTCGATTTACATATGGGTGTAGGTGGGAAAAAGGAGGAGGTAACTTTGAGGTGATACGTTGCATGGTTGGCCTACCACACTCACTTGACGATTGGTCTGGATTCATTGACATTTTCATTTTGCTAGCATGATGGGTGTCATTTCTATTTACTGCCCTTCGATGGGGTGCTTGAATGGATTTGGGAACAGGGCTCAACCCCGTGGAATGAATCGTGAACATAGATATGTCATGTTGGATCTTTGACCGTTGACTCTCTAGGGGATGGTACTATGTTAGAGTCGGTCTTGTCAGTCCTTCGTCAGAGATCAAAACTCTTTCTGCATTTCATTTTTAGGTGTCTCACTCCATTCACTCAGCTGCATTCTACTAGGGGCATGCCATAACTTGACGGAAGGGCCTTACCATTCATTCCCCTCATGTCTTGTACCTGTTGGCTCAAATCTTTTCATCAATGTGTATTAAATTCCATGACAGTCAATGTTTGATATTTTAGTGGAAGAGAGTCATTTCGGTCATTAACTCTAGGGATTAGTCATTAGGTCTCCAAACAATGTCCAATAAAGACAGCAAGGCCAGAGGGAGGCTCGTATGAAGTTGTGATTCAAAGAATTTCATCGTCATGTTGATAGAATACGACTATTCTTCAAAACTCCGTTTTGAAGAAAAGTCAACAATTTGTCATTTGTAAAAATTTTCAAAAGTTTCTCAATGGATTTCTCCAAGCGCAGCCCTGGTCTCCTTAGCCAAATTCCATGTCAGCTACCCCTGCAAAAAATCGCCAAAAAATTTCATCATTTTAGTCAAAGAAATCAAAAGGAAGTGTGAAAAGCAGAGTTGTATTAATGGTGAAAAAGTGTCAAAGTGAAAACATTACAAAATGGGTTTTGGAGGAAGAAAAAATCAAATCCAACTCTTGCAACATATTTCCTGAAGTTATATAAATCATTTGTGTCAAGTTACATTCAAGAAATCTTATTGCAAAGTTGAATTTGGAGGTTGGAGAGCAAATTGTCGTTTGGAAAGGTCGTGACTGTGTTAAGAATTGGAGCGCAGCGCACAAGTGGAGAAGCATGGCGCACATAGAGTGCTTGATGCACCGGGGATATCTGCCCAGTGTTAATTTGAACGGTATGATGCACACAGAGAGTGTGGCGCACTGGGTTATTGGCGTGGTGCATATACACAGAAGCCCGATTTTGCTCAGAATTTGCAACCAATCGCCTTCAATCCCTTGAATTTGCCAGGTGGGGTCAATCTCTCAGTGTTTCATCCATTTTTGTGTTAGTATGATGATAGTAAATGGTGGCTTATGGTTGCACAAAAACTCTTAAACCCTACCACTTAAAATCATCAAAGCAAATGCTGTTAGGGTTACAAAGTCATTGTGTTGGTGCCAAGGTTTTTCTCCCATTTCACTTTTCCTTCTTGCCCTCATTCCTTTCTTCCCTATTCCACTTTTTCCATTTCTCCCTATCCTAAAATGCTACTAAAATCCTATTCCCTATCCCGTCCACACATTTGTCAAAGGTAAAACCCCAAACACTACCCCATATAAATTTTCCTAACACCCCAAACCCTACCCTATATAAAATCTCCTAAACTCCCTACTCCCTAAATAAAATTCATCCTCATAGTCCCTAATCCCTTCATATTATTCCCCTTCCTAACAGTCCCTTGTTGCATTTTCCCCTTGGTGGCAGATTTCAACAAATTAAAAAGAGCAGTTCAAGCACAGTTCATACACAGCAGTCATCTTGTCTTCAAGGTCTTTTGTATAGCAGTCATGCCATCTGAGTATTCATCAAACTATGAGGTGGAAACCCAAAGTGACTCTCCCTTAGAAGATCAGGCACCTTGGAGGCCTTATAAAAGTGGCAGACATGTGAGAGAGGAACCGACCACCCTTACAGAATTGCAGCCCTGTCCTCTTTCTATGTCATGTTTTCAGCATCAGTCATGTTATGAGTTTTGTCAAAAGGTAGCTAGTGTCCAATTTCATCATGAGTTGGCTCGTCTTTTTGTGCTACACTTGCATGGAGATCAATATATCTTGGCTAGTGTCACCTTCACACTTACACCAGATTTTGTCTCATTAGCAATCGGTATACCAAACATTGGTGAACCATGGCACAAGAAACAGAAGATTGACCGGCAACATTATGAGCCATACATCAAAACCAGTTTCTTAAGGCATCTCAAGAGAGTTTTCCCGTTCTGATATCTAAAGGATGAATACGCTCCACTAATGAGATTGATCATGAAATATTTCAGCTGTGAGGGACGGTTCTCTTGTCTTTATGCTTACCACATCAGGTTGCTCATGCATTTCACCAGGGTACGAATGATGAACATTCTGTATTTCATTTGCCAAAACATAGAGAGGATGACCACCTTTATACAATGCAAAACATCTCAGCAGCAACTTAACAATGTCTATCATTTTGCTCTTATCAAGATTTTGGTGGTTCATTAGCTTGGATTGCAAGGCATCTCTTGGGATAATTTCATTTCGCGTGATTTCTTCAGAGCTTCACGGGGAGTATCAGAGGTTAAGTATGAGGGTGAACCTTCTCATCGGTATGAGCACCATGAGATTGCTAGTGTGTCGGTTTTCATCACATATCAGAAGGGCACCAGACATTTGTTTGCAGTGGAAAAGTGAGTGTTATCTCCACCTGGGGTGGAAGGGGCCTCGCTTCCTCCATCAGCATCACAGGAACAGGACAAAGGCAAGGAGCCATTGCAGGATGAGGGGCCTTCAGGTGAGCCATCAGGTGAATGAGAGACCAAATTCGTTCTCCTTCATGATGATGATACAAATACGAATCCACCAAGTGCACAACTTAAAGATATCATCCAGGAGCAGCAAGCAAAGATTCAAGCCTTGTCCCTTGATTTGGAAAGAGCCAAATGGAACATGAAATATCTGGAGCAGAGGAACAAACATCTTGAGGATCAGCAAGCGATCATGGAGCTACAAAACATTCGCGAGAATCGTCAAGCTGTGCAAAGGAGAAGAGTTGAGCTCACGTCATTGGAGCAAGAGATTAATGAGCATCGAGAGGCCAATCTCAAGAGAGTTAACATGAACTTAGAGAGGCTGCTAGACAAGACCGACAAGGACCATGCATTGTTGAGACACATGGCTTTCCACTACATGGCGCGAAACAAAGTTTGCAAGGCCCAAATCAGGAATTTGAAGGCGAAATTGAGAAAGGCAATCAAGAAGAAAAAGAGGCAAAGGGAGCTCGATCGACTTCAGATATTGGCCAAGGCCTCTTTAGCCTAGTATAACACTTGATAAGGAAGCTCCAACCCAAATTTCAAGAAATTTGTGGCATTTTTTGTGTTCTTGGAAATTTTTGTGCAAAAAACAGGGTTTTTCTCCCTGTGCGCTGCGCCACCTGGCGCGTGCTTACACTAGGGAGATCCAAATGAAAAAAGGTTTACATTTTTGGATTTTCCATGGAAAATCATGACTGTTGGTACATGGCCAAGAAGTTTGGGCCAATTTTGAGTCCTCAGGAGGTCAAAAACACCCTAAACATGACCTCTCTGGCCCTATTTTGACACACAGGAAGCAGTCTTGGGAGATCGAAGTTTTGAAGGGGAAAATGGGCACCAAATTTAGAAATTCCACTTGGGTTGGAAAGTAGACAGATAGGGCTTTCCAAAAAGCACACTTGGGCTTAATTTGGACTTCATAAGGTGCCTCAAAACCAGCTCCAAAGTAGCGCGACGCATACAGTTTTTGGCGCGGCGCACAGAGACCCAAAGGCCAAAATCGCTCCCGCTTCACGAAATTTCGATTCACAATTCTCTCCAAGTGGGCCCACTCATTTAAAATGCATTTTTCCCGGCATCAAAGGCAAAGTTTAAAAAGCATTTTTGGCTTCTATCCAAGTGGCCAAATGAAGGCGAATAGCCACCCACAAAATCTATGCTCATATTTGTTTTTTTCTAATTGGTCTTTGTAGAAAATTAAATGTAACTGCTGATGGTTGGCTCTTCATTGCGTGGGTTGATTGACCTTCTCATGGCAAAGCTTATTTATTATATTGAGATTCGTTTTGTAAAGGGTTGGAATTTTTGGGAAACTGTGGGAGAGAAACCCAATCACTCACTGTACATTTTGACAGAGAATTAATGAAAGATTGCAGCTCTGGTTCATGAGATTCCTGTGGCGTGAGTTTAGCAAATGTATCTTCTTTATGTTTCATATGTATTTCATTATGTTTCATATTTTCATTCATATTCATTTCCAGTGAAAGCTTTCTAAGTAAAAAGGTAGAATTCAATGTGTTGCTCTGCCTTGGGATAGTTTTCACGTTCTATGTTTTCTTCTGTTGAAAAGGATTCATGTATTTATGCCCTTTTCACACTATTAAACAATCTCTCCACTTCATGTTATTTCGAATCTAATTGCTAGACTTTCCGCCTGTCTTGCCTCATGAAATAATCTGCATCTTTGAGTTAAATTCTCTGCTCATGCTGTTCCTTGGTCCCACACATCCTAGAAAACTCAGTCATTTGTCAAAATACCTCTATCACATCCATTTACCTAGCCTAAAATCAGTATTCATTTTTGAGTAATCTCAGACCCTATTGTTTATTTTCCTGAGTGTGACCCGGAGAGAGCCCGCTCCTGTACTTGTAGGGCTAGCTACCAGACCGAGCGTGGTTTTTGGTTACCCTGAATGTTTCCTTCCTTCAACCTAAGGCAAATTTAGGTGCTAACATACTGGATTAATAGTTGCTCTTGTTACCCCACCAAATCCTTGCTAGGATTGGGTTACTTCAAAATGGACAGGGATCTGCTTGAAATGTGCTCGTTGTTTAGCCATTCAATATAAAATGCAAGGGAGGGCCCACATTACATTACTTTGAGTGCCTGCATAATTTAGAACTTAGGGGAAAAATATTAAAAACAATTAGTATTCCCCTTTTCATCTTCATCTGTCTATTTTATTTTTCTCCTTTTCTTTTTTAATATTTTTCTATTTTTCAAAACCTACAAACATTCCTTATGTACATGAGAAAACCTCCTCTACAACATGAATAATAGAAGGAAGAATGGAGAGGATACAACACAAGGAATATGGATGATGTGTAAAAACACAAATTGCATGTCTTTATTATTATATTTGACACAAATATTATGTTTCTTCTATTTGTTGACTTTGAGCATGGCCATGCTATTTTGTATTTTTCATGTTATTTCTGTTATGGTTTTTCTTAGTTTCCAATATTTCTTCTTTTCTTTTGTTGTTTGGTCTTGGTGGTTTTTTGGGTGTGAGAAAGGAAAGAAAAGGGTTATGGAGAAGAGATGAATGAAAACCCAACCAAAAGTGCAAGTCCTTAGATAAACCTTATGCATAATATAAATGTCAGTTAGGGGATAGAATATGATGATAGAACAGCTAAAATGGACTCGACTGAGTCTACTTGAATAAAATTGGTAGCAATGTAACACCCATGATAATGGCATAAGAAGGGAGTTCTATTAACCGAAATTTTGCATGGATAGAATATGCACTCTTTATTTTTTGAATAAAAGGAAATACAATGAAGGTCTAATGATGTTTTTTGGTTCGAAGGGTCAATGGTTCAGAACCTTAATGATAGCAAGATAAGTGGTTAATATTTAAAATATGACCACTATGTGAATAGTATGAAAATGGAATTTTTATTTTCCATGTTTTGAGTAACATAACAAAGTTATTTAATGGATTCCATGCCACGTGGAATACCCATTAGGTAGGTGCACAAAGTGACCTATTATTTTTAACTACCATTCTTAATGTGCTAACTCTTATTCTTTTGACCTTTGTTGTGTACAAGAATGAAATTAGTAAAAGCTAGAAATTGACAACATTTTCTTAGCATGGATGAGGATATGTTGGAATTGAATGCGAATGAAAATTCCTATATGAAGTTTTTATTGAAATCAATGAATAGTTGAGTTGATAAAAGTATTGCTAATGTGTGGTGCTAAGACTATTTTAGGAAATTGTTGAGCATTATAATAGCAGGAATGTCATCAAACAGTTAGATACATAAAGAGGCATAAGCTAAAAGCATTGGTAATGACAGCCAAGGTTACAGTAAAATTGTTGCAAGGGTGAGAGATCAAAGCCACTGTGATAGATCAACAACACCTACAAGGAAGCTCAATGATACAACTAAAAGTATCATGCTTATGAGATTAGGATTTTGGATGAAGCAGGCACTGGGAAAATAAAATTTCTAGTTTGAAACTTTGAGTATATCTCTTGAAATAACTTAAATGTTGTGACACATGTGGCATGATGGAGTTGGGAACTTGTGAAGAAGGTTTCTAGGAAGGCATTATAGCTTGTGGCACTTTTTTTTATCTCATGTGAGAATTTAATAATCAATACCTTAACTATAAGAAACCATGAGTAGTACAGTGGAGCATCCCATACCATGAATTAGCCATAATAATTCATGCACATGTCATTAGATCATGATATTTGGCTACTCGGTTAAGACTCTGATGACTACCCCATGTAAGAAATCCCTTAGATAGGCAGAATTCTTGATATGGGGGTTTCATGGGCCTAGAAGGGTGAGTGACTAATGGGGGGCCATCCAGTTAAGACTTTGGCTAGTTAAACTATCGAAAATGGGGGTTATGTGGGATTATAAAGGTGAATATATGGTACGAGAATAAATATGCCCACAATGAATGGGATGGGAGAATGAGGAAACCAATTGGGATTTGTACAAAAATACTGCATGGAGTAGTGTGACTACCACTAAGTGATTGTCTTAGGACTAAGAACCACTCAATAAGTTGTGTTTGAGGATGGAGTTGTACAAAAATATTGCATGAAGAAATGTGACCACCACTGAGTGTTTTCCTTGGATTTGAGAACCACTCAATGATCTAGATTCAGAGATAGAGTTGGTTGAATATTATGTGGAGTATATATACAACACTGAGTGCTTTCTTTAGCTGATAAACCACTTACTGTAGAAGTAAAGAGGAAGCCACAGAGATAAGTATTAGCTATTAATTTAAAGATATTTATGTTTAAGTTATGATTTAATATGTTTTGAAGTATTTTATGATTGAATCTCATAAGACTCATGTGGTCTTAATGTAGGAGAACTATTAAAGTATCTAACATGAATATATGAGGTTGATTGCAAGAGAAACAAGATCATCCCAACAATATCAACATGCTCCACAATAGTGTAATGGAGCCAAAGACTTGAAGAATTGGGCCATTGTGGTGATACTAGAACCTAATGACACACATAGATGACCATGAGTTATGATATGATAAATTTGTTGTGTCATTAAAGAGAGGAAAAGGGGTGTCTTGGTTGTAAAGAATCTTCCTTTAGGAGGAATCCTAACCAATGGATGGATTTCCCAAGGGACTAAGGAAGTGGAGAAGGGGATGCCTAAACTTGGAAGGTGAGCCACTACACAAAAGAGGAATCAAATCACCTGAGGGACCAATGAAGCAAAGAAGGGGATGTCAGAACCTAGAAAGTGAACTAGTTTTAAAAGTAATATGCATACTTAGTGGTATCAAGCATAAAATGAGTGTGTCCTATGAAAAAATGAGTTTATTTCATTCCCTGAAAGATCCCTGAGAAGAGTGAACAACATGGTTGTACAAGATGATTCAGGACATGGGAAATGCTGTTGAGATAAAGAGTTAAATATATAGAGCTATGATTACGTTGACATCCCTTGTTTCGTAGAACATCGACGACGATGTTCTTTTAAGGGGATGGGTCTTGTAACATCCTCATGTTCTACCCCTGCTCATTGTAATGATGATTGTGATTATAACACCAACATGGAAGAACCATGACTAGTTTGATATCTAATTGAACATATAGTATTAGTATTAATTAATTAACACAACTAAAGGTTGAATAACCTTGCATATCCTTGGCCTAAAGGGAAACTTACTTTCTTACTATCTTTACCTAAATCTACTAAAATTCTTGAAGCTTGCTCACTAACTTGTCTTACTCGAATAACCACTACCTGTACTAACCAAGTAAATGCTGATATTGTGTGTGCAATCAGTAGTTCATTCATCTAACAGGTGTTATCTAATGTGATTGGCCCTAAACTGAAAGGGACAGAGCTCACTATTGACTGTCACAAAAAGAATATAAGTAGAATAGTGCCATCACCTAAATAAGGAGGAGGTGGCATAACAGATGGGAACCATGTAAGACCCTTATGGCTCTTCTTTTTGAAAATTTATTATTTTTATACACTGAACTATTATTAGGTTTTAATGGAAATGGAAATGGAAATGGAACTATTATGTGATGATGTAATTATTTTATTATTATTTGAATTAATAAATAAATTGCTTACACATAATCGGGAAAGAGCACTAGAGTTTAGAAGACTTATTTCCAACTTAGAAAAAGTTATTGGTGGTCAATACCACATGATGGACCTTCCCTAAAAGTCTCTTAAAATGCCTACAAGAAAATAAAAAAAGAAATTGAATTAACATAATGGGAGAGAAAGATTATGTTGATCACTTAGTTGGAGACAAATACTAAGGGGTGGAATAAATCATTGTGGGAGTGAAAGGTGTTCTTTAAATAAAAAGAAAAGAATATTTTTCAAAAAAACTAAAACAAAAAAGCCTAGGAGAAAAGTTGTCAAACTTTAAAGCAAGATGCTGCTAAAATCTTCTAAGAAGAAAATCTATAAAATAAACCACCTAGGAATCAAAGAGACAAGAAGGTTATAGCTCAAGGGGAACTGCTTGATGTAGTTCATGGTTGGGTGGAACACGCTTTCCCTAGATATTTCCCAAGTGAGCTATCACGGTTAGGAAAAAAAATTATGTTTTATTTTTTTATGTTTCTATTGATTTTGATTAACTATAGGACACAGATTGAAGGTGAAATGTATAGAATTAACTGCACAAGTATTTATTACATGCACATAGTAAATTTTTACAAGAACACTCAATTAACAAGAAATCTAATCGTAATAATGTAGGTTAGATACTAAAATCTAATCATAATAATGTAGGTTAGATACTAAAATCTAATCATAATAATGTAGGTTAGATACTACATGCTTATTTTGGTTTTGCATGCATGTAGGAATTATAGTTTTGAATTACTTTCTGACATAATTCAAATGGAACATATGATTATGTTAAGTTTATATGAGAATGACTAGAGGCGATTATATAGATAAGTTTATTTAGTTACTTAAATTTATAATTTTTTTTTCTACTGATTGCTAAGTAAAAGAGAAAGAAGAATGTTATAGATGAAAAGAGATGAGAATATGTTATGGAAAGTATATGGGTGATTTCATGTTGTTTTTATAATATTATATAAATAATTGTTATGTGGGTGAGTATCACTGAAAATATGTACTAACTGAAAACTCTGAACAATTAAATAGATTTACATCTAATATAGGAGGGAATGTTTAATGAAGTAAACAAAATTAAATGAATGAGTCTCTTTGGTTACAATTTCTAATATGTTATGTTTTTATAGGAGCTATTACAAAAGTACTGGAAATTTGTAAAAATATTAAATAACAAGAAGGGAACCAAAAAAAAGTATTAATAAAAATGAACTAGACTATTCTTGATCATATAAATTCATTAATGAATTATGAACCAATGTTTATAAACTTTTAAGAAACATTGAATGCCTTTTGGTATTCCAATAAACTACTTAAGTAAATTCCTTTGAATGTGAACTTAAGTAGAATGAAGAATTGATGCACATATATATGAATTATATGGTTACAGTGAGTTGTTTGAAAAGTATGGTATTCCATAAGCTCACTTATGGATACTTGAGTAATTACTATATTAAAATAATAAACATGGACACTAATAACTTGGTTAACAGGGTTGAACTTCCCATTAATATAACCAAGAATTTTAGAAATTTATGTTAAAATTTTATTAATAATCCTAATAGGGCAAAGAGGACCAGTCCTTCACTATAGCTAGAAAGGGATATTTTAAAAATTGAATATATATATATATATATATATATATATATATATATATATATATATATATTATTTTTCAAAGCATGTTGTAAATAGTGGCATGTAAGTTATTGTAAAGAAAGATATAATAACTTAAATAGTGTTGTAAATAGTGACATGTAAGTTATAGTAATGAGGGATATAATTACTTAAGTAATTTTGGAAAGATGTGTTTCATAAATAAATAAAATTGAGGAGACCTCCAGAATTATGGAAAGAAGATGAATTTGTTATCTTAGTAGTGGAATGTTAAAAGAAAAATTGTTTATGGGAAATTCTAAAATTATAAATAATTAGTTACCTATAATATATATAAAAAGTAATGAAAATTGGGAAAAAATTTAAATAGTGCTAAGCTGCACATTATTAGTTTGTAACCAATTATGGTTATACAACCAATACTGGTCATAAAAAACCATATCCATATAATATTATTAAAAAAAATTCCAATGAAGCAAACAACATCCAAAATACACTATCAACCATGAGAATGGAAAGGAGTTAAAGTAGTGAATCATTTAATCTTACATTTCCCAGAAATGAGGAATAAAAACTTAGTAAATCAATTGAGTATGCATGCATTTACAGCAAATTAAGTATGGAAGGAACATATAATATAAACCAAATAGACTGAGCATTTAAAGATGCCAATAAGGGTATTGTGGAGGCAAATTCAAAAAATCAGAAACAAGTTTTATTAAAATTTGAGTGGTCATTTCCTACTGAATAAAGAAATCTAAGTAATAAGGAAGGATAAGAAGGCCTTTACAGTATCATTATTAAGACATATAAACAAGGATGAGAATCCCACTAAGTATAATATCAAATATCAAAACAAAATTTCCGGTTCTTCTCCGTGAAAATATAAGATAGTTGGAAATTAAATGCGAAGTCAGAGTTGTTGAGGAACTAATGGTTCCTTTAAAGAAAAAAAAGGGACTAACAATTGTTTAATAAAAATAAAAAATTCAAACTCACAAGCCATTAACAGACTTAATAGTCGTGGTACATATAAGGGGCTCACGGCCCTAATAATGTTGGAACAAACAGAAAAGCTGGGTCTTGAAACCATAAATTCATTCGTTCATCCACAAGGTAGTTGGGGTGAAATGGTAATCCCAAACCTGGAAATAATGCCTTGTCATGTTTTTTTTTCCAGGTGGGCGGAGAAAACAAGAATTCATTTCCAAAATGAAGTGTAAGCTCCAAAGATTGCAGCTAATATGATAACTACGGAAAAAAAATGCAAATTAGACGAAGGATTAGAGAAAAAGAATTACAAAAAAGTAAGGAAAATAAATAAAATAAAATAAGAAAACCAAAAACAAAAGAAAGATTACTTTGACCTATCACTGGTTGATCCTCCTTAGAAAAAACTAAATAACATGACACCAGGACCGTATTACATGAGAGAAGTAGAAGATATAGAAATTACATCTTATTCTCGTTTGAACGACTAAAGAAGAAACCGTGAACTATTTTCTTAGTACCTCTGTAAAAATATGAAAAAGGGTATGCATTATATAGAGAAGGGAAACAACTACTAGATAGAGAGAATTACTATAAATTCACAAAGAAACAAGTATGGCGAATACAACAGAATACCTGGAAGAGTCGCAACGAGATACCTAGAGAGAATTGGTATAAAAAAATCGACAAGAAACCTCCACAGTGATACCAAGTTGTGTGTCATTCGACTTACAAAGACATAATGACAATAAGAAACAAGTATGGCGAATACAACAGAATACGTGGAAGAGTCGCAACGAGATATCTAGAGAGAATTGGTATAAAAAAATGGACAAGAAACCTCCATAGTGATACCAAGTTGTGTGTCATTCGACTTACAAAGACATAATGACAATAAGGTAGGGTTAGTATTTTCACAACCAAACCCCCTCCACTATTGGATGTTAATGTTGAAACCAGACCATTGATAGTGTGTTGCAGTGACCATGTGAGTATCACGGGGTTTGTTGGGAATTTCTGATAATTCCAAACAAAATGAACAGAGAATAATGCTATGTTTTTATTACAAGGAAACTAAAATTGTTTTTGCTGAACACAGATTTTCAGAACACACATAAAAAGAAACTTGTATTCATTAATAAGATAGCTATTACAAAATTCTTCCTCTCACAGAGGGATTTCACCAACAGAACTGCTTCAGATACAGTTAAAACTGCTGTGCATTACCAAACAATACTTTGTCTCCTCTGAAAATTACTCTGTCTCAGCTTGCAAATTTTCACATTGTTGTGTAAAAAAAACTTCTTACATTCGCATTCTGCTTCGTATTCCCCTTTTTTTGCATTACATTACATCCTTAAAAAAACATTCGCGCGCTGCTGCGCTTTTCCCTTTTTCTTTTGGCCTGCGTATTACATTGCATAACTTGATCAAAAACAAAACAAACATATGACATTTACCCTTTTTTTTACTTGTCCTGTAAAAGGAACTACTCCTGTGAAAAATAATAAAATTAAAAACCTTACCTATATTCTATGACCATAATAAATTTTTCATTAATTGTTTCACTGACAAAATTGGCAGTTAATGAGAATTCACTTCACATCAAGTAATATGGTGTAGGTCTGTACATCTCATCTTGCTGAACTTTAAGCGTCGGGGAATGGTGGTTTTGGAAAGGACTGCTCAAACACGTGTCAACAGGTGATTGTGATCGCTACTCCCCCGAAAATTACCATTGTTCGGAAAAAGTGGTACGGGGAAGGAACTGGCAGTTTTTCAGAATGAACACTAGAGTGGAAATTACCATTTCAAAACTCCCCTTTAATTTCAACTGTTAGGTTATCAGTCATACCCATACATTTCCTTAAAAACTCAAAACTTTTCTACCCCAATGGTTTGGTCAGAATATCAGCAACCTGCTCCTGAGTCCTGCAGTGTTTTAAAACAATTTCTCCATTGTTTACTAATTCCTTGATGTAATGAAACTTTGTGTCAATGTGTTTCGTTCTCTTATGAAACACAACATTCTTGGATAATGCAATAGCTGAGCTATTGTCACAAAAAATCACAGTTCCTTTTGCTTGCTCTTGGCATAAACTCCTTAACATCCTTCTCATCCAAATTGCTTGACACGTTGCTGTTGTAGCTGCCACATATTCTTCTTCTGCTATAGACAACGCTACAATAGGTTGTTTTTTAGAAGCCCATGAAATGGCTCCTGAACCCATGTGAAAAACATAATTGGATGTGCTTTTGGGATTATCTACACTTCCAGCCCAATCACTATCAGTGTATCCAATTAAATCTAAACATTCTGAAGTAGTATATAAAATGCCAAACCTTTTAGTACCTTTAACATACCTCAGAATCATTTTTGCTGCCTGCCAATGTGCTTCTTTTGGCCTCTCCATGAATCTGGAAATTAATAGCATACTTTATATCCGGCCTAGTTGCAGTCAAATACATGAGGCTGCCAACTATGCTCTTGTACAAACTAGGATCAAATTCCTTGCTGTTGTCCTCTTTGCTGAGTTTTAATCCCATCACTGTTGGAGTGATTGCTTCTTTGCTTTCATGCATATTAAATCTTTCCAACACTTCATTAACATATTTCGCTTGTGAGATAAAAATCCCATTTCTATTTTGTTCTACTTCTATTTCTCAGAAGTATCTCAGCAAACCCATGTCAGTCATTTCAAATTCTTCTTTCATGACTGTTTTGAAATTTTCAATAAGATAATCATCATTACCTGTGAAAATAACATGATCAACATACAACACAATATTTAGTAATTTACCATCCTTTTCTTTGATGTAGAGGGTGGGTTCTCCCTCACAATTTTCAAATCCATTTTCCAGTAGATAAGAATCTATCCTACTGTACCATGCTCTTGGTGCTTACTTCAGCCCATAAAGAGCTTTCTTCAATCTGCACACTTTGTGCTCTTGGCCTTTCTTTTCATAGCCCAGAGGTTGTTCAATGTAAACCTCTTCCATTAACACTCCATATAGGAATGCTGACTTCACGTCCATTTGGTAAACTTTCCACTTGTTTTGTGCTGCTATGGACAGCACTGCTCTCACTGTTTCCATTCTAGCAACCGGTGCAAAAGTTTCCTCATAGTCTCTCCCATACTGCTGCTTATATCCCTTGACAACCAGTCTTGCCTTGTGTCTTTCTATTTTGCCTTCATCATTACTCTTGGTCTTGTAGACCCATTTAACTCCAATGATTTCTTTTCCTTTTGGTAGTTCAACTAAATTCCATGTCTTGTTTCTTTCTATGGCATTGATCTCCTCATCCATAGCTTCTATCCATTTCCTATCCTTAATTTCTTCTTCGAAATGAATAGGGTCATCAACATGACAATATAAAGCAAACAAAGAGTTCATACCTTCATTTGCTGCCTCTTGTTCATAAATGTCACTTAAATTTCTGAACTTCTTACCTATTTCATTTGGTGTACAAGTGCTTGAAGAAGCACTTGAATTTCCTCCTTGTGATGTGCTTGGAGAAGCACTTTCATTTCTCCTCAAGGGGGTCTCCTGCTACCCTTGTGTTGGTGCTACTGTTTGCGGATGTATTTCAGCCATCTCCTCATCATTTTCATCATGTGACAAAGAGTTTTTAATAATCACTATTTTCTCTATGCTTCCATCCCAAGCTTCCTCCTCAATGAACTGAATATCTCTACTCACAATAAGCTTCTTAGTGGATGGGTTATACAATCTATAAGCTTTGGATTCCTCATTGTATCCAATGAAAATACATTTCTCCCCTTTGTTGTCCAACTTCTTCCTTAGTTGATCTAGAATGTGTGCATAGGCCACACATCCAAAAACTTTCATGTGGGTGACTCCTTGCTTTGTCCCACTCCATGCTTCTTCCCTCACTTTGTTCATGACTGTTTTTGTAGGGAATCTATTCAAAATGTATGCTGCACAATGTACAACTTCAGCCCAATAATCATTTGGCAAATGCTTTGCCTTTAACATACTCCTCGCCATATCCATAGTTGTCCTATTCTTCCTTTCGACAACTCCATTTTGTTGCGGATGTACCTAGTGGTAAACTGCTTATGAATTCCATTTTTTCTACAAAAACGTAGAAATTCTTTGGAGATATACTCACCTCCTCTATTAGTTCTTAAAACTTTGATATGCAGCCCGCTTTGGTTTTCTACAAGTGCTTTGAAATTGTAAAATCTTTCAAACACTTCACTTTTGTTCTTCGAGAAATAAATCCAAGTTTTTCTAGTAAAATCATCAATAAATGTTAGTATATAGTGGTTGCATGCAAGTGATGGAGTTTGCATCGGTCCACATAAATCTGAGTGGACAATCTCTAAGGGTGCTTTTGCCCTTATGTTTTTCCCAGATGGAAAACTTTCTCTATGTTGTTTCTCAAAAATACAACCTTCACAAAGGTTGTCTAGTTTATCTATCAATGTAATCTTCTTACCATTCCTTTTCTATTCAACAGGTTAAGACCTCCAAAGTTGAGATGTCCAAATCTCAAGTGCCACAACCAATTTTCATCTTTTGGTTCACTTGGGAAAGCCTCTTGTGTCACTACTACTATTTCTTCTCCATTTTTTAAATCTGCTTTCATTCTGAGAGGGAACATCATGTTCCTTGTCATCTTCACTTCAGCAATACATTGTTTGTTGAGTGCTTTATCCATGATGGTGCATACATCATCCACAAAGAAAACATTGTACCCCTTTTGAATAAGTTGTCCAATACTTAAGAGATTACATTTCATTCTAGGAACATAATAAACATCTGCTATGGTTTTGTTTTCACCTTTCTTTGTTAAAACATTTACTTCTCCTTTTCCCCTTAACAGAAACTTTATTATCAGTCCCTAGTGTGACTTGTGACTTCACATTCTGATCTAAAATAGAAAACAGGGCTATGTTTCCTGTCATATGGTTACTGCAACCGGAGTCTAGAAACCATACATCTTCACTCTTTTCTTCAGCCATATTACAGGCTAAAAACAAATTATTTTGGCTGATATTTTCTCTAGTGACATTTGCACTAGTTCTACTACTCATATCATGCTGCTTCTTCCTACATTCATTTGCATAATGCCCATATTTTTTACAATAATGACATTGGACATTGGATTTATCATACCTTTGTCCTTGAGCAAGATGTTGTCCACTTTGTTGGCCGCTGCCTTGGCCTTGGTTCTATTTTGGATTGCTGCCTCTTCCTTGAGCATTTGTTGGACTGTTTCTTCCACCTCTGTTTTGGCCTCTGCCTCTTCCTCTCTTGTTTTCTCTGCCTTGACCTCTTCCTCTTCTAAAGAACATCTAGGTCTTAAAGGCATGCTCTAGAGATGAGTTTTCATTTCTACTAAATCTCTACTCATGTGTTATCAGTGATGCATGTAGTTCATGAATTGAGAAGTTTGTGAGATCCTTTGTCTCTTCTGTGGTGGTGACAATCACATCGAACCTTGAGGGTAAGATCCTCAATAGTTTCTCCACAATCCTCCTCTCTTCAAGAATCTCTCCATGAGACCTTATCTGTGTGACCAAACCAATCACATGTGTGAAGAATGAGTCAATATTATCTGACTCCTGCATACAGAGAGTCTCAAAATCTCTCCTCAGCAACTGTAGTTTTGTTGTATTCACTTTTTCCATGCCTTGGTAGGCTATACTAAGAGTTTCCCATGCTTCTTTGGATCTCTTAGCTGCTGCTATCGTTGGAAACACACTCTCATGCACTGCTTGATACAAAAAGTAGAGGGCTTTAGAATCCTTGTTCTTATTGCTCTTCAACGGATCTTTCTCTGCCTGAGTTAAATTATTGAACTCATTTTCATCTGCTGGTTCTTCAAAACCATCCTCAATTCCCATAAGTCTTGGGAAGCAAGCAAAGCTCTCATAGTTATTGCCCAATAGTCATAGTTTTTTCCATTAAATTGTGGGAGCTGAGTATTACAGATACCCCTGCTAGTGCTGGCTCTAGCCATTCTTGCACTCTTAACTATGCTTCAAAATACTTGACTGTGTATTTTAAAATAGCTTACTTTCCTCAACAGTAACACAAAAACTAACTTGAAAAATACCTTAGATTTTTTCTTGACTGAGTCTTCACTCTGCTGGAGAAGCTGCTGCAGCAAGAAATTCTTCCTTCAGCTTCTTTGGCACCTTCAAAGAGCCTGGAAAAGCTCTGATACCATGTTGGGAATTTCTGAAAATTCCAAACAAAATGAACATAGAATAATGCTCTATTTTTAACACAGGGAAACTGAAATTGTTTTTGCTAAATACAGAGTTTCAGAAAACACATAAAAAAAAAACTTGTATTCATTAATAAGATAGATATTACAAAATTCTTCCTCTCACAAAGGGATTTCACCAACAGAACTGCTTCAGATACAATTAAAAAAAAGTTTACTCTGTCTCTGCACTGTTATGCATTACCGAACAATACTCTATCTCCTCTGAAAAATACTCTGTCTCAGCTTGCAAATTTTCACACTGTTGTGTAAAAAAAACTTCTTACATTCACATTTTTCTGTGTATTCCCCTTTTCTTGCATTACATTACATCCTTAAAAGAACATTCGCGCATTGTTGCGTTTTTCCCTTTTTCTTTTGGCCTGCATATTACATTACATAACTTGAACAAAAACAAAACAAACATATGACATTTACCCTTTTTTTTACTTGTCCCATAAAAGGAACTACTCCCGTAAAAAATAATAAAATTAAAAACCTTACCTATATTCTACGACCATAATAAATTTTTCATTAATTGTTTCACTAACAAAATTGGTGGTCAATGAGAATTCACTTCACGTCAAGTAATATGGTGCGGGTCCATACATCAACCGTTGATCTTGCCCTCAAAAATCGGATGGCTGTTGACGATATTGCACGACTCATCTTGCTAAACTTTAAGTGCCAGGGAATTGGTTTTGGAAAAGACTTCTCAGACACGTGTCAACAGGTGATTGTGATCGTTGTCCCTCGAAAATTACCACTGTTCGGCAAAAGTGGTGCGTGGAAGGAACTGGCAATTTTCCAGAATGAACACTGTAGTGGAAATTACCATTTCAACATGGTTGTATATAAGGTGGCATTAGCCACAGTTTCCAAGTATGAAATAGAGTTATGTGGGTTCGACCCATCCCACATTCAACATGTTTAAAAAAAATGCCAAGGTTAATTAATACCAATCTAGTTACATAATATACAAACAACTCCACTTACGGAATATTCAGTATTTAATGGACTATATAATTACAAGGGAATAATGTAAGGCGAGGTTGGACATATTTAATCTCATGAATTCTCATGAATTCGAGTTACAAGTTATTCATATGTAATTTTAAGGATATATATATATATATATATATTGGAGTTACAATGTATAGGAATACCTAAAATGGTATAACTCTTATATATATATATATATATATATATATATATATGAATTGGATTTACAAGGTATAGGAATACCTAAAAGGGTTCTATGTGGTTCTAATGATATAGTTAGTACAGACTTATAGGAATACCTAAAAGGGTTATATGTAGTTCTAATGATATAGTTAGTACACACATATATATATTATTGACTAGGGGATGTCAATCATAGCTCTAAGAAATTCATATTTAACATTTTACATGAACTAAGGCAATTAGAGTGTTGGAAATTGAAAATGACATAGAAAGAATCAATTTTTATGAATAAGAGCAACAATATTATTCATTCTAGAAAAAAAATAAATCACACCATATCTTAGATAAATATTAGTATGATCAAGTGTAATGAAGACACAAAGAACACTAGATCTAAATGACTTAGGAAAATCTTCAAGTCGCTAAAGTTCAAATATATGGGATACATTATCACGAAAAAAAAGAAAAAGAAAAATTGTGAAATCTAGGTACGTTACATATGGTATCAAAGTTGTAGGTTCAATGCTAGAATCGTTAGATCAAACCTAGGTGAAAATAGAAGATGAGGTGTCATCTTCTACAATATAATCGTAGGAAGGAGTAAAGGAATTGAAAACTAGAACTACCAAGTAATAAAACAATTCTTGAATGAGTTGAAGAAGAGAGAGATTAATAATTCGATACTTGTTATTGCTATATATAGGACGTGAGAGTTGTATTATTATGAATATGAGGCCTAGTTGTTTAAAACGTATTGAATTAAGAGTTTAGTTGTATATATCCTAAAACACCCCTAGTAGGGTGAGATGCAATAAGAAAAGTAAATTGATAACAGAAGCAACAATAATTTACACTGCTCAATTAAATAGACTTAAAGAAATGGGATGAGACAATGGGACAAGGTATGAGCTAGTGATATCTATGCCAAAAGGAGCAACCTCTCTAGTTTCAATCTAGAAATTATACCAAGAAAAAGGAAAAACAAAGAACTATTATATAAACATGTTCAGATCTAAAGGGAATGCAATACCATTATACAGTAGATGAGAGATGTAATGAGTGTTGAGCTTGTCTTGTGATTGTGAACTTTTCTTTAGTGTGAAGTACTAAAAACTCAATAACAAAACAACAACGTTAGTCCATACACAAATATTATATAAGGAGAAAGAACCTATTTAGGCCATCTTGAGCTTGCAGCTAAAATGAGTAAGTATAATAACATAAAAGCCTGGTTCTAAATGTAACTGTAGTACAAAGAACAATCAATAAATGTTTTTGCAGTAAGTTCAATGAAGGTAATATAAGTTGGTGATAATATATTACTGAATGAATGAAACCTAAAATACAAACAAGGTGGATACAAAGGGGTATAAGAAACTATTATAAAGGAAATATCAGCAGGGTATGAAAAAAGTTGTTACAAACTGAAGCTTCTATTAGAGTATAAGTTGGAAATTCTTTAAGGCCTACAATTATATATAAATTTTTACTATACAAGGTTGTTCTATCTTATGAAAATGGAGATATGTATACAATGAGAAATTATCTTCCGACTACATTGTTATACAAAATCTACATTATTATACAAAATAGCTCATGGGTTTTGATAATTTATTACCTTATATAAGGAATTGATCAGAGAAAAATGATCCCTTATATTTCAAATCCAAACATATATAAAGAAATGATGTTATTGACAGATAGTTTGGGATAGAGACACAAGAATAGTCAGCAGTAAATATTACATGAAAGATGATAGAAGGAAATCACCATGAATATATATGTGTGTGTGTGTGTGTGTTGTTGAATGAGGATGCCATAAATATGAAGGAAACCCCCTAAACTTAACTTTTTCCAATTGATGTACTATTATAATATATATTTACACATATGCGTGTGTGAAAATGTTCGGAATCGATGAAACCAATTATACTAATGTGTTGTGTGTGAAGATAGTCGATGCACATATAAATGCAAAGGAAAAGGACTCCATGCTTATACCGAGGAATAAGATACACATAATATCCATAATTAACCTGAAATACAGGTCAAGCTATAAGATTAAAAAAAACAAAGATGTATATCAAAGCATGTTATATAAGAAACATGACCTATGTAGAATAGGTACTTATTAAATAAAATAAGGCAAGCATAAAGATCAACTTTTTCATTCTTTACTTGCTAGTGAACGTTAAAATATGGAGTACGAAAGGAAAAAGGCACTATCACAAGAGTAAGAATAAAATAGAATAAACAATTGAAGAATTAGTTATTATAGATTAAATGGAGTAATTAATATTCAAGCATATCTAGGGATGAATGTAGTACTCTTATAATAAAATCAGTAAGTTCTAAAATGTGTTTAGTTTCTTAAGGATATAATTAAACACGTAGCATAAAAGGAATGTCAAAAAGAATATAAATAACCAAGTACCTATTTATAATTGTGGGAAAGTAAGATGCATAATTTCTGATCTGATATTGATCTAAGACAATTAATAAGGTATTACAGACTCGTGCATGGATGTGTCTATGTTATTTTATGCAACAAATCGATAAGATTGCGAAATACACAAACACTAAACCAGTTAAATAAAACACAATAGGAAACACATATAAACACAACAAGTTTAACAAGGAGTTCACCCAATACTCCTGGGCTATGTCTCCTGGTCTAGCCTTCAATGGCGGCCTCTCTATTATGTTTTCAAAGCAAAGTTTTTACAACTGTGAGCTCAATTTGAGTCTCACACAACAGATATAAATCAGTAAGATCGTACTTGGATTCCCCAAGTCTCTGAAGTACACAGACCCTCCCTACTAAATCTCGAACTCTATTGGTCACAATGGTATGAGTCCAATCTGAGACTCAATACATGACAGGCATATACAAAGGAGTTTGCTTGAACCTCTGAAGCCTTCTCTGGAGTACACAGACTCTCTGACTCCCTCTGGCTCTGTCTTAATTCTGGCTCGATGTTGCCTTTGCTTCTGCAGGTCAACTTGGCTTCTTCTCTCTACTCTTAGCTTTTTGCTCTAACGTGCTTGCTTCTTTCTCTGTCAGTTCATGGCTTTAAAGCCAATCTGCTTCTTGACTATTCACTTCTGATTCCTGGCTTTCCAATTCCCCTGCCTCTGTCCGTTCGAATCCCTCTGCCTTGTGTCATCAGTCACTACATAACGCCTCACAAGGAGGTGGCCACCTATTTCGTAACAGATGAGTGCCCGTTCTCTTGGACATACTCGAAATGACCGTTTTTATTGTTAGCTCCAAGAATGCCCATGAAACATGACCTTCTGCCAATGCATCGTCCATATCAGACTTCAAATCTTATTCAACTCTCCCTGTTAACCTCGTCAAATCTGGTCATCCATCGGAACGCATCTCTACCATTGATCTGGGACCCCAGATCCTATGATCATCATTCATATCAAGCGGCTAAGTTGCATGACATTTACCGGATGTGAGCGATTTTCTCTCTCTTTTGCCAGATGCGTGGCAACCATTGTGTGACATTGGGCGAGACTCGGTCGAAACCACTTACTGCTCGAAGCCCCTCCAATATTCTGCCAGTTTTGTGGAATCCCGCTCCGACGGAACCGAAACAATATTTTCCTCATTTTATAGTTATTTTTGGTCTGGGTGCTCGAGGCTTACCCCTGAATTTGCTTGTTGGTGTCAGCATGTGTTACCATGGTCCGTCGCTCTGTGCGCTAGACCGACGACCCTCGTTGATCCTCACTAATCACCATTGAAACTGTCTGAGGATTCCTTCTGATAGCTTGATCTTTATAAGACTTGTAGCCTTTGGCATAATTTTGAAGACTTCATGAAAACTTAGAGAGTGTTCTAGGATCCAATTTGGATCACGGCCTTCCCACTAAAAAAGCTTTTGGACCACCAAATGTTGGTTTTTAAGCATCAATCAAGTCAGGATATAGATTCCTCGCTTGCCCAATTTCTATCCATCTTACATTGCTTGGTTTTGAACCTTTGAGCCCAATCCTGAGGTACTCAACATCCCCTCTACGCATGGTTCTCACCTTCCTGTCCAGAATTTTGTCTTCCTGCAATTCATTGAGATATTCAAGAAATAGATCATCAATAGAAGGCAATTGACTCTACTCTTCGGGATCTTCAATTAATGAAGGTTCAGACAGTCTCAAGCTTTCTGCATTAACTACTAAATAGATGTGCATGTAAGCTGGCAAATCAAGGCAAAAAGCATTCTCACCGATTTTCACAAGTATCTTGAAAGGTCCATACCTTATCGGTTTCAGCTTCTTACCTTCACCTTGCATTCTATCTTTACTAATATGCAACCAGACTTGATCACCAACTTGGAAACTATGCTCAATCCGATGCTTATCATGCCTTGCCTTGTACTTGGCTTGGCTCTTTTCTAGTTGTTCCTGTACTGCCTGGTAAATCTCTTGGATTTGTTCAATGAACTTGATTGCCTTGTCCACATCAACTGCTATGTCTTTACCGAAGACAAAATCCAAGGGAGACCTTGGTGTGAAACCAAAATAGGTCTCAAAAGGAGATCTCTATGTAGAAGAATGTTTAGCACGATTGTAAGCATGTTGCACATAACATAAATGTTCATCCCAAAGCTTGGGATGCTTGCTACAATAGCCTCTGAGCAACTGGATCACTGTCATGTTGACCACTTCTGTTTGGCTATCCGTTTGTGGATGAAAGGTTGTGCTCTTCTTCAATCTGGTGTCCATCAATTCCCACAGGCTCAACCAAAATTTACCAACAAATTGGGAATCTCGATCAGATACAATGGAAGTGGGTAATCCAAAATGAACCCATACATGCTGAAAGAATAACTTTGCTATTTGTTCAGCTGTAATCTGTTTGTTACAGGGTATTAAAATACACATTTTGCTAAACCTATCCACAATAACATATAAATAGTCATGACCTTTTCTAGATTTAGGCAGTCCCCCAACAAAGTCCATGGAAACACTTTCCTAAGGATGAGAAGGAACTAGTAGTGGAGTGTACAAGCCTAGTTTTCTATTGCTGGGCTTGCTTTTAGCACACATGGTACACCCTCTTACATATCTAGAAATTGTTTCATTCATTTTGGGCCAATAACAAAATCTTTGCAGATGTGCAACTGTTTTACTTACACGAAAGTGACCTGGTATTATAGAAGTGTGTGCTTCTCAAATTATCTTTACTCTTTCAGTTTGAGGAATGCATAACTTTCCAAAATGATACAAGAATCGTTCCTTAACATGATAATCCAATTTTTCTACTTGTTTTCCATGACTTAAAGTTGCATATACATCTTTAAAATCTATATCTTGAGCATATTGTTCATTGTATCTTTCATGCAATACTGAATTATGCTTAAGTATAGTGGATGCATTTATGATTGGTTTGGACAACATATCTACAACTTTATTGTGTATGCCCTTTTTATATCTAATGACAAGATGAAATTGTTGTAGAAAACCCATCCACCTATAGTGTCTTGATTGCTGCAACTTAGTTTGTGAGTGTAAATATTGAAGTGGTTGATGATAAGTATGTATAACTATCTCTTTGCCCATTAAATAATGTTTCCACTTTTTCACACTCTGTACTAATGCATACAATTCCTTATCATATGTGGGATAATTAACTACTGCATAATTAAATGTCTCAGAATGATAACATATGGGTTTACCGTGCTGCATCAACATTGCTCCCATGGCATAGTCACTGGCATCCGTTTCAATCGCCAAGGGTCTTTGAAGATCGGGCAGTGGTAGTACTCGTGCTGTACTAATCTTTTGTTTTAAGGTGTCGAAGGCTTTCTATTGTTTTCCTCCCCACTGAAACACCTTGTTCAATCATGTTAAAGCACGTAAGGGAGTTGCAATCAAGGAAAAGTTAGCATTAAACTTTCTCCAATATTGTACTGCTCCTAGGAAGCTTCTAACTTCTATAGCAGATTTAGGTTTAGTCTAGTTTACAATGACTGCAACCTTAGAGGGATCTATCTTCAATTCACCACCCCCTACAATATGACCCAAATAATTCAAGGATGTTTTTCCAAATTCACATTTTGATAGCTTAACAGAAATATTTTCTCTTTTCAAAACATCTAGAGTCTGCTTTACATGCTTCAAATGTTCTTCCCATGTTTTAATAAATATAAGAATGTCATCTAAATATACAATGACAAAATCATCAATAAAAGGCTTGAGTACAACATTCATTACTCTCATGAAAGTAGCAGGAGCATTAGTTAAGCCAAAAGGCATAACTTACTACTCATACAATCCCTGCTTTGTCTTGAAAGTAGTCTTCCATGCATCTTGCTCTACAACTCTGACCTAATGGTAGCCACTATGCAAATCCAACTTGGAAAAGTAAAAAGCTTCTTTCAACTGATTTAATAGATCATCTATGCGAGGAAGGGGATAATGATTTTTTATCGTTATCTTATTCAGTGCTCGGTAATCAATGCACATTCTCCATGAGCCATCTTTCTTTCTCACCAAGATAATTGGAGACCCACATGGTGATGTGCTAGGTCTTATGAACCCTTTCTCGAGTAGCTCCTGTACCTGCTTCTTGATTTCTGCATTCTCTAAAGTGGACAACCTTTTATACCTGTGGCTGCGATTGTTGTTTCATCGCCTAAGTCTGACCCCAAATATTTTTGAATAGTTGCAGCAGTCTTCTTCTTTTTGCCATCGTACTTCTTGGTTTCAACTTCAGATGCAGAATCCAGTAGTGTTCATCATCATGCCCATCCTTCCTGCAGTGAGTGCATTAAGGTTTGGTCTTTTGTACAACATTTTCCTTCCTCTCTCTCCATTTCTGCGTTCTCTTTTCCTTGTTCTTGTTTGTAGTGGGTTTCGATGATCCCCCAACTTCTGGGTTTACATTCTTGCCTCTAGCCTCTAGATGTGTAGCCTGAATAGATACCTCATCTATGCTAGTGGGATTAAACATGAGAATGGTATGTCTCAAATAACTATGTAGACCACCTAAATACTTCAGCAAAGTTTTAGGTGAGTCTAAAGAAATGTCTAGAATCAAAGCTCTTTTCCTAAATTCTTGGGTGTAACTTTGTGCACTTTTCCCTTTCAATTGGCGAAGAATTTGCCAACTCATCATAGCTTGCTGAATATAAGCTCGTGGATAGAATTTTTTTTAATTGCAGAAACAACTTCATTCTAGGTAGATACCATGCTTCTTCAAATCATCTTGTGTCCTACCTTCCCACCATACCAGGGCGGTGCCTCCAAGGTGTAGGTTGGCCAACTAAATTGTTCTTCTTTTTGAATCAATGTTCTGCACTCTACAATATACATCAATTTGTCTAATCCAGTTATCTATCTTTTCTGCATTTAATTCTCCATCATAAACTGGAAAATCAAACTTCGCATCTAATTTAATCAAAGAAGGTTTCTTCTTTTTCTTTTCAGGGCTTTCTTTATGTGAAGAAGATGATGATGATGAAGGTGATGATGGGGGAGATGGTGGAGATAGGTTTTCCTCTTTTCCTTTTCCTTCTGGGTGGGCAACTAGAATAGGTTCTTCTACTCCCTTATCTTGTTTAGAGGTTGAAGAATCTTCATCTCTACCCTTCTTAAATTCTCTATACATCTCTTCTACCATGGCTCTCATGGTCATGAAACTATCCATGAACTGGGAGTCTGATTCCAAGGGACTTTCTTCTGACATTTTCCACTTAGGATAGACTCTTCCAATTTCTGGGTTAGCTTCAACCAGCTCTCCTTCTCCTAATTTAAGCTTTCATCTAATTAGCATTCAACAAAAAAATCTAGCACAGGCTTGTCTAACCTTAGCAACCTAAATCTCTGATACCACTTGATCTGATATTGATCTAAGACAATTAATAAGGTATTAAAGACTCATGTGCATGGATGTGTCTATGTTATTTTATGCAACGGATCGGTAAGATTGTGAAATACACAGACATCGAAGTAGTTAAAGAAAACACAACAGGAAACACATATAAACACAACAAGTTTAATAAGGAGTTCACCAAATACTCCTGAGCTACGTCTCTTGCTCCAACTTTTAGTGGTGTCCTCTCTATTATTTTTTCAAAGCAAATTTTTTACAACATTGAACTCAATTGTAGTCTCACACAACAGATATAAATCAGTAAGACCGTACTTGGATTCCCCAAGTCTCTGGAGTACACAGACTCTCACTACTGAATCTCGACCTCTATTGGTCACAATGGTATGAGTCCAATCTGAGACTCAATACACGATAGGCATATACAGAGGAGTTCGCTTGAACCTCTCAAGCCTTCTCTGGAGTACACAGACTCTCTAACTCCCTCTAGCTCTGTCTTAATTCTGGCTCGATGCTGCCTTTACTTTTGCGAGTCATCTCAACTTCTTCTCTCTACTCTTAGCTTTCTGCTCTAACTTTCTTGCATCTTTCTCTGTCAGTTTGTGGCTTTAAAGCCAATTTGCTTCTTGACTGTTTGTTTCCTCTTCCTGGCTTTCTGGTTCCCCTGCCTCTGTCCGTTAGAATCCCTCTGCCCTGCATCATCAGTCACTGCATAACACATCACAGGGTGGTGGCCACCTATTTCGTAATGGATGAGTGCCAGTTCTCTTGGACATACTTGAAATAACTGTTTTTATTGTTAGCTCCAAGAATGCCCACGAAACACAACCTTCTGCCGACGCTTCATCCATATCGAACTTCAAATCTTATTCAACTCTGCCTATTAACCTCGTCAAATCTCGTCATCCATCAAAACGCATCTTCGTCGTTGATTTGGGGGCACCGGATCCTGTGGTGATCGTTCATATCGGGCGGCTAAGTCGCATGATGTTTACCCATCTAATGTGAGCTGTTTTCTCTCTCTTCCGCTGGATGCGTGGCAACCATTATGTGGCATCGGGCAGGACTCGGTTGAAACCGCTTATCGCTCGAAGCCCCTCCGATATTCTACCAGTTTTTGTGGAATCCCGCTCCGACAGAACCGAAACAATATTTTCCTCATTTTATAGTTATTTTGGGTCCGGGTGCTCGAGGCTTACCCTTGCATTTGTTGGTTGGTGTCAGTGCACGTTACCATGGTCCGCTACTCTGTGCACTAGATCGACAACCCTCGTTGATCACCATTGCAACTATTTGAGGATTCCTTCCAACAATTTGATCTTTATAAGACTTGCAGCCTTTGGCATAATTTTGAAGAGTTCATGAAAACTTAGAGAGTGTTCTAGGATCCAATTTGGATCAATTTCGTATAATCATGATGTGTATTACTGTTCTATTTGAGGAAGAGATACAGTGGAAGGGAAACTTGGTAGACCGTATAATTCTAAAAGACTTGGGTAATTCTTAGAGTTTAATTATCTAGAGTAAAATGGTAAAAAAATGTTATAATAAATTGTTCCATACAAAGTGTAGTCTAGAAGAAATTATGTGTATAACAGAAGGAATCTTCTAAGAAAAATGGGGATACTGTGGAAAGAACATGTAGATATATAGGTGTGTGTAGAGAATAATATAAGAATGAAAGAACTTAAATTATGAATTGAGAATACAAAGTGTTTTTATGTACAAATTATTTCCAAGCCGAGTTATGCATGTATATTCTTGAGATTCAAATGGACAATATATATATATATATATATATATATATATATATATATATATATATATATATATATATATCTAGGAAAGGTTTTGTCCCTAGAAAATATGAGCATGCGGTGCATACATAAAATACAAGACATTGTAAGGTATAGAAATACAATAGAAAATGGCTCTAAAAAAGGATTATGAACTAGTATCCTACAAATATGATGTAGCACAATACAACAGGTACTCAATTAAGGAGTCCTTTTTAGCATAATCAATACTTAATATTGGCATAATTGAAACATGTCTATCAAGAAAATAGATGCTAATAGCATAATTCTTGGGAATTGATTCCCTTATAGACTAGAAATTTTAATTTCAAATATTTGAATACCCTCAATAATTGGAGCACAAAATGTGACCAATGGGAAAAATTCCAAACCAAAAAAAAAGAAACATGAAAATATATAAATATATATATAGGAAAATCTGGAAGTGGAAATTACAATAGTCCAGGAAAATCCATAAGTGGAAATTACAATAGTCCAAGAAAAAGGGAAATAAATTTGTTGATTAGTAAACTAGAAGGAAGAAATGGTCCTCAAACAAACATGGGATATAAGGCAAACAAATGGCAACCAAGAGAATTGGTTGACAAAAGGATAACTTAGGAAAATGAAACAGTCACATATCGGAAGGACCTTCTAAGTATGTGATAAACACGTGGGATATAATAGAATCACTGTAAATTGTGGTTAAAGGAAAAATTCATTCCTAGGGAAGAACAAAGTATGTTGAATAATTTGAGACTATCAAGTTGAAAATAATAGTAATAATGGCATTTTAACTGCCCCAAGAAACTATAAAATCACATAGACACTCAGAGATGGTGCAGAAAAGATGCAGGAACGAGGGAAATTGTTGGATAGTTCAAGAATGAAGTGGTCTCAAATTATAGGGTCTTAGATATCAGTCTTGTTTCTCCATTATAAACCTCACAAATTGGATTTTTATTAAACCAAAATGACCTTAAAAGTGGTTGATTGGAATGATGTAACCAGCTAGATTGAAATTTTTAAGTGGCCTAACAAAGTGGGAAAAAAAGTGAGTTAAAATAAAATAGTGGATGAAGTGCAAAACGACATGTTTCAAATATGTGAAGCTACATTTAATTGTTTAACTATGACACTTGAACTACCTCTGTTGATATTATGAATTCTACACTTTTGCGGTTAAATATTTGTGGCTATGAACTTGTATGTAACATGTGGAAAAACAACTAGGAGGGACTTGACTAAGCCCACTTTGCGAGCGATATTGATAATAATATAATAGCCATGAAAAGTGGTAAAGGCAAGAGGTTGTCCTACACTCTATTTATGCATAATAATGCATGTTATAAATTATGATATAACATCATAGAATGTTACTTGATATGATAGGTCATTAGTTGCAAAAAATAAGAAGTAGCAAAGTAAGTAACTAGATTTTTAATTTTCATTGTCCTAGCATAAATGACCTTAACATAAATTTGAAATTTCATGCCTCTAAAATTTGCAGAAGAAAAATTGGATGGGATCCATATTACTTAGCACACTCAGTGATTAAGGGTGCAAAAAGGGTACATATTGTTATTATTGTGATGTTATACTAATTTTGTTGACCTTCTTGGGTGCATGTAGATAGCTTTGTGTGGGTGTAGGTGAATGATCCTTTGGTTGAATGCATGAATGAAAATAGGAAGCACATGTTTAGCATGTATGAAAACAAGATAGGGAATGAGAATGAAATGAAGATAGGAGTATGTTTTACTCTAGAACTGAATCATCACTCTAAATAAAGTGAAGTTGAATTTCTTTAATACTAAAGAGACTATTGTAGAAATGAAAGAAGAAATGCAGGAGGCATTTCCTTTCCATCTTAAGAAAAGATGGAATTGAAGAAACATCGAGGACGATGTTTATTAAAAGGGGGGAAGATGTAACACCTCTATGGGTCTTCTTTTTAAATATTTATTATTTTTCGACATTGAACTATTATTGGATTTAATGGAAATGGAAGCCATTGTCAGGTCAATTTACTAAGTAAACTAATGTAGGTGTTTTACTTGTTAATCGTGTTTTGTAGACTTGGAAGCACATCTAAAGTATATGGATTTTAGGTAAAGTCAATTTCGCAAGGCAAGGCTCAAAGGTTAAGGTAAATGGGTATTACAAATAAGTTATAAGTTTAAAGAAACTAAAAAAAAAGTCTTTGATTCAAGATGTAGTAAGCGAAGGAAGAGGCTCCTAAATTAGGAGGTCTTGGTTGTCCTTCCCCATAGTACTGTCCTCAAGAAGAGAAACTAAAGAGTAGAAGTTTTTGATGTGTAGAAAGCAAGAGAAGAGACTCCTAACTTAGGAGGTCCTAGTTTTCCTTCCTCACAGTTCTACTCAAACAACATTACCATTGCATCAAATCATAAACTTGAATTTAAGAAACAATTCAAGAAATACAAAAGGATGATTTCTTGTTGTGACTCATAACTTGATAGAAAGAGAATCTAACTTAAATATTTAGTTTTCCTTTCATATGAAAATTAGATTTTACACCAAGATCATTCAAAAATCATACAGAAATCATAACACATCTAAGTAACTGAGTCATAAAACTGAAACAAAAAATATTGAATCAAAACTATGATAATTTATACAAAATTTAACCAAAGTGTACTTAGCTGGGTATGGGGGCACTCCAACCTTACCTTGTACACCTGAAGAACTCTTCAGCTAACTTAATAAAGAATCCACAATATAAAAACAAATAGAACAGTAGAAATGATTCTTCAAATTATCTCAAAATTCTCCAATAATCTTAATAAAAAGTTACGCTTTTTTTAGTGGTCCATAAACTCTGTTTAAATAGTAAAATCATAAACAAAATTTTCTATAATGGCTCTAATAGCCTTATCAATCCTAATCCATCCATATAGGTCAAACTCATCAAGTCTGGTTCTGAAAATCAAGAAAAATCCCACAAAATAATAAATCTACTCCTTTTTACTAGGAATTCCTGAATGACAGGGCAAGTTTGACCAGCATTGACCAGGCATGTTTTTGCTCAGTTTGACTAAACCAATAGGTTTTTATTCATTTGTGGTTCCCAATATTTCTAAATATGTGCTCATAGCTCGCCTAGGTGTCCTATACATATGACTTTCATGAAGCTATTACGAGAATTTTTAATGCAGTCCAAATTTACTCTTAAAACCCAACTTTTACAAAAATTTCCAAAAATTAAAAAACTTAATTTAGTTACCTGAATATGAAAAATAGGAAAAAAATGAGGCATATATAGGTTAAATAGGATGGAATATAGTGGTAAATAAATGGATTTAAGACAGGCAAAGATGACCAAAATTGAGGGCCAACATCTCCAGCTTGCTGATGTTCAAGCATGTCCTCATGCTTGCCTCCTCCATTTGGATCTCCTGAGTGATGATAACCCTATTTTTCCTGATCATGTAGCTTCTTCCTATGCAGCCTGAAGGAGAATGTCGATACCCTCATGTTTCTCTTATATGTATATGACAGTCTTCACTTTGTGTTTCTCATATTTGTACTGCCATAACTTTTTCTCCTTTATCCTTCTGTAGTCTTTTTTAGAGATGAAGATATTCTGAGTCTCAAGATTTTTAATCTTCTTGCACAATTTCTTCTTCTCCTTTATTATGTTTTTTTTTTTAATTTTCTTTATACATTTTTTCTCCTTTTTCAAATGTCTCTCCATGATCTTGTTATCTTCCAGCTCACTTGTCAGCTCTTCTATTTTCTTAAGATATACTTCACTAAGTAGTTCTTTAGATTCTTCCCTAGTCTCTTTGGCATATGAGTGAGATGAGGTGGCTCCTACCCAAGCATCCTCAAAATATGAGTCTTTCTCTATGTCCTCTTCCTAGACTTCCTCCTCCAATCTCTATATAATCTCATCAATCTACTTTGATTTTTATGGAGGCTCGATTCCAATAATTTTAATTTCTAGATCTTTTCCTTTGTTGCTTGGTTCCTCTTATGATTTTCTTCTAGGCCTCTTAGGAATGGACAGAAATGATTTATCTTTTTCAATCATAATATCATATTTCTTATTCTTCAATATTGTCTTAGGATACAAAGGAGAATGCATGATACTTCTTGTTACATGCAAATTCTTAAACTTCTCTTCATTCCCTGTTATTTGTTCTTCAAAATGATGTTTAGCCAAAAATGGCTTCCAAAGCAACCCCTTATTTCTTACGTGATACTCAACAAGTATCTTGATTAGCCCATGATGAAGATATTGGCTTCCTTGGCTTTTGTTTTGTTCTTGACATTCTCTATCATTTTGGTTAGTCTTTTTGAAAAGAAGTAGGGTAAGTTGATTTTACAATCTCCCTTCATATGTTGAAGCAATTTAATATGATAGAAGTCAGCCGCACTGTACCTATTATCACAAGTGAAGTACTTCTAGATAATTAAAACCAACTCTAACCATGGCTCTCTGACCCAATCTCTTGGAATCCCTCTTGTCTTGTCAAAGGACCCCTTCTTTTGTTTCTTCATGAAAAAGGTCCATCCCTTCTCCTTAAAATGCAGACCCATGTGATACTCTTCTCCTATCAAAGGAAGGTCCAATGCTTGAGAAAGAAAGGTTGGGTTCAATGGTATAGAAATTTCACCAACTCTAGTTTTCCCATGTTCAAAATGCTCTATGAGCTCATGTGTGATTTTATCATTGTGGCCATTGAACTTTTTAAGAAACTCTAGTAGCCCTGACTAGTATTGTTTCTCTACTGTATCCTTACTCTGGTTTTCTATCTTGAAGTCTTTAGGTTTATTTTTGGCTGTCATTTGCATCTGATCTGTGTACCAATTAATATGGCCCTGTCTAGTAAATAACTTCATCATGAATATAACAAGATATATATATATATATATATATATATATATATATATATATATATATATATATATATATATATATATATATATATATATATATATATATATATTTCCCTCTGGAAAAATCCATAAATATTTCATTAATAAGCAGATAATTACATGAGTTCTGTTCAAAAAATATACAGTTTTTGTTGTTAATTGCATTACCATGCAGGGTATGCTGCCTGTGCTATTACAGTAGCCTATTTTCACATATCTAGCCAAAAAAAATTTCAAAAATTACAGTATGTATCTGTATCTATTTAGCTGTCATGTACATAAGGTTCCTTTATGCTGTTTGCTGTCCCGAGGTTGGGTATCTCGGGTCTATATACGGTCGATAGAAAAATCTATGTTCCTGATGGTCTTTGATCTCTGTAATCTCCCATATGCCTCTGTCCATCAGCACTGCCTCCTTGGATAATTTGTCGGCACCTTTGTTATGATCCCTGTAGATGTGAGAGACAGTGATATTGTTAAAAGCTGATTTGAGAGCAAGAGCATCTTGTAAGATAATGCTAAGTGAGTGCATGTGACATGTAGCTGTGCCGTTTATCCAATTAATGATGATCTGAGAATCCCCAAAAATATTGATGCTAGTGCAGTGGTGTCTTAGTGCGAAGTGAAGTAAGTGGCGAAGAGTAATGAGTTCTGCAAAGTTATTGGTACCAGCACCCAAGCCGGCCTTGATTCTGAATTGATGGTGCTCTGATAAATTAAGGATGAAGCCTCCGCCACAGCTTTGTAAATTAGCAGCACCATCAAAGTATGCCCAAGGCATACTTTGATCGATGGGAGGGGGAGGAGCAGGTTGACGAGATGACGGAGGAGGCGGGTCGGGGAGTTCCTTCAGGGCAGATATAATCCCAGCCTCCATCAGTGGCCAATGAATCGGCTTGTTATCAAATATCGCTCTGTTTCTAGACTTCTAGATGGACCAGTTAACGATAATGGGAAGATTGATGTTTTTCGAGCCTTTGTTTTTTGTTTCCCACTCTGTCCAAGCGTTGATGAGGTCTGTACCGGCCCAATCTCCATTGAAATTAATGAAGGGCTTAAGGTTCTACCAGAGGTTTTGTGTCGCTCGGCATCTCAGAAATATGTGGTATGTAGATTCTAATTCCTCCTTGCAAAGAACGCACCAAGTAGGGCCATGTTGTGCCCGTTTCATGAGATGTTCTCCGGTGGGAATTTTATTCCGCAGAATGCACCAATTGAAAAGCTTAGATTGGGGAGATGCAGCCTGCTTCCAAATACTCTGCCACCATCTAGGATTGACCTCGGGTTTTTTATGTGCGATGAGCTGTATGTAACCTTCCTTGGGAGTGTATATACCATGATCTGACTGGTTCCATACTAGTTCATCCGATCCCTCTATGAGATGGATATGTGATTCGATCAAGGCTACCCTGTAATCTTCCCAGACTGCATGCCATCTTCTAGGGAGATTTAATTGGATCGCGGATTTCCATTCTTGATGGAGGATGTCCAAATGGTCCTAGTCCGCAATCTGTGAAATAACCTTGATGTTATGAGCTGAGAGGTAATCCACCAGTTCATGTGGTAGTATGTGCCTACCTCCGCTTCCCGTCCAAGGGTCCAGCCCTATCCTCGCATAGTTCCCTGCTCTGATCCGCCAAGCCAGGTTATCTCTGATGAGAGGCAGCGAGTGTAATAGGGCCTTCCAGATGGATGATATGCCTGTTTTATTCCACTCTGGGAGCCTAACCCAGTCAATGATGTTGAGTGGCCAGATGTATTTGTGGAATGTGATTTTGGTCCATAGACTGTGGGTTGTCAGGAGGGCCCAACCCATTTTACCGGCTAGAGCTTTTGCAAAGATAGGGAGCTCCTTCAACCCCCATCCTCCCCATTTCTTTGGAAGGGCAATCTTGTTCCAGCCTATCCAGGCAAATATACGCTTGTCTTGGTTGCCAGCCCATAAGTATCTATTGCACAATTGCTGGAGTTTTGCCAGGATATTCCGCGGTATCCAGGCCAGTGCCATCCAGAATACTGGAGTAGCTTCAAGAACGGATTTTATCAGGGTTAATCTCCTAGCCCTGGACAGGTATCTGTGGCTCCAGCATGATAGCCGTTTTTCTATCTTTGTTACAAGCCATACCCAATCAGCAACCTTTTGACATGTCGGTTTTAACCAATATCCCAAATATTTAAGGCCTCTGTCCAGAGGCTGGGTGGTATAAGGAAATGCCCGTCTAGCCACGAGGGATTCGTTGGCTGAGGTGCCGATTAAGGTGATGGTGGACTTCGATATGTTTACTTCCATACTCGTAGCTGTTGAGAAGAGGCTAAGGATACGGGTGAAGGTAGTTGTGTCCTGTAAGCTACCATCTAGAAGAATTAAAACATCATCTACAAATAGTAGATGTGTGAGGAAACATTCATCCGTAATTTTGAGGCCTCTGATGGTTCCCTCCCTCTTGGCAGAAATGATAAGCCGGCTTAGAGCCTCTATGACCAGTAGGAAGAGTAAAGGCGAGAGAGGGCATCCCTGTCGCAGTCCTCTTTCAGAGTGAAAGAAATGTGTGGCTGATCCATTGATCAAAATACTGAATGTTGGAGAGGTGATGCAAGCCATGATCCAATTGATAAGGGCAGGAGGGAAGCCAGTATGAATAAGGATCATTTTGATGTAAAGCCAGCTGACACGGTCAAAATCCTTGGATAGGTCTATCTTCAGAAGAATACAATTGAGGTGTTTAGTCCAAATGGAGTGAATTGCTTCTTGGGCAGAACCAATGGCTTCATGGATCTGCCTATTCTCCAAGAAAGCAAATTGCTGAGGGGAGATATGTCTGGACAAGATAGGCTTGATCCTATTGGCTATGATCTTGGAGATGATATTATAGAGGACATTGCAGAGGGATATGGGGCGGAAGTCATCAAAAGAGGAAGGGGAGTCTGATTTTGGAATGAGGGCAATGAATGTGGAGTTAATAGCATTGTAGATACTACCCGAGATTTTGCTTTCCTCCACCACCTTAAGAATATCTCCACCCAGGAGATCAAAGAAGGCATTGTAGAACTCAATAGTCCAGCCATCCGGACCTGGGCTCTTTTCCCGCTGGAACCATTTGAGAGTACTTTCCAATTCTGCCATGGTGACGGGTGCTTCAAGCTCTGTAGAGTCCTCCTCATCAACGAATCTAGGGAAATGTGTGGCCACATTAATGATTTCGGCCAGATTTGTGCTAGCTGGACTCTTGTATAGGCCTCTGAAGTGTGAAGTACCCAGATTTGAGAGCTTATTGAAGGAATCAGCCAATCCCCCATCAGGAAGGGGAAGGTTCCATATTGTATTTGCCACTTTCCTACCTTTCGCAAAGTTGTGGAAGAATCTAGTGTTCTCATCCCCGGCTTTAAGCCAAATTGCTCTGCTGCGAAGTCTGATGGATTCCTCCCTACCCCTTAGGATATTATTCTTCTGATTTTCCAGCTCCACCAGACGAGTCTTGTCCTCTTGTGTGATGAACCCCAGATTTCGTTCGTCCAGAAGGGCATTTAATTCATCTTCCACTTTCTTAAGCTGCTCATCTTCTCTGGTCTTTTTCTCTTTTGCCCAGTTGATCACTATATGCTTGAGCCCAGAGAGGTTTTTTACGAATCCCCTTGCCATCGAGGGTTCTCTGTCAATGGGGTGTGCTTTCCAAAATTCAGTGATCAGATTTGTGAAGCTCGAGTCCTGGAGCCAATAGTGATTGAACTTGAAAGGAGCTTTTGGTTTCTGATGTGGTCCCAGAATTTCCATGACTTTAGGGGAATGATTAGAGATGCCCCCATTGCTTACCCACTGTTTATATGAGTGAAGTCGATGAATCAGAGGGCCCTTCAGCAGGAATCTGTCCAGCCTACGCGCCAGCGCAGCTGGTCCGACCCTTCGATTTCTCCACGTAGGAAGGGGCTTCTGCATAGGGATATCAATGAAGTCATGCTGTTCCAATGTTCGCCTCATGAAGTCAGTAATGGGGTCAACCTGAGCCGATGAACCCCATGACTCACTGAATCCCAGGGAGAAGTTCAGGTCTCCTCCAATGATGATATGATCGAGAGTCATTAGGTTGCAGCTGAGAAGATGTCTCCAGAAATTTTCCCTCTGATGGCAGGGTCCATATATGTTGACAATACGGAGGGAGAGACCAAGATCGATGGAGAAAATGTCTACTCCCAGGTAACCATGACCCCCCCAAGAGGAGTCCAATCTGATAGATTTGGGGTTATATCCTAATGCCAGGCCACCCGATCTACCCATGGCATCAGTAGCTAAAAAGCTCCAACTGGCTCCCATAGTGGAGAGGGATCGAGTAATAGACTCTGCAGATCCAAGGGTCTCTTGGAGAAGAATGATATCAGGTAATTCGACCTCAATAAGTCGTTTGAGGGCGAGCTTTTTTGGGGTGCTAGCCAGGCCCCTGCAGTTGAAAGAGAGGCACTTCATGGGGGGCCAATCTTTGGGGGCTTTGATTCTCTAAGAACCCCATTGATAGTGGCTTGGCGCCCAGCTGCCACTTCCGCGCCAGCATGCCTAATGGCTTTGTTTAGATTCGATTTGCGACCTCGGGATGAAGGGAATCCAGGGCCCAGAGAATACCCAACCCAGATTGGGATTCAAAGACATCCTGATGTGTGGACCGGGGTCGAAGAGAGTATGAATGGGAAGGGATCGAGCGAGATGATGAAGGGGAGGGGGGCGGAGATGAGAGGGGCAATGAAGGTGGAGCTGTGGATGTTAATGGGGGGGAGGGGGAATAATGCATTGAGCCATTGAACATGCAATAGAATTTACATGTGCATAAGAGATACCCGACCCTTGCGCGACCGCTGCTGCTGCCCGAGCCCTAGTCAGCGGAGGTGAAGGCGGGGCTGTCTTGTACAAAACCGGGTTCTCTGAAATACCATGAGGTCCCGCGCTACTCTGGGGTGGTCGAGACTTGGATGGGGGATCTCCACTGGAAACAGCTGGCGATGATTTTGGAGATCCTTCCTAAGTATTTTTCAATGGACATTCCTTGTACAGGTGGCCCACTTGGCGACATCGGTTGCATCTGAAAGGGACGCCTTCGTAATCCAGTATCTGCGTTCTGCTGAATTTGCCCCATCTCAAAGTCATTTTCTCTTTTAATCCCTCCCTTGTGTCCAGGTAAACCAGGATTCTAGCCAGGATTCTTTTATTGTTCTCCTTGTATGATCGGTCGTGATCCAAATAAGTTCCCAGCGCATTCCCTATCCTGATGAATGCTTCCTCAGTCCAGTATTGTAAAGGCAACCCCGGCAGTCTCACCCAAAGAGGACCAGCTCCAATCTGTTCGCGCTCCGGGTCAAAAAGAGGGCTCCACCGCTTCAAGAGCACAGGGGCCATTTCTATGTGCCAATACTGTGCCAATACCATGTCCGTGTGTTCCTCTTTTGCAAAATGGAGCGAGAACCATCCCCTCGGGAGTTCTTGTACTTTCGGAAATTCTGTGATTATCGCCCCCCAGATTTCTTTCACCCATAGGTTCAACCTTTCTGCTGAGAATGTGCGACCCCGCACATGCCCAACCAGGGTCGTGCGAGCCAGTGCCATAGTCTCTTCAAAATTTGTGGGATCACCGAAGGATACAGAAATATCTTTAACCATCGCTCTGATACACTTCGATCTCTTCTTCGGGAGGGGTGCGGTCGGGTGATCTACGAGGGGATTAGAGACTCCAACCGCCGGAGAGGGTTTCAGAGGCTGTGCATGGAGGGTCGGTGTGCTGGAGCAACCCGAGGGTCTTATCCCTTCCTCTAGCGGTGGGTATTCGGCTGCTTCCCTAATCTCAACTGGAGCTGAAACAGGTTCAATTCTTGGCGATGATAGCAGATCGTAAGCCAATGTATCTGGAGATAATGAAGATAGAAGTAGGGCAGTCCCTGGTGAGAGAGGCGGGGCTTCCAGAGCCGGTGAAGTAGATGGTAAATCGGGCAGGGAGACCACAGGTAGAGCGTCCTGGGAGGCGATAAACTCAACAGCTGGAGTGGGCACCTCGTTAGGGTTTCTAAATATACCAATCCCTACAAGAGGATCCTCGGTGTAGTCCACGAGGTCCGTTATGCCGAGGTCTTCCATGACGGTCAACCCTTCGATAACCGCAGTCGATAGCTGGTGGCGAAAACCTAAACCGATCCATGTTCAGAGCTGGCCGATCTGGTGAGGTTCCCGTGTTCCTGTGGCTCCTGCGGCTAGGGTTAACCTAGGCCCTTACGGTCTCGGAGCGTAAAACCCATCAGAGCTCCCACATGAATACTTACTCATATATATATATATATATATATATATATATATATATATATATATATGTTACCTTCTCATTCATGCAATATTTGGATAAAAGTCATGGTGAATGTAATTACCATACCTCTGTAGTTTTCAAAAAAAAAGAATTATATTACTTCCTCTGCCTTTAGGTCTTCAATTTTTGTCATATGTTACCTTCTCATTCATGCAATATTTGGATAAAAGTCATGGTGAATGTAATTACCATACCTCTGTAGTTTTCAAAAAAAAAGAATGATATTACTTCCTCTGCCTTTAGGTCTTCAATTTCTGTCTCCTACTAAAAATGGTATTCAAAAAAAAAATCCTTTGTTTGTAAATCTGGGTAAAAAACTCTCACTGTGTGAAAAACCATGTAAAAACATCTCCACTGCAACCATCTCTCACTGTTTGCAAAATTTCCCATAAAAATCAATGAAAAACCTTCTCTGTTTGCAAAATTTCATACAAAACTGCTCACTGTGTATACAAAAGGATGCTCACTTTCTTTTTTTATGTGCAAAATTTGGTAAACTGTGTTTAAAAATGTATGAGGAAATTGTTTTTGGAATGATACCTGAGCTGCAAATGACTATCGAAACCTTGTAGAGATTATCTTGTTAAGGTTTATTTGCTCCTGTGTAAACATACAGTCCTAGTTAAACTCTCTATCTCCAGCAATTCGAAAAATCATTGGTCTACAGGTGGCAGAGCCTTTTTAGGGTGACAGAGCATTGCTAATCTAGGACTGAAGTCATGTTTCTCTCATAGTATGACACATTTAAACAACAACTTAAGTTGAACCCTTTTCGAGAGAATAACACAATCTTAGAAATATTTTAACTGTTGAGAAGACCCCGAGATCTACTCTTACCTGATCACTATGAAATTTATGGGATTTGATGGAGAATATGTCTGCTCAATGTGGAGGAAATCTTGGTTTTGCGCTCTCCTATATCTCCTCCTTTTAAACACAATGTTCCTCGTTATTTCTACGTGCAATTTCTCATGTTATCTCTATTGCATAGTGTTTTCCTCTTTGCAAGGCGTTTTCTTTCAATCTCTGCATATTTCTCAGTCAAACAGGGTTTGTTTTGTCGTGTTTTCTTTAAGTTGTGGACAAACAACGAATATGTAGTGTCCTTTGATTCTGAGTTGGGTTATGCTAAAACTTAGATGTGATGATGAAGAAAAATTTGTAGATAGTGTTCAGCTGTGTGTGCAACCCTTTGAAGCATATTTTTACCATTTGCTACTGCATTTTTTTATTTTACTAGCTAATTGTTCATCCTGTCACTTGCACCTTTGGATGCCACTTGTTTCACTTGATGCATCGTGGTTTTATACTCTTATCACCGCTTTGTAACGCAAGTGTTGTCCATTGTACACATCTCGACACTTGTTTTGTTTCTTGTTAATGATGAATCATGGCTCATAATTTCCTGCGGTTTATAACTTTCAATACTCATCACTATTAGGACTACTCTACGACTTTTGCATTTCATGCTTTCTTGATTATGCATTATTCTTGTTCATTGTACATTTTTAGATCCATTATACTTGCATTTCATGTTGTATATCTGTTATTATGCCTTTATTAATACATACTTGCCCTTTTTTTGTGTGTCATCATTGACATATACTTAGGTATTGATTTGTTTCGAAATGACCATAATCTTGGGTCATTTGAAATCAAATTCTTTTTTAAATAAGATTTTAAGTATATTTATAATTATACTAACTCTCTTTGTTCTTGTTTTGTAGGCATATGGGACTAATCCTTCTTGTTTTGTAAGCAATTTTCCATGAGGCAAAAAAAAATTGGCCCAAAAAGGAGATATGGCCAAAACATTTGGTAAAAAATGCAAATGAATGTGGTTGAGTGAATGATGAGCTGATGAATGTAAGGTTATAATAAGATTAATGATGTAATAAGGTGAATGAATAATGTAAGAGGTAAATGTATATAATGTAGGATATAGGGTAATGTAGGATAATGTAGGATGATATGTACATAGATAGGGGTACTGCATATTCAAGTTTAAACTAGATTATCAATCTTAGAAAAAATTTCAAAATCAAAGGCATTAAGAATACTTTAAACTTACAGTACTTTTCTTTCACTTGATAGGTCATTGTCAATGTTCTTCTTCTGTTGATGATGACCTTAGCTCTTTTTTCAACACTTGACCTTTTGCTAATGATCACGATACTTTGACCTCAAAATGAATTATGCTGAATGATTTTGTTGGATTGTAGATGCTTGTCGCTGCTTCTCAGATCCCTTTGATTTTTATTTTAAGATGAATAATTAGGTCCCTTCTGCGATAACATATGACATTGTTATTATTTAGGTCCTTTACTGATAAATATCATTATGATGTCTCAGATCCCTTCTGCAATACAATTGTTTGACATTAAACTAGTTGCATAGTTTGTTGGTTTATTATGAATCTCTCCCTTACTAATCTTGAGACTTGTCCTCAAGCCTTTGAATTTTGGAGGATGATTCTGAAAAATGAAATTGGAAAACATAAAAAATAATTCATATTGGCCAAACAAGTTGGTTTTCCGATATGAATTCGAGTTTGTATTGTGCCAGTAACCTGGATTTTCACAACCAAACTCCTTTATTATTTTTTGCTTTTTTTAATTTTTTATTCTGGAAGTAGGGAAGACATATCACTATGATGTTCTAATACTTTCATATTGTTTTCTACTGAGACTCTCTTCATAAAGTCTTCTTTATTGATAGGCTTATTATAAACTTTGAGTCTATGACCATTAACTATAAATGAAATGGTAGTCAATTGTCCTGATCTTGACTGCTCCATTGTCAAGATTTCTTCTATCCCATATGGCCCAAGCCAATGAGTAGTCAACTTATCTTTGAAATATTTATACTTGGAGTTGAAAAGAAGTGCCCAGTCTCCCTTATGAAAAAATTGTTTTTGACAAATTGTTCATGCCAGTTGATTATCTGTTGTTGTACTAGTGATGTATGCTAAACTGCTTGGTGTTTGATTTCGTCTAGTTCATTCAGTTGCATAATTCTCTATTGTTGGGCTTATGATATGTCCAATCCCAATTATGCTTCAAATTTAAATGTATGAATTTCAAATTCGATTCGTAACAGAACTTATTTACTATATACCAGTTGATATGGGCTGAATCTAGTAGTATTTCTACATGTAATTCTGTATACCTGTAATGCATATTTTAATTTGTCTGACCAATATTTTCTATTTGTTTTCACTATCTTTGTCATGATGTTTTCCAGAACCTTATTAGTAGATTCAACTTGTCCATTTGCTTCAGGATGATATGGAGTTGACATTCTATGCTTGATTTTGTATTTTTCTATAAGATCTCAGACAAGTTTAGAAGTGAAATATGATCCCTGGTCTGTAACAATCTGTCTTGGAACTCCAATTCTTACAAATATTTCTTCAAAGAGAAATGAAACCACTATTTCTTCTATTCCTGGTGTCACTATTTTTGTTTCTGCCTATTTTATAACATAGTCTGTACACACTAAGATGTACTTCTTTCCATTTGAAGGCGGGTTAGTAAGTCCCACAAAGTCAAGAGCCCATTGTTCAAATGGTTCTATAAGTACTTGTGGTTTCAATGGAATCTCATCTGATACTACAGGTCTTCCAGTTATTTGACAGCTATCACATCTTTTGACATATGCCTTTGAGTCCTTGAAAATTTTTTGCCAGTAGTAGCCAAGCTTGAGCACCTTGTATGTTTTTCATTTATCTGAAAAATGGCCACCACATGGTTCATCATGGCATGCTTTTAGAATATCAATAATTTCATATTCTCTTACACATTTTCTTATCAAAAGATCAGGAGCAGTATAGTAGAGGTCACCATTGACCCAACTATATCTAGCTCTCTCTCTGATTATTTTTCTTTTCTACTTGCTAGTGAAATGAAATGGTAATATTCCCGATGATAAATAATTAGCTACATCTACAAACCATGGGGTTTTATCTGTTATAGAAAATAGATGTTCATCAAGAAAGTTGTCTGAAATAGGAATAAGATCACCAGGAGAATGAAGTCTTGACAAGAAATCTACCACTTGATTATCTTTTCTTGGTTGATCTAGAACAGTGAGATTCAATTCTTGCATTAGTAACAACCATCTAGTAATTATGTCATTGGTAATTGTTTTTTTCATTAAATATTTAATGGTTGAATTATATATATATGAATAAACACTTGATAGCATGTTATATAATGCCTAAATTTATTGACTACATGCACAACAACTAGCATTTCTTTTTCAGTTACTATATAGTTTAATTTTTTCGGAGCTACATTTTTGCTAATGAAATAAATTGCATAGTTAAACTGATTTTCTTTTTGTCCTAGAGATGCTCCTATAGCCGTATCTGATACATCAACTTATATGTGGAATGGCAATGACCAATTTGGTCTTCTGAGAATGGCCGTTATAAACAATTTTTCTTTCAATTTTTCAAATGCATTTTGACAATCTATAGTCCATTGTAACTCAATGTCTTTTGCAAGTAATTTGAACAAGGGTAAGGCTATTTTGTTGAAGTTTTCAATGAATCTTCTGTAATAGCATACATACCCCAAGAAACCTCTTACTTCTTTTTGTGTTTTTGGTGGCATTAAGTTTACAATGACTTCTATCTTTGCTGGATCCACTTTTATTCTAGATGATGAAATATGGTGTCCCAACACTATCCATTCAGTTAACATCATAAAACACTTTTCATTGCTAAGAGATAGATTTGTGTCAATGCATATTTGTAAAACATTTTCCAAATTGTTTAAACAATCATCAAATGTGTTCCCATAAACAGTAAAATCATCCATGTATACTTCTACACATTCATGTATAAGATCATCAAAAATGGCTAGGACCACTCTTTGGGAAGTAGCGAGTGCATTACATGGTCCAAAAGGTAACACATTGTAAGCATATGTACCCCATGGACAAGTAAATGTCATTTTATCTTGATCCTCTAATGCTATCTTGATTTTATTATAACCACTAAATCCATCAAGAAAGGAATATAACTTTTTCCCTCCCAATGAGTCTAGTACTTGAACAATGAATGGTAGTGGTAAATGATCCTTAAGTGTTGCCTTATTCAGCTCCCTATAGTCTAAACAAATTCTCCATTTTCCATTTTTCTTAGAAACCAAAACTAAGGGAGAAACTCGTTGACTATCAGAGATGGGGTAGATAAATCCTACCTATAATAGTTTTTGCAATTCCTCCTTCACTATCTCCTGCACCATTCGATTCATTCTTCTTTGTGATTGCCTTACCAGTTTGATAGTTTCATTTGTGTAAATGTGATGGATACATGTTTTTGGATGGATTCCTTGCATATCTGTATAATCCCAAGCAAAATATTTTGAGTATTTCTTTAATATTACAATTACATGTTCTTCCTCTGATGATTGTAGATTGATACAAATGTTAAGATTTCTTCTGAGACTGATTGAATCCGTTTACTTTTAGAATTTGTTATTGTGCTAACAGGAAAAACTACTTCAAATAATGTTTGTAGTGAACTAATATTGCAAGTTTCCTGAAAGCATTGATTTAGAAATTGATCTGCATCTTCATATTGATTTGTTCTTAGCTACTCTAAAATGTCAGGTTCTGAAATGAAAAGATCCATTAAGTCCTGATTATCCTCTTCTCTAAGATAGAAAGCTTGATGGGTAGGAGAATAGAGTGTTATGTGCTTTCTTTCATTTCCATGTGATATTATCATACTTCCTTATCTACATCCAATAAAGGCATCAGTTATGGCTAACCATGGTCTGCCAAGAATTAAAGGATGGTCTCCTAAATTTGATTTTGGTTGTAGTACTAGGAAGCCTACAAGATATTCCAAAGAATCCAAACAAACAATGATGTCTTGAGTACTCCTTCTGGCACTACTTTGGATTTGTCAGCTAGTTCCATAATTGTAGTGGTTGGTCGGATATTTGGCAAGTTCAAATGTTTCATGGTTTTTGTTGTCATAACATTAATAGCAGCTCCTAAGTCAATTAGAGTTTTAGAAACTTAAAATTTGTTGATTGAAATTGTTACCATAGGTATTCTGAGATCAACATATTTTTCAATTATGGTTTTTGTTGATGTAAGACTAGCCAATTTCCCAATGACGTGAATTGTAGGTGGATCTTGTTTTCTCTTTACGGTTTTATTTGTGCACAATTCCTTAATTACCTTTATATAGACAGGAACATCTTTGATAGCTTGCAACAAAGGAATTTTAACATAAGAATTATTTAATTCATCTAAAATATCAAATTCAGGAAGAGAAATTGAAGTTTTCTACTCTACTAATCTTTCTCGAAAGGTGGTGTTTGAGTCATAATAGTTTTACTTATCTGAAATTGATTCTTTGGATTAGATTTTTCACATTATTCTTCTTCTCCGATTTGTTCTTCTATAATCATAGGAGAGTCTTTTTGTAATATTTCTCTAGACCTCAAGTGTATGTTTCGAATAGGAAGAATTGAATATGATGTTTCTTCCTCAATATTGTAGATTGGCCTCTCCACTTTGTTGCTTGGATTTGCTACCAGTTGGGCTGGTAGTTGAGCTGGTCTAGGTGGTGTTTGGTTAGAAGGAAGTTGAGGCTGCTAATATTGAGTTACTGCATGCATTGATTGTTGTGTGAATGAATTTTATTGAGGGGATTGTTGGAATTGTTTATATGGAAATGATTGTTGAGGATATGGCTATTGATATGATTGTTGAGGATAGAATTGATATTGTTGTTGATATGGTTGTTGAGGATAAAATTGTTGGGGAGGTTGGGCTCCATAAGCATATCCTCGCCAACTTTGTGAAATTTGGTTTTGGTTTTGTTGAGGATGCCAAGCCAACCATGGCATAGGAGCATTCCATGAAGTTTTGGTAGGATATTGAGTAAATTGTTGAGGAATTTACTAAGTAAATTGTTGAGGTAAATTTGGAGGCATACTTGTAAACCGTGGTTGCCAAGGTCTTCTTGGTGCCAAATAATAGAGAGAGCCAATTCCTTGATTTTCATCTACTGAATTTGCTTGTAATTCCTTTAGCTTTGGAGAATTATCAATTAGATTATTTTCGGTACAAAGTCCACAAATTTGAATACCATCTAAAGGAGATTCCCTTAGTGGATGTTTCTTCCTACATTTAGGACATAAAATTGATAGTGCTAGACCTTGTTCACCCTATTTCTTCTTAGCCTCAAGTACATCAAGTTGTGTTCCCAATGTGCTCAAACTATCAGTTTTAAAATTCTCAAAAAAATTCCCTAATTCAGCTCTTGTTATGCTTCTTATTGCTAATTTAGTAACTTTCGAATTTACATCTATTTTTCCACTTTTTTCTCTACCTCTAGAATATTTTGACACAATGATGCAATTTCATCAAATCAAAAATATGAGATGTCTCCTTTTCCCATCACATTAAGAATATTAAGATACTCATCCCGTATTACTTTGATAAAATTTGTTCTAATAATATCAGGATTTAGAGAATGTTTTTTGCATTTTTTTAAGTTGTAAAGAAATTGTTCTAAGTATTCTTCCAAATTCTCATCTTCTTGTTGAGACATCCTAAAGATATCTTCTTTTGAATCTCTAGGCCTACAATAGGCTTGATAATTCCTATGATAAATTTTCCTCATGTCTTCCCAAGAAGTTATAGTGTATTCTCATAATCCCATAAACCATTTTAATGCAACTGATTTAAGAGTAGCAGGAAAAGACGAAGCTTATGTGTATCATCAGCATAACCATAAGTATGACATAAGATATCAAATTCAAACATGAATGAATCAAGATATTCAGAAGACATTCCATAGAAATTTGGTAAAACCGAAGGTGGAATATTCTTCATTTTTACCTCCTCTCCAAAAATTACTCTAGTATCTAAAATTGGGAATCCAAAAGTAGCTTCTTCATCATTTTCTATTTTTGCATCTTGTCTTCTCTTATGATCATGTTCTCTTTCGGCATCTTCCTCTCTTTTCCTTTTTTCTTCTCTTCTTCTCTCTTCCTCCATTTTTCTTTGCCATTCTTTTTGTTGTTCTTCATATTGTACCCTTTGTTTTGGAGTGAGTATAAGGATGTTAGATCCTTGCCCTTATTCTTTCATATCTTTTTCAGTAGTTTCAAATGTTTCAGTAACAAATTGATATTGTATATTTTCAACTTATTTTGTTTGTTCAGAAATAGTTTCAAATATAGGTTGATCAATTTTATCAAGAATAGGTTGATCAAATGGTTTTCTTATTTCTCTTTGTTTTCCTATGGAATATGTCCCTATTTGTTTTTGTTTTCTCTTTACTTCATAAGCTAACAAAGTTTGTCTTTCAACAAGTGCTAACTTTTGTCCTAAATGTTGTTTTTCCTCTAACTCTTCCAAGGTTGGTTTTCCAACAATTGGTGTAGTTAATTCAAATGTATGTAGTCCTACTTCTACGAATGGTTTAGTATTTGGGGGGTCTTGTTTTATGTATCTACTATTTTCATCTCTTTTTCTAGTCATATAGAATCATAATGGAAAAATCCTAACTAAAACTTTTTATTTTTGTCTTTGTTTAAAGCTTCATATTTTGATTAAATCTTAATGTACTTCCCCGGAAATGGCACCAAAAATGTTAGCTCAATTTACTAAGTAAACTAACGCAGGCATTTTACATGTCAATCTAGGTTTGTAGACTTGGAAGCACGTCCAAAGTATATGGATTTCAGGTAAAGTCAATTTCAGAAGACAAGGCTCAAACGTTAAGGGAAATGCATATTACAAATAAGTTCTAAGTTTAAAGAAACTAAAAAAAAAAGTATATGATTCAAGATGCAGTAAGCAAAGGAAGAGGTGCATAACTTAAGAGGTCATGGTTTTCCTTCCCCACGGTACTATCCTCAAGAAGAGAAGCTAAAGAGTAGTAGTTTGTGATGTGTAGAAAGCAAGAGAAGAGGCTCCTAACTTGGAGGTCCGAGTTTTCCTTCCTCACAGTTCTACTCCAACAACATTACCATTGCGTCAAATCACAAACTGAAATTTAAGGAACAATTCAATAAATGCAAAAGGATGATTTTCAATTGTGATTCATAATTTGATAGAAAGAGAATTTGACTTATATCCTTGGTTGTCCTGTCGTACGCAAATTAGATTTTAAACCAAAATATCCAAAAATCATATAGAAAACATAACACATCTAAGTAACTAAATCATAAAACTAAAACAAGAAATATTGAATCAAAACTATGCTAATTTTTACAAAATTTAACCAAAGTGTACTTAGCTAGGTATGGGGGCCCTCCAACCTTGCCTTGTACACCTGAAGAACTCTTCAGCTACAGCTAACTTAATAAAGAATCCACATCATGAACAACAAATAGAATTGTAGAAATGATTCTTCAAATTATCTCAAAAGTCTCCAATAATCTTAATACAAAATTACACTTTTTTGAATGGTCCATAAACTCTATTTAAATAAGCAAATCATAAACAAACTTTGCTATAATGGCTCTAACAACCTTATCAATATTAATCCGTCCATACAGGTTGAACTCATCAAGTCTGGTTGACAAAATAAGGAAAATTCCCACAAAATAATAAATGTACTTCTTTTTACTAGGAATTCCTCAATGATAAGTCAAGTTTGACCACCGTTGACCGAGCTTGTTTTTGCTCAGTTTGACTGAAGAAATAGGCATTTCTTCATTCATAGTTCCCAAAATTTCCAAATATGCACTCATATCTCGCCCATGTGTCGAGCACATATGACTTCCATGAAGTTGTTAGGAGAATTTTTAATGCAGTCCAAATTTACTCTTAAAACCCAATTTTTACAAAAAATTCAAAAAATTGAAAAACTTAATTTAGTTACCCTAATATGAAAAATAGGACTAAATGAGGCATATATAGGTGAAATAGGATGGAATGTGGTGGTAAATAAGTGGATTTAGGATATGCAAAGATGGCCAAAATTGAGTGCCAACAGCCATGATGAGACTTATGCGATGATGTAATTATTTTATTATTATTTGAGTTAATAAATAATTTTCTTGGAAATATTCAAGAAAGAACACTAGAGTTTAGAAGACTTCTTGCTAGCTTAGAAAACGTTGCTGGTGGTCAAGTCCACATGATGGACCTTTCGTGTAATTTTCTTAGAAATCGTTAGGAGAAAATAAAAAATAAAAAATAATTAAATTAACATGATGAGAGAGAAAGATTATGTTAATCACTTAGTTGGAGAGAAATATTAAGTGGGTTGGAATAAAGCACTACGTAAGAGAAAGGTGTGCTTTAAAGAAAAAGAAAAAAACTTTTTCAAAAAAACTAGAACAAAAAGGCCTAGGCGAAAGGTTGGAAAACCTTAAAGAAAGACGTTGTTAAAATTTGTTGCAAAGAAAATCTACAAAATAAACCACCTAAGAATCAAAGTGGTTGTTTGTTAGGTCCCTATAATACTAATGATTACCCCATCACTGTTGTAGTGGTATCCCTTATTAATATTGTTGTGCCCCTATTGTCCCCATATTGCTTCTATTGTGCCCCATAGAATCCCTCTATTGTTAGTTTTGTGGCTTTATATTATTATTGTTAGGTCAATTTGGTTATATTGTGACTCCTTAGACTCCTATATATAGAAAGGAGGTTTTTTCATTTGAAACATCGAAGAATTGTTCATTTATGTAATGTAAAGGAGGTTTCCCCCTCGAAGAGGCTGAATTTTAAGGTGTTGATCTATCTTTTCTATCTTTTTGTGAGTTGGTTTTATAACATTTGGTATCAGAGCTTTGGATTCTAGGGTTTTGCTGCTCCAAATAGGTCATCGTGGAATTTTCACTATAACTTGTTTTCTGCGACGTTTCAGAAGCTAAAAAACAAATCCATTTGAGACGAAATCACAGTGAACCTCGGGTCTGAATTTCAAAGCTTTTCACACTATATTTGTGGAGATATGATCTGAGGAAGTTGGTATTTTTGCAGACTCCTGAATTACATTCCAAACAGGTGACCTAGGGAAAATCGTCATAACTTTCTCTCTGGGAATCAGATTAAAATTTTGTAAGAAGGTAAAGAAAGAAGACAGACTGTAGTTTCTTGTATATATTTTTCAGAGCCAAAGGTCAAAACAGTGACTCGAGGCACGTCGTACAAGTTCGCTCTACTGAACTAGTCTATAATCAGGTCACTGTGGGAGATTTGGCATAACTCTTCCCTGGAGAATCCAATTTGGATCAGACTAGTGGCATTAGAAAGAGGACGCAGAGGGCTACCGCAGGTTGCAATTTCAGAACTGGATGATCTGAAATTACAGAGATACATCAGATTAAATATCAAGCTCCTACAAAGTGAAAAAAGGTGTGTAGTTTTTTTTAAATATTTGCATAAGCTTGGTTTGAAAAAATGGTTTGAAGGAATTCAAAGGGCATAGTAAAGCATTATTATCAGTAATTGATGTCTCGAGGAAAGAAATTGCAAACACCTAGTAAGAAACCTGAAAGCTCCAACATGACTCATGAAGAAGAGAAAGAAATGCAACATGATATATCAAAATTATGAGATCAAGTGCAACAAGTGTCACTTGCACAAAAGTAATAGAATCTAAGATGGATGGTTTAAAGAAAGATGTAGAAGCTAAGATGGATTGTTTAAAGAAAGGCGTAGAAGCTAAGATGGATAGTGTAAAAAAAGGTGTAGAAGCTAAGATGAATGACGTGGAAGCTAAGATGGATGATTTGAAGATAGATTTGAAGACAGATTTGAAGACAGGCATGGAAGATTTGAAGACAAATTTGAAGACAGATTTGACAAAGTTTCTACAATAAATGCTTACTAATGGTGAAAGGGTAGTAAAGGAAACTCATGATGAGAACAAAAGAAATGTTAATCATGATTTCATAGACTCTAATGTTGGATCGAAGACCCACCATATTCCAAAAATCGATATGAGGAAGTTTGATGGCAAGGATCCCGCAACATGGATATTACATAGGGAGCAATTTTTTGATCTCAATAATGTGCAAAACACACAAAAGCTATGTATTACAACTTTATATTTGGAACCAAATCAGTTTGTATGGTATCAATGGATTTGCTCTTGTAAACAAATTATCACTTGGGCAATTTTTACGGAAGAATTGACACCACATTATGAGGATACAAAAAGCAACACTTTTTTTAGCCAATTGATAAGTCTCAAACAAAAAGGGTTCAATAATGAAGCACACTGAGGAGTTCCAAAAATTGAACATAAGGGTAAAAAATATTCCAGAGGAGCATAGGATTGATGTGTTCATAGGGACTTTAAAGGATAATATCCAACATGATGTTCGCCTTTGGGAACCTGATTCATTAGAGAAGGCATTCAGGTTAGCAAGAAAAATGGAAAGCAAAATTATGGCAATCAGGAAGCATAGCACTCACAACTATAAATATGGAAGTGTTGTTGCTCCTAGTCTTCCATAACCTATAAGGTTGACACCACAACAATTGGAAGAAAAAAGAGTAAAAGGGCTTTGTTACAGTTGTGATAACAAATACACTAAAGGTCATAAGTGTGCTAAGAACAAATTATTCTACATAGGTTGTGAAGAGGAAGAAGAAAATGAGCAAGAAAGGTCAGAATAAGAGGATATACTCCAGGAAGAAATCCTAGATAAAGAAGAAATGAATCCGACCATATCTTGTAATGCATTGGCTGGAATTACCACTCCTCAAACCATCAAGATAGAAGGACAAATCAAGAAGAAAAAGGTAATAGTGTTGATTGATTCAGGAAGTACCCACAATTTTATTCATTGTAAGATAGAAAAAGAATTGAATTTCTTCCTATATCTAGCACCAGAGTGTCAAGTGATGGTTGCAAATGGAGGAATGATAAATTGCTCTAGAAAGTGCCATAATATCAAGCTATCCATGGGAGAATATGTATTGACTAGCCGAATACTTTCCATTCCAATGGGAGGTGCTAATGTTGTACTAGGAGTCTAATGGCTACAATCCTTGGGTACAATAGCTTTTAATTTTCAAGAACTTTTCATGAAATTTTCTGTGGAAGGAAAGGAAGTTGAATTAAGGGGTATTGCAGGGAAACCAGGAAAGATTATCAGCTCTAACGGTATGACAAAGCTTCTAAAAAAGGAACAAAGAGGTGTAATTGCACAATTATGTTCGCTAGATGTTTCCACATCGGAATCATCTATTTCTCCAGATCTCCAAAAAGTCTTGGACAATCATTCCAAGGTATTTGATACTCCCAAAGGTCTCCCACCTATTCATGATCATGATCATGCTACTCATATGATTCTAGGAAGTGTTCCTCCAAACATAAGGTCGTACAGATATCCCTATGCCCAAAAGAGTGAAATTGAACATATGGTTGCAGAAATGCTAGAGGCTGGTATAATTCAACCTAGTCAAAGTTCTTTCTCTACTCCAGTAGTATTGGTGCACAAGAAGGATGGATCATGGTGCATGTGTCCAGATTATAGGGAGCTCAACAAGCTCACTATTAAAGATAAGTTTCCCATTCCTGTCATTGATGAATTACTGGATGAATCGCATGGATCAATTTACTTCACCAAGTTGGATCTTCATTCAGGATATCATCAAATCAGAATGAAGACTGAAGACATTCTGAAAACAACATTTAGAACTCATGAAGGTCATTATGAATTTTTTTTCATGCCTTTTGGCCTTACCAATGCACCTTCTACATTTCAAGGTTTGATGAATTCCATTTTCAAACCCCTTCCTTAGAAAATTTGTGTTAGTATTTTTTGATGATATACTAAGCTACAACAAGTCTTGGAAGGATTATGTTGAACATGTTGACGGGGTGCTACAACTATTGGAGGAGAAACAATTATATGCAAAAAGATCCAAATATTTCTTTGAAGTACAAAAGGTGGAATATCTGGGTCATATTGTATCTCATGAAGGAATTAAGGTAGACCCTAGAAAAATTAAAGCCATTAAGGAATGGAAAATCCCCACATCCATAAAGCATCCGCGAGGATTTCTCGGGTTGACAAGGTATTATCGCAAGTTTTTTAAGAATTATGGGAGAATAGCAGCACCTCTAACAACATTATTGAAGAAAGATGCATTTTCATGTACTCCAAAAGCAACAAAGGCCTTCGAACATCTTAAAGAGGCAATGTGCCAAGCATCGGTCTTAGCTACACCGAACTTCACAAAAACCTTTATTGTGGAATGTGATGCTTCAGGAAATGGAATTGGTGATGTTTTAATGCAAGATGAAGGACCCATTGCTTTTGAAAGTCGTCCAATCAAGGGAAAATCTTTACACAAATCTATTTATGAGAAGGAAATGTTGGCAATACTACATTCACTTAAGAAATAGCGACCCTACCTAATGGGAAGACACTTCAAGATAAAAATGGATCATGATAGCCTTAAATACTTTTTAGAACAAAGATTATCCTCTGAAGAGCAACAAAAGTGGGTCACAAAGATGTTGGATTATGACTTTGAAATCATCTACAGTAAAGGGAAGTAAAACGTGGTGGCAGATGCACTTTCAAGAAAGGATGAGGATGAGGAAGCATTGTTGTGCACCATTTCTATTATCCAACCAGATTGGATAAATGAAGCAATGGAGGAATGGAAGAATGATGAAGAAGTGTGGACACTTATTCGAAAGTTACAACAAGATTTCAGTACATCTGATACATTTAGCTGGAAAAATGATTCGTTATGGTACAAAGATCAATGATACCTCTATAAGAATTCCCAACTCAAACAAAATATTATTATGGAATTGCACACTTCTCCCTTAGGAGGGCACTCAGGATTTTTAAAAACTTACCACAGGGTTAAGAAGGAATTTTTTTGGGATGGCCTTAAATCAGATATTCAAAAGTTTGTGGCGGAATGTTTGGTTTGCCTACAAAATAAAGTTGAAACAATTAAGACCCCGGATCTATTACAACCTTTATCCATTCCCAGCCAACATTGGGAGGAGATTTCAATGGATTTTATCACAAGTTTACCCAAGTCTGAGGGAAAGAGTGTCATCATGGTGGTAGTTGACAGAATTACCAAGTATGCACACTTTTGTGCATTATCACATCCATTTAAAGCTAGTACAGTTTCTATTTCACTTATGGAAACAACTCAAAAGCTACATGGAAACCCAAAGATTATTGTAAGTGACAGAGATCCCATTTCCACTGGAAATTTTTGGACAAAATTATTTTCTTGTCTTGGTACTCATTTAGCTCATAGCTCATCTTATCATCCTCAATCTCATGAGCAAACTGAGATAGTAAACAAATGTTTGGAAGGATATCTTTGTTGCTTTGTATCCGATAAACAGACACAATGGGTCAAATGGTTGCCTCTGACTGAATGGTGGTATAACACTTCCTTCCATACAACAACAAAAATGACCCCATTTATGGCACTTTATGGATATCAGCCACCATCCATCACATCATATTTAAGAGAAAATTCTAAGGTTCAAGCAGTGGAACATCACATCGAACATCAACAACAATTCCTCCAACTCTTAAAGGATAACCTCGTTTTGGCACAAAATAGAATGAAACAAGAGGCAGATCAACATCGCAGTGAAAGAAGTTTTGATGTAGGTGATTGGGTATTCCTACGGCTACAACCATCTAAACAAATGTCCCTCAAGCAAGCTAAGAAGGATAATAAATTATCACCAAAGTATTATGGTCTGTACAAGGTGTTGCAAAAGATTAGTACTATGGCATACAAATTGGAGCTTCCTGCAGCTTCTTGAGTGCACCTAGTTTTCCCTGTTTCAAGTTTAAAAAATGTTATAGATGACAAGCTCCCAGTTCAAACAATATTTCCAGAACTTGACGAGGAAGGAAAAATTATATTGGAATCGGAAGCAGTCATAGAAACAAGAACTCGACATCTACGAAATCGATCAATTTCGGAGTATCTCATCAAGTGGAAGAACTTATCTGCTCATGATTCCACATGGGAGGATGATAATTTTATACAGAAGCATCCAGAACTACTCAAGCATTGAGGACAACACTTTTTTGAAGGATAGGGGCATGTTAGGTCCCTATAATACTAGTGATTACCCCATTACTATTGTAGTTGTATCCCTTATTAATATTGTTGTCCCCTTATTGTCCCCATATTGTTTCTACTGTGCCCCATAGAATCCCTCTATTGTTATTTTTGTGGCTTTATATTATTATTGTTAGGTCGGTTGGGTTATATTGTGACTCCTTAGACTCCTATATATAGAAAAGGAGGTTTTGTCATTTGAAACATCAAAGAATTGTTCATTTATGTAATGTAAAGGAGGTTGCCCCCTCGAAGAGGCTGAATTCTAAGGCATTGATCTATCTTTTCTATCTTTTTGTGAGCTGGTTTCATAACATTGTTGATTCCAGATGCAAGAAGGTCTTAGCCCCAGGGAACTGTTGGAAACAGTTCATGGATGGGTGGAATGTGTGTTTTCCTTGGATATTCCCAAGCAAACTATCAAGGTTAGGACAAAAATTCATTGTTTTGTTGTATATGTTGTTATTGAATTTGATTAACTATAGGATGCACATTAAAGGAAAAATGTATAGAATTAACTACACTAGTATTTATTGCATCCACATAGTAATTTTTAACGAGAGATCTTAATAATGTAGGTTATATACTACATGCTTATTTTGGTTTTGCATGCATGCAAGAATTATAGTTGTGAATTACTTTATGGCATAATTCAAATGGAGCATGTGATTATGTTAAGTTTATATGAGAATGGTTGGAGGAGATTATATAGATAAGTTTATTTAGTTATTTCAATTTATAATTTTTGTTTCTACTAGATTAATTATTAAATAAAAGAGAAATAAGCATGTTATAGATCAAAAGAGATGAGAATGTGTTACAGAAAGTATATGGGTGGTTTCATGTTTTTTTTATAATGTTAAATAAATAATTGTTCAGTGGGTAAGTATAGTTGAAAATATGTACTAACTGAGATTTAAACAAAATTAAATGAATGGCCCTCTTTTATTACAATATTCTAATATGTTATATTTTTATAGGAGATATTACAAAAGTATTGGAATTTTTTAAGAAAATTAAATAGAAAAAAAAAGAGTTTAAAAAAAAATATTAACAAACATGAACTAGATTGTTCATGGTCATATAAATGCATTAAGGAATTTGAAAGGTAAGTATTTTAAAGCTCACTTATGGAGACTTGAGTAATTACTATAATAAAATAATAAGCATGTGAAGCAAACAACTTGGTTAATAAGGTTGAACTACCTCATAATATAACCAATAATTTTAGAAAATTCTGGTAAAATTTTATTAATAATCCTTAATACAACAAAAGGCCCCAGCTTATGGAAGGGTCATGGGCCTCGTCCTTCACTATAACTAAAAAGGGATATTTCAAAACTTGAAAAAATATATATATCCCACTTTTCTCATCATGTTGTAAATAGTGGCATACAAGTTATTGTAAAGAGGGATATAATTACTTAAGTACTTAAGTAATGCTGGAAAGATGTGTTTCATAAATAAAGAAATCTGGGGAGACTTGGAGAATTATGGAAAGAAGATGAATTTGTTATCTTAGTAGTAGAATGTTAAAAGAAAATTTGTGTATAGGAAATTTTAAAAATATAAATAATTAGTTACCTATGATATATATAAAAGGCTATGGGAACTGGAAAAAGAAATAAATATTGCTAAGCTCCACATTATTAGTTTGTAACCAATGGAGGTTTTACCGACTCATAGTTGTTCTGAGAAACTATATCCATATAATATTATTAAAATTTTGTTCCAGTTGAAGCAACCGACAACTAAAATACACAACCAACTACGAGAATGGAGTGGAGTTAAAGTAATGAATCATTTAATCTTACATTTCCAGGAAATGATAAATAAATACTTAGTAAATCAATTAAGTACACATGCATTTACAAAAAATTAAGTATTCAGGGAGCATATAATATAAACAAAATATACTAATCATTTAATGATGACAATAAGGGTATTGTCTAACATAGAGGCAACTTCGCAAAACTGAAAATAAGTTTTATTAAAATATGAGTGGTTATTGCCTACTCAGTTTAGAAATATAAGTAATGGGAAGGACTCAAAGGCCCTTATGGTATCAATATTAAAACACATAAACAAGGAAGTGAATCGCACTAATTATAACATCAAATATCAAAACAAATTTTCCAGTGAACTCCTCCATGAAAATATAAAATAGTTGTAAATTAAATGCCAGTACGGAGTTGCTGAGGAACTACTGGTTCCTTAAAAGAAAAAAAAGGGACTAACAATTGTTTAATAATAATAAAAATTCAAACTCACAAGCCATTAACGACCTTAATAGTCATGGTACATATAAGGGGCTTATGACCCTAATAATGTTGGAACAAACAGAAAGCTTTCGCATCGAAACCAGAAATTCATTCGTTTATCCATGAGGCAGTTGGCGAGAAATAGTAATTCCCAACCAGGGTGGAGAAGACCTCAATAGATTTTAAGTTCTCCAGGGTGGAGAAAACAAGAACACATTCCCAAACGGAAGTGTAAGCTCCAAATATTGCACCTGACGTGAAAACCACGAAAACCAAATGCAAACTAGACGAAGGATTACAGAAAAAGAATTACAAAGAAATAAAGAAAACAAATAAAATAAGAAAAGAAAAGACCTAAAACAAAAGAAAGGTTAACTTGACGGTTCATCGTTTGAGCTTCCTTAGAAAACCTGAATAACATGACACCATGAGGGTAGTACATGAGAGAAGTGATAGATATAAAAATTACATTTGATTCTCATTTGAACGACTAAAGAAGAACCCCTGAATGATTTTCTCAGTACCTTCGTAAAAATATGAAAAAGGATAAGAATTATACACAAAAGGGAAACAATTACTCGGTAGAGAGAATTACTATAAATTAACAAAGAAACAAGTATGGAAAATATAGCAGAATAACTGGAAGAGTCACAATGAGACACCTAGAGAGAATTGGTATAAAAAAAACCAACCAGAAGAAACCTCCACAATGATACCAAGTTGTGTGGCATTCGACTTGCAGAGTCACAATGATAAAAAGTAATGAGAAAAGGTTAGAGTTAGCATTTTTACAACACCAAACCCCCTCCACTGTTGGGTGTCAAGGTTGAACCGAGACCGTTGATAGTGCGTTGCAGTACACAATGTGAATATCACGTGGTTGTAGTTGAGATGGCATTAGAAAGAGAGTTACGTGGGTTCAACCCATCCCACATTAAATATGTTTAGAACAAATATCAAGGTTAATTAATACCAAGATAGTTATATAATATACAAACAACTCCAATGACAGAATAATCACTATTTAATGGAATATATATTTACAAGGGAATAATGTAACGTGACAAGATAGGCATCGATTACATTCATATATTTGAGAGAAATACAAATATGAGGTTGGACATATTTAATATTTAACCCTTCATTCTGTTAATTGAATGAAGAGTTAGAAGGTATATGAATACCCAAAAGGGTTACATTCATGAATGAAGAGTTACAAGGTATAAGAATACCATATTAACCCTTCATTCTGGTAATTGAATGAAGAGTTAGAAGGTATATGAATACCCAAAAGGGTTACATTCATGAATGAAGAGTTACAAGGTATAGGAATACCATATTAACCCTTCATTTTGGTAATTGAATGAAGAGTTACAAGGTATATGAATACCCAAAAGGGTTACATTCATGAATGAAGAGTTACAAGGTATAGGAATACCTAAAAGGGTTACATTACATTCATGAATGTATAGGAATACCTAAAAAGGGTTGGAGATATTTAATCTCATGAATTGGAATTTAACCCCTCGTTTTGGTAATTGAATGAAGAGTTACAAGGTATAGGAATACCCTAAAAGGGTTAAATGTAGTTCTAATGATATAGTTAGTACATATAAGACATACCCAAATCTTCAAGACGCTAAAGTCCAAATGTATGGGATACATTATCACTTAAAAATAATATAAATAAATAATAATAGTTGTGTTCAATTCAGATACATTACAAACCACCTCCTAATATGTGAAGGGACATGATTTGGGATAATCACTATAAAAGGGGCAAGTGGTGCCCATTCTAGGGTTTCCGATCACAAATTAAGAGGGGATGGTTTGGGCCTCTTTCCCACAGTTCACAAAAGGAGAAGGAATTGAAGTTGAAGAGGAAATCAGGCTTACAAGAAGAGAGAAAGAAGGTGCACCAAATTTTGGGAGATTGGGAGAAGACGACCTAGGCTAGGTCATATTTCCTTCTTTTCTTATGCATTTTCATTAAACTGATATCCTGCCCTTCATGATCTAGTTAATCATCTGCATGTTTTCCATCAAAAATTTTATCTGATTTTGTGTATCCAATGTGGACCTTAGTGAGTGAATGGGTCATCTAGTGTTGGTTGTTTAGCTAGTGAAGCATTGGAATAGTGGACTCCATCTCTTGATATTATGTTCAACCCTTTAGAGTGAACCCTTTCCTTATGCAAGCATTTCCCTCAAAATCTAGATACGGATTAGAGGTGGTTAGCTACAAGAAAGGTTGTAGTGTCGTTGGCCTATGGTTGGGTGGAGAGTGGAAGTCTCTCCTATGGTTCCCAACTAAATCAATATACACAGATAAGTATTCTTGGTTATGCATATTGGATTAAAAATTATGGTATGCCTTACTTTTTTTATGGCCAATGATTGATTTTGTGTAAATTATGCAAGGATGTCCGATTCATTAATTAAGCATGATTAATTAGCTAACATGTATAAGTATGGTGTTTATGAGTTGCTTGAGTTATGTGGTTGTGGCATTCTTATTCAATTATATGAGTGTATTTTGTTTAAAGGATTGTTCAAGGTCTGCTACATAAGAGACTATATAAGCCCAAGCATGAAATTATGTTTTATATGACTGCTTATTTGAGTCCTTTAGTCATGGTTTGTTAGAGGAGATGATGTAATATATACATATATATTTATATCAGTGGACTTAAAGATGCTTACTGAACTCATTTGTTTTATATGAATGCTTATTTGAATCCTTCAGTCATGGTTCGTTACAGGAGATGATGTAATATATACATATATATTTATACCAGTGGACTTGAAGATGCTTACTGAACTCATTTGCAAATAATGTGATGTTTTGTATTTAAGTTTAATTGTGCTAGGTTTTGTGCCTATTGGAGGCATATTGATTGTGCTATTGTTTTATCTAGACTTTAATTTATGTCTCGAATGATCATGTCGGAAGGATGGATTCAATTTCATTGCAATAATGGCATTGAGCAATGCTCCAGGCAGATAAAGGCTTCTCAAAGCCCTAGAAGTTTCTAATTCCTCTAAGCATGAGATTATTGAGCGTTGGGTTTATAATCGGGCCAAACAAACCCTGATTAATTCATATATGTTCACCAAATGTGGAGGAAGTCGTGAAGTTAATTAATCATGGACTAATCATCAATTAAGTAGTTTAATCATAGGGCTTAACCAACTAATTAAGGTTTTATTTGAGGTTAGCGTTAATACCAACTTGTACCCCATTGTGGGTAATGATTTCATTGGAGTGGCGCTATTGACAGGAGGCACAAGGCACGATGAGAAATATTTACAATTATGAAATGGAGGAAAGTACGTCCTAGGGGACAGAGAAACACACATCTCAGGGAATAGTAAAATGTATATCCTCGGGGATGGATAAATATATGTCTATGGGGACGAAACAAATATGTCCTAGGGAATGGGAAAATCCCCATTAGTGAAATTCAATATTCACATCGCGTTGCATCCTTTCACCCACAACAAGTATCATGTGATGGTCAAGCATTATTGAAAGAAGACACAGGAAGGAGTCTCACCTCCATTACTTATTGTGGAATTTTCCATCACATCATGCCTAATTGGCTTAATGCCTAGCTATGGCAATATAATGCTACAGTGCAGAGGTAGAATGGTAATATCTCTTTCCTAAGGAACAAATAAATGAATTTGGTAGTTGACAGGGAAATTGTATCGCAAATCTCATTTCTATTATAACATATAATATCATTTTTTCACATATGGCTCTAGCCTTGTGGGACACCCTAGCGATGGTTGAGGTGGTAGATGTCATTTAGGTTAGGCAAGGAAACATGGATGTTGTTGATTTTTCACATGTTCTATGTTTTTATAATTACTTAAAACAATATAACATTCACTTTCCTTCACTCGAGTAATAGTTAAGTAATTATAGATAGAACATTAAATAGTAATGCACAATAAAAGATAGTCAAGCACAATGATACACATGTATTTTTGGTGAAAACCAATGCAAAACCTGATAAGGGAGGAAACCGAGAAAAAAATCTTCTTCTTCTAAGATATTTATCAATGCTCGACAAGATACATAATACAATGTGCATCAATAAACCAGTCAAAGTCCACCCTTTGAATTTCAAGTCAACCTGGTCAAATTAGTCAAAGATGAGAATAAATTCAACATCTGGTCAAATATGAAAGCTTGCAATAGAGGGCTGAATTTCAACTTGTGGAAGGTCTAAACTTCGGTCCTGAAATGCCTCAAAAATTACAGTCAACGAACCAGTCAAACCTATGGTCAAAATCTCAATCAAACCCTTCAGTCAATGCCTAAAAACATAGTGCAATATTCAGTCAATGCAAAGGAATAATCCATAGAATATTTGGCCTCTTTCCTCAGTCAAAATCAAGATCAAAATATAGTCAAAGTCTTTTTCAATTCTTGGTTAAATATTCCAGTCAACCTTGTGGTCAACCTCAGTTAACGGTGCCATAGAAAAAAGATAATAAATGTGATACACCACAGTCAAAGATGTCACAGAAGATTTTCCTCCAAAATAGTTCAATCAAACAGGAGAAGGAAGCCTCAGCCAACAAAAGTAAAATAGCCCAAGTCAACAAAATCCAAAGCAGAGAGAAAGAGATGGTCAATGCAAAGAAGTCACCCTGGTTTTCTTAGATATTCATCAAATGTTCAGTTGAGATACAATCCATTAGTACATCCAAAAATAGTCAAATTCCACCCTTTGACTCTCTAAGACAACAAAGTCAAAACCAATCAAATGAGAGAAAGAGAGTCAAGTCTGGTCAACGATCATAGTCTACAACACAGGGCCAAATTTTATCCTATGGAAGACAGTCAAATCTTAGTCAATGAACCCCGCACTTTTTGAACAATTGTCAAAGTCAAACCATGCAGTCAACCCGGGTCAACAAGCCAAAATAGGGGCAGAACTTCAGTCAAACCAATTCAATGATCATTTGTGATTTTTTACCTCCTGCAATAGTCAAAACTCAGTCAAATCACCTTAGCCAATAGTCTTGTAATTCTTGGTCAAAGGAGAAGAGTTGCCCTGCAGTCAACCTTAGTCAACATGCCCTACGGTAAAACACAATCAAATGTTCCTAGAATATTTAGCTTCTCAAGATAGCCCAAAAACCTGGTCAAATAGATCAAATTAGCCATAGTTAATGTAGGTCAAAAGAGAGAGAAAGATGTTGGTCAATGCAAAGAAGAAACAGATCCTTTTTCCTTTGCACTTGTCAAGTATCTCTATGATTTCATATTGATGTGTTAGATGAGTGTGTCTCCAAATGATCCCCAACAATGCTCTATTTATAAGTGACTTAAGAGGTTCCATTTCACGTGTGGGTCGACTTTTCCTTTATGAGGCCAACTTCGTCAAAGTTGTAAATATGAACTTTTTCTATTATTTGTTAACAAAAATTTTGGTCGAAACTGCAATATTCAATAGATTCCGAGAGGCAGATGTTGACACCTAATCCTAATGGTATTGGCATCCATATTGGTATATAAGGAAGAGATTTGAAAATGCCCTTTTGAGTACAATTTTACTGTATATTGGCAGATGTTTTTCTATCAGCAGAATTTTTTCTTTTTACAGAATGCATTCAATCATATCCATGGTGGGAATAGTTCTCAATGGAAAGGAGAACTATCCTGAATGGTCCCGGATGATAAAACACACCCTCATTTTCAATGAGTTGTGGAAAGGAGTGTGTGTCAGAGACGGAGACAATGAACCAGTACAACCTACCTCAGACAAAGAGTTCGTCATTTGGGAAAACAAGAACAGTAAATCTTATGCATTAATCACAACATCTGTAAATGAAGATGTGAGTCACCATATTTCATCATATTCAACTGCCTTTGAAGCCTTACAAAAGCTGAAAGAACTCTATGACTCACATTCTGCACTTGAAGTTGTTCAACTCATGATTAAACTCTTCACTCTTGAACTGCGAAATAATGATCCTCTTGCTCTTGCAACTAAAGTAAAGTCTATAATGCATGATATCAAATCCACTAAGGTTGAATTGGATATTCCTCTTATCACTTTTCTCAAGCCACTTTATCCTACTTACTCCAATTATCTTGAGTCATTGCAAGCAAATGGAAATCTCAAAGATATAACCTTTGACTGTCTTGTGAAAAAGTTTGCTGAAAGAGAGAAAGCTTTTGGAAAGAAGACAGCCCTTGAATCATTTGAAGAGGCTATGTGCCTTGCTCTAAAGAAAAGCATCCTACTCAAGATTCTACAAGAGGAAGAGGTGGTCGAAGAGGAAGAGGAGGATATTTCAGAGGCAGGGGGGGCAGACATTCTCAAGGAGAAAAGGTAGATTTGCACTACATATGCTGCAAAAGAAATAGATCACATGATGCCTCTACATGCAAGCTACCATGGGGAAAAATTGAGCAAAAAAGAAACCAACAGAAAGGTAAAACTGATGATGCAAACAAAGGTAAAGCACCTAAATCCGCTCACTATGTTGTGGCACAATGTAACATTGGAGTAAATGAAGATTTATTTAATGCTTCACTTGCTTCTTGGAAAAATTATTGGTTGCTTAATTCAGGAGCAACTTGCCACATGACTCATAGAAAAGATTTTTTTGAAGATTTCACTGACAATGTTGATGGAGCAATATACTTTGTAGACCAATAAAAAATCAAGCCATCAGGGCTTGGAACAGTCAAGCTTAAACTGCATGGTCTTCCTGACTTTCCTCTGCATCATGTTCTATATCTCCCACAGCTCAAGAGAAACTTGTTGTCCTTGGTCCACATGCACCAGCAAGGTCACTCCATTCATATGTTTGATGGCAAGCTTGAGGTAAGAAAAGCATCTGACCACTCACTTGTCATGAGGGGAATAGAAGAAAAAAAGCTTCTCAAGCTGCAAGGAACCATTGCTCATGCACAACATTTCTCATACAATTATCATCATGAAGAAGGTACACTTCCATCAAGTTTATTATGGCATGCTATATTTGGACATTTGAACTATGATAGTCTTCGCTTGTTGAAGAAAAATGTTGTTGCTAGTTTGCCTACATTTCCTAGGAAGCTTAAGCAATGTGATGCTTGCATTCTAGGAAAGCATAACAAACAGCCTTTTCATGATTCACATTCAAGAGCACATAGAAAACTTGAACTCATTCATTCAGATTTATGTGGTCCAATTCATGTTCCTTCTGCAAATGGAAATAAATATATCATGACATTTATTGATGACTACACCAGAATGTGTTGGGTTTATTTATTGAAGAACAAATTTGATGCTTTTCAAACATTCAATAATTTTCATAAATGGATTTAAAATGATATACAATCTCATATTGGGTCTATTTGCACTGATAATGGAAAAGAATACACATCAAATGAATTTGAAAACTATCTTCGCCAACATGGGATCAAACATCAAACAATTGTGCCTTATAATCCCCAAAAAAATGGTGTAGCTGAAAGAATGAATAGGACAATCTTAAATATGGTACGATCCATGCTCTTCTTCAAAAATGTAAAGATAATGTTTTGGTTTGATGTTGTTATGTGCTGCATATATAAAGAATAGATATCCATCTAATGCTATAAGAAACAAGACTCCATATTAAATGTGGTATGGACATGTTCCTTCGGTAAAGCATCTCAGGGTCTTTGGTTCCACCTGTTATGTCTTGATACCAAAGCTACATAGAAACAAACTTGGTGCTAGAAGTTGTAAGTGCATCTTTCTGGGGTACTCAAACACCTCAAAAGCATACTGTCTCTATGATGAAGTAAATAATAAGTTTGTTTTATCTAGAGATGTAATTTTTCTTGAATCATCCAAAACTGACAATGTTGTTGAGCGGCAACTTGATCGCTTGGAGAGATTCACAAAAGAAAAATCATTTCAAGAATTTGATAATCAGATTCCACATCTTGAAGGGGGGATTCCTATACTAGACCAACATGTGGAATCTTATTTTGAATAACACTCTCCCCCTCGTGAAACTCCAACAATGGATGATGCTTTAAGTGACGTAATTGATAGAATTGTGAGAATCAATCCTGATTCAGTCCCAACTCAATCAATGGAGCAGCCTGGACCATATGAGAAAGGTCCTCCAATGTGGCTGACAAAGACACTTGAAAGTGTTCATCCTGATGAGGTTGGAAAGACAAGAACTAGAAATTCAAACCGGTAAAATGGAGGTGATGTGGATGACTCTAATTCACCTGTTGATATGGATGTTTCTTATGATTGTGAATTGAACTTGTCTACAGATTTCAAACCAACTTCCTTCAAAGAAGTTAATTCTCATGATGAATGGAAAGAAGCAATGCAAAAGGAGTATGATGCCCTCATAAAGAATGACACTCGGAAGCTGGTTGATCCTCCATTAGGAACCAAACCAATTGGCTGCAAGTGGGTCTACAAGAACAAGCATAAAGCTGATGGCTCACTTGACAAGCACAAAGCTAGGCTTGTGGTAAAAGGTTTTGCACAAAAGGAAGGGGTCGATTATGAGGAGACTTTTGCCCCCACGTCAAAATGGGCTACCATCCAGACACTCTTTGCACTAGCAGCTCAAAACAGTTGGAAAGTCCATCAAATGGAGATCTAAAAGAGAATGTTTTTATGTCCCAGCCTAAAGGATTTGTTGTGAAAGGACATGAACATAAAGTATGCAAACTAGTGAAGTCCTTGTATGGCCTCAAACAAGCTCCGGGAGCCTAGTATGAAAAACTAACTGAGCATCTTCTGAAACTCAATTTCAAACATTATGATCTTGATGATGCAACTTTATTTGTCAAGAAAATTGGCAAAACTGTTGTATATCTTGTGGTATATGTAGATGATCTTTTGATGACAGGGAACAATCAAAGCTACATTGCATCCATAAAGAAGGAATTGGGGAAAATTTTTGAAATGATTGATTTGGGCTATGTTCATTACTATCTTGGCATTGAAGTAACCCAACATCCGAAGTCCATATTTCTTTCTCAAAAGAAAAACATTGGAGATCTATTGAACAAGTTTGGCATGACAGAGTCCAATCCTCTTACTACTCTAATGGAACAAAACTTAGAGCTCACATCTATTGAAGGAAAAGAATTTGAGGATGCAACAAAGTATAGACAGCTTGTAGGAAGTTTCAACTACCTAACCACTACCAGACCAGACATTTTGTTTGCTATTGGAATCCTCTCCAGGTTTATGCAAAAGCCTTGTGAGGAACATTGGTTTGCTGCAAAAAGAGTTCTAGGGTACTTGAAGGGAACTCAAGACTTTGGAATCAAGTATACACAAGTGGACGACTTCAGCTTGATTGGATACTCTGATTTAGACTTCGATGGTGACAAAGAAACAGGGGTATCTACTTCACGATATGCTATGAGTCTTGGATGAGGAGTTGTCTCCTGGAGATCACGCAAACAATCAGTTCCACTAGATTCCACAACAAAAGCAGAATACGTGGCAGCAGTTGAAGCAACAAAACAAATTGTGTGGCTAAGGAAAATTCTTGAAGATTTGCAGGTAAAACAAGTACAATCAACTTCACTCATGATTGACAATACCTCTATAATAAATTTGGCCAAGAACCCAAAGTTCCATGATCGAACGAAGCACGTCAATACTAAATATCATCTGATTCGACATCATGTTGAGGCCAAAATAGTCCATCTCCATCATTGTTCCACAAATGAGCAAATTGCAGACATCTTCACCAAAGTGCTTGGAAGAGAAGAGCTTGAACGATTCAAAATGATGCTTGGACTCACCAACATCCCTTCAGATTAAGGGGGGAATGTTGACACCTAATCCTTGTGGGACATGTGGGACATGGAATCGAACCTAGTTTTGGATGGCCAAAGGGTCCATTTTTGGCATCATGAGCATGACATCAACCTAACATGAGCATGACATCAACAAGACATAGTAGGATTTGGTGACAAGTAGGTTAGGTTGATATGGTATCTAGAATATATATGGAAGTGGTATTGTGTATGCCTATTGATCCAATGGTTGTAATTGTGTATCAAGCTCAAACATGCTCATGCCTTAATTTCCTAACTATCAACTGATATGATCTAATGTTTTTGAATTAACAAGAGTGGAAATTGTAGTTTACATCGTGTGCAAAAATTATCTAAGTTTAATCTTTTAAGGGTTAGCCAATGCATCCAATAGACGATATCATTTTCATCAAACGATTGATAATTAAGTGGTTGTGACATGTGTGGGTGAGTTATGGTGCCACCTAGAAATGGGGTGCTATGTGGTGTTGATGAGGCAACACACATGGCTAAAATTCACATCACCATGGTGCTTGGCACCATGGAAATGTTTGTGGTGCATTTCTACCATGGGTCTCGAGTATATATAAGTTGTGGGATAATAGTTGTCCCTACTAAATGATGTGACTCTAAAGTGTGGCGCATCGTTGAGGTTTGAATGGAGTGTCATTCTAAAGAAGTGGCACTAAGGTGCTATGTGGGTGCCACAATGAGATAATATGAGGAAACAATTCCATGTGGTTTCCACATGGTGATTCCTTGCTAATTTGGCAAGGGTTAAGGGGATTAAACTTCAAATGGGATAACTTCTAATCTGGGGAATCAAATTGAGATAAATTTATATCATTGGAAATATTTCGATGGCCAGAATGTGATGGTGGTATTTATTTTGGATGTTGATCAAGTTGGAAAATAAGGATTTTATAACCCCATATTCATAGAAATATCATGGAGGTTGGGTAAATTTTAATATAATTCCATCCACTGCCCAAGAAAAACCCAAGGGATTCGAAGGGTGTGTTACATTTCTCATTTGAAGAACACCTTAAATAGTCATCTTTTACATCAACTAGTGAATGAGGGTAGGGTAAGAAGAAGACAGTAACTCTATAAGATTACATAACAACATTGTATATTTCCTCATTATTGATTTATATTTTGATTCAATTTTATTTCCTAAAATAGCATAATAGATTTGATTTTCTTAAAAGTGTACTTTAATTCCTTTCCTTAAAAAATTGTGTAGTCTTCATTTCCTACAATTCTACTTTCCCACAAATTTAATTTCTATAATATCATTTCATGCAAGAGTAAAATAGTTAAGTGGTTGTTGATATTCATGACTACCTCTTCCACTTGATCAAAAAGGAAATTTTCTTTCATAAATTAATGTGCATTGAGGAGTAAGAGGATTGTGACTTGTAAATGTAGAGAATGGTACCTTGTTATGATCATTGCGCCTTAAAAATGATAAAAAAAAACTAATAATTAGAATCCACTTCAAAGGGGAAACCTCCCTTTATAATAAATACAATGAACGAAACAATATTTTATGCTCCTAAGACTAGGTCTACTTAGTATATATATAGGAGACAAAGCGTACAATTATAATGAAATGGGACCATGAAAGGTTCTATTCTACATAACAATATAATAATAGAAATGTAATTCACTCCATATCTAGGGCTTAATAAATCGTTTTTTGGTTAACATGGGGCTTATATAGGGATTAACATGCCCCTCCCCCTCAAAGAGGTGATTTCCTCAGCACTTGACCATATGTAGATGTTTCTACATGAACAACTCATCTTCCCATGTCAGTTCACTCACTGGTAAGTTCATTTGATGAGGTACTCAGTAATTGCACAATTTCTCAACTACTTAGTCCTTATTTCCAGAATAGTTTCTAGTTCTAGTATTATTTTCCCTTCTTCATTAATAACTGATAGAATAGTTTGGATTGGCATCTTATCATCGAATACCTTCTCTAAGAAACAAACTTGGATGAACGAATGTACACATGAATATGGAGGCAGATCCAATTTTTAAGCCATACTTTCATTCCTTTGCAACACCTTATAAGGGCCATAATACTTCGAAGCTAATTTATTGGCCTCCTTTTGTTGCTTGAGGGACATACATTTATATGGTTGTAGTCTCACAAATACCTAAATCCCCACTTCAAATTCCCTTTCATTGTGATGTTGATCTTCTTGTTGTTTCATCCTATTTTTTTCGTAGCCAAGTTGTCCTTCAATAGTTCAAGAACCTCTTGTTGGTGTTGTTCATGCTTCTCTACTTCTTGAGACTTTACAGTCCCTTTTAAGGGCAACATAATGGATGGAGGGTGATATCCACAAAGCTCCATAAATGGTGACATTTTTTATGAAGTATGGAAGGATGTGTTGTACCATCATTTTGCCAAGATCAACCATTTGACCCATTATGTTTGTTTATTATATTCAAAGCAATGTAGATATCCTTCTAAACATTTATTCACAATATGAGTTTGGCCATCGTATTGAGGATGGTAAGATGAGCTATGAGCCAATTGAGTACCCAAAAAAGAAAATAATTATAGGTTTCTCACAGGTGATTTCAAGTGGAATACCTTTGGTACTTGAGGTAGACATTATATCACTACTACAGTGCTCCTAGAGGTTACCCCATGAAGCAAGGATACTTGCATTGATAAAGGTTGTGTTAGGAGGTTAGTGTAACTACTTATAACACCTTAGTTGGTAATATTTGGGTCCTAATCATCCTAAGATTTCTTCTAGAAGGCCCTTTATTGGCTTTTCTTTATTCTAGTTTTAGGTCCTACTCACCTTGAGCAATAATTTTGTAGAGTAGTTTGCATGTCATTCCTTTAATGTTTTTTATAATGGTGTGCTATATTTTCTTATTTTACCTTAGGGTGTATTTGGATTTGTCTCTTTTAATTCTCTAATGAAATGTGGTTGACAAAGCACTTCACCAATCTAGAAGGGACTATGGCCTTTATTTTTAAAGGTAAGATTTACCCCCATAAAGGCGCAGACTAGACAATACTATTTCATTAGTACCAATGTAGCTAGCTTATTTAGATGTGAATCCTCTTAAATAAGGGACACATGTTGAGGAAGAGACAAAAGCGAATGGTTTTATTCATGACTTAGACAAGTGTATTCTGATTCCAATTATATTTCTATCTAGTCCTCAAAATACTCTTGATATTATTGAGATTGAAGATATCCCTAATAATTTTAGGTTAAATATGAACCCTCTTACTGTGTTTGATACTCTAGTTGTCATTTTTTTTGGTCATCTTATTATTTTATTTTTTTTCCTTCCCTTCTATTTAGTTTTCCAACATGAGTAGTCGTGGTCACACTATTGACATTGGTGGCCTAAACACCCTCATATTTTCCATAATTGGATGGGAAGTTAACCCTCCCATTCCTACCACTAATATAATCAATTATGTCCCTTTAGTATTTGGGTATACACCTACTCTTGGTATGAGTGGGGAAACTCAACCCTTGGCTTCACATGTTATGAGTGCTTTGGAATCCAATGAGTTGGAATTCCAATTGCCTATTCATATTCTTCCACTATATTCACATCCTTTATTTCTAACTTTAAGAGTTGTTTAAGTTCCATTATTTTTTTCTAGTCTGGGGTAGGACATGTTCCTCCTTTAAATCCTTCTCTAGGAAGTGCACATTTTCCAATTCCAAATTATTTTATGTGGGAAAATCCTTTCCAAGGATTTGGTGGTAAAATGGGTGAAACTTTTCCATCCTCTAGTGGTCCAACTACTAGCATTCATTTTCCTTTATTTGTTGATCAAGAGATTAATTTTTTCCCCTGTTCTCGGGTGTTGACTAGGTTTATTCCCCTTCAAAACTTTTGGAAGTTTGTGCAAGGGAATTTTTCCCAATATGGGATGTCAGCTAAGGGTGACTCCTCCCAAGCCTTTAGGAATCCCATGAGTAGAGGTTTCCATTATTTCGATTAGGGTAATAAAGGTTTAAATAGGAACCCTCACTTTTCAATAAGCATTCCCTAGTAACCTAGTGCTAGTAAAAACTTGGGCTTTTCCTTTTTTGGTTCTCAACAACAGAGGGTTTATCCCTCTAGGCTTTGGAACATCATGACTAATATTCCTCTTCCATTTATAGAAAATCTTGATCTAATAGGTATTTCCAAGTTAACAAATCATCTGGTGCAATATAATTTGAACTCGTTGCTAGTGCTTATCAAACTTTATTCATACATTTGTGAGTTTCAAGATAAGTCTAGTGAGTACTATGTCAATCATACCACAATTTTCCACCTATGGTGTTATTCAACTCCCTAATTGATGATTCCATCGAGTTCAGGATTTTTCAACACACCCTTATTGGGGTCACAGAAAAGTGGTATATTAAGATAAAAGGAGTACCATTCACAAATTTCAATGATTTAGTAACCATATTCCTAAAAATAATCCAGTTGCATGTTTGTTATGTCATTGGAAAGGAACTTTTAGAAATTTTTAAGTAAGAAAATGCTACCCACATCTCTAGCCACATACAAGATTTATGGAGAAAAAAGCAAGTGATAAAGGTGGAAATTCTTGGTGAATATCTTTTAGAATGGTTCTTGACATATATATTTCCATATATATTGAAGGATGTGTCTCTTTCTAGTGTTTATATTAAAGAGTGGGCCATATCTAGGGATAAACAATTACATCTAATTTATTCAATCAAGATTCCTACATGAAATCCTTCTTAATGAACTATGATTGAACATTGATCCAACAAAATTGAAACTAGGACCACGTGTTGATGGAGCTATATGTTCTGTCTATTCTACTACACAAGTTTAATAGCGAGTCAACTATAGAAAATGTATTTAAATCAACCTACCTATAATCAAACTCATGTGATGACTACCTTCCCGACAAACACAAATTTATGTAGTAAAAATTTTCCAATCTTCTATTACCAAAGGAAATCATCAATCCGACAAAAAAAAGAACAAAAGAAATAGGAAATCAAGTTTGGGGGAGGATAATATGAACAAGACGAATATTAATAGGGTAAAAATGAATCAATAAGGGAAATATTTCCAAGGAAGATGACTTGACACATATTCTCCCCAAAATACAAGATGAAAAATTCTTATTAGCATAGAAAGCCTCTATGAATCAACAAGTCATGCTAAATAGCCCTTTTCCCCAAGGGTAGCAAATAGTTGTTGATGCTACAAGAAATTACCTTCAGCAAGGTGATAATCAAGGTGGTCCTAATATTAGTAACATTCTAGTGAACATCTACATGTTCAATTCCAAGGCGAATATCTCAACTCGGTCTCATGATTATGAGACCCCTTTAGCTCAATATACCACAAATAACCTCTATAAATTCAAATACTTGGAATATACCACAAATGGGCCTCAAAACAAAAATATACAACCAAAATAAACTTTATAAGAAACAATAGGATTCAAGATGATGACGTCAACCACGGGAGATGATTCACCATTTTTGTAGCAAAAGAGTAAAAATATTAAAAAATAAAAACTATTTTTCAACTTGTATTTTCAACTTATCTCCCTACAACATTTCTCAAATTTTGAGCAGGAGCACTCATTGGATGTAGAATTTAATTCCTCATCAAAGGAGTACCCATGTTGCATACTTTTGATGGACCCTAATACATGAAAAATGAGAAAAACATGAAAAATATGATTGCAATCATAGTTTTTCATGTATTTCTCATTTTTTGTGTAACAGGGTCCATCAAATTTTGCATCCAAATGAGTGCCCCCCCTCAAAATTTGAGTAAAATTTTAGGGAGATAAGTTGAAAATACGAGTTGAAAAAGTAGTTTTTTTCTTTTTTCCCTCTAAAATTTGATGATGTAATCTAATATTATTTTATTATTTCCACTATTATTTTATAATATTCCTTAGGAGGCCAATTTTATACCTCAAAATTTATGTAATGATTTGAAGAGTAAAGAGGCTTCTGAACCACAAAGACCTCTACACATTCAGAGACTTGTTATTGATTTAGTGACTCACATGCCAAAAGGCTTGCTTAAAATGTTGACACAGCCAAAATTCCAAAGCCACTCAAAGTTACTCCATTATGGAAGATTTGGCCTAGGCACCTTATGCTATGTTTTCCTTAGAGGTGCCCTAGATGTGTCCAATATAATGGAGTGCACTACTCATTATTATCATGGTCATTAATCACAATAATTATTAGATCATAATGTTTGATACATTTGATGTCAAGCCACGCATTCCTCACCATGTAGTCTTTCAAATTAGAGTTACTTGTAGATAAAAATCCATCATAGGGACAGTCGTGGATGAGGTCACTTTGTCATGTATCATGTCATTATCATGTTGGAAAGCTAGAGGATACCTCAATTTGGTTCCATCTCCAATGTTATTGATGACATTCTATGGTCATTATTAATTAGTCGAGGAATTAGCATCTTTTTATCAACTTTCTATCATAGTTTTAATTATCTTTATCTCATAGAAGCCTTCATAATAGTCCTTTCTACATAACTTTGTCACATTCCATATGTGTGTATGCCATATGAGTTGCAAAAGGTTAAATAGGGGTAGTTATTCTATAGTATTTTATGTTTTCCTTTATAAAAATAAGCTAATATGTGACCATTGCATAAATTAACAAATTGTGTAGCTCCTATGTGAACCTATAGCAGATTCAATGGTTAGTGCATCTTCAGAAGCAATTCAGTCAAACCAAGCATAGAGATAGATGGAAAAATATGACAAGATGGTGATATACCTATCTAGCGCACCAAAGTATTGAAGAATCTAGGGAAAAATAGGTTAATAAGATTCTTCTTGCCATGATAACTATTTGTGAGGTGTTTTTTTTACTTTTCTTATTAGCACAATGTTTGCTTGTTATTATTAGAGTGTTTCTTCTTAGTTCATCAAATAGTTACCAAAACAAAGAGACAAGAACACAAGATGTTGGCTTTCTACCCGGGCCAAAACCTATCACTCTTTGAGAGGAAAGCTCACACAAAATTATTCTTATAGAGATTCCAATTGATGAATACCAAGACCATGAAACTTGACCTATTTAGCCACTCCAAGACCAAGACACCAATCCTCTTCTTCATCATTTTTGAGATCATCATCACTGCTACAACATTGAGGCCATCTATTGGGTCCCTATAATACTAGTGATTACCCCATTACTATTGTAGTTATACCCCTTATTTATATTGTTGTGCCCCTATTACCCCCATATTGTTATTTCTGTGCCCCATAGAATCCCTCTATTGTTATTTTTGTGGCTTTATATTATTATTGTTAGGTCGGATGGATTATATTGTGACTCCCTAGACTCCTATATATAGAAAGGAGGTTTTGTCATTTGTATCATCAAAGAATTGTTCATTTATGTAATGTAAAGGAGATTGTCCCCTCGAAGAGGCTGAATTATAAGGCGTTGATCTATCTTTTCTATCTTTTCTTGAGTTGGTTTCATAACATTTGGTATCAGAGCTTTGGATTTTAAGGTTTCGCTGCTCCAAACAGGTCATCGTGGCATTTTCGCTATAACTTTTTTTTGTGATGTTTCAGAAGTCACAAAAAAAACCCATTTGAGAAGAAATTGCGCTGAACCTTGGGTCCGAATTTCAGAGCTTTTTGCGTGATATTTGCAGAGATATGATCTGAGGAAGTTGGCCTTTTTGCAGACTCCTGAATTACATTCAAAACAGGTGACCTGAGGAAAATTGTCATAACTTTCTCTCTGGGGATCGGATTGAAATTTCGTAAGAAGGTACAGAAAGAGGACGGAATGTAGTTTCTTCTGTGTGTGTGTTTCAGATTCAAAGGTTGAAACAGTGACTCGTGGCATGTCATACAATTTCGCTCTACTGAACCAGTCTAAAAACAGGTCACTGTGGGAGATTTCGCATAACTCTTCTTTGGAGAATCCACTTTGGCTCAGACTTGTGGCATTGGAAAGAGGACGCAGAAAGCTACTACAGGTAGAAATTTTAGAATTGTATGGTCCGAAATTACAGAGATACATCAGATTCAATATCAGGCTTCTATAAAGTGAAAAAAGGTGTGTAGTTTTTTTTTTTTTTTTTTTTTTTTTTGTAAGCTTGGTTTAACGGAATTCAAAGGGCATAGTAAAGCATTATTATCAGTAACTGATGCCCTGAGGAAAGAAAATGCAAACACCTAGTAAGGAACCTGAAAGCTCTAGCATGACTCATGAAGAAGAGGAAGAAATGCTACATGATATATCAAAATTACAAGAACAAGTGCAACAAATGTCACGCTCACAAAAGCTAACAGAAGCTAAGATAAGTGGTGTGGAATCTAAGATAAATGGCGTGGAATCTAAGATAAATGACGTGGAATCTAAGATAAAGGGCATGGAAGCTAAGATGGATGATTCGAAGACAGATTTGAAAAGAGACATGGCAGATTTGAAGATAGATATGAAGACAGACATGGAAGAATTGAAGAAGTTGCTACAAGAAAGGGTCACTAATGGTGAAAAGGTAGTAAAGGAAACTCATGATGAGAACAAAAGAAATGTTAATCATGATTCCATAGAAGCTAATGTTGGATCGAAGAATCACCATATTCCAAAAATCGATATGAGGAAGTTTGATGGCAAGGATCCCGCCACATGGATATTACAGATGGAGCAATTCTTCGATCTCAATAATGTGCAAAACGCACAAAAGGTACGTATGGCAACTGTATATTTGGAACCAAATCAGTTTGTATGGTATCAATGGCTTTGCTCTCGTAAACAATTTATCACTTGGGCAATTTTTACGGAAGAATTGATAGCACATTATGAAGATACAAAAAGCAACACTTTTTTTAGCCAATTGATAAGTCTCAAACAAAAGGGTTCAGTAATGGAGCACATTGAGGAGTTCCAAAAATTGAACATAAGGGTAAAAGATATTCCAGAGGAGCATAGGATTGATGTGTTCATAGGGTCTTTAAAGGATAATATCCAACATGATGTTCGCCTTTGGGAACCTGATTCATTAGAGAAGGCATTCAGGTTAGCAAGAAAAATGGAAAGCAAAATTATGGCAACCAGGAAGCATACCACTCACAACTATAAAGACGGAAGTGTTGTTGCCCCTAGTCTTCCACAACCTATAAGGTTGACACCACAACAATTGGAAGAAAAAAGAGCAAAAGGGCTTTGTTACAGTTGTGATAGCAAATACACTAAAGGTCATAAGTGTGCTGAGAAGAAATTATTCTACATAGATTGTGAAGAGGAAGAAGAAAAGGAGCAAGAAAGGTCAAAAGAAGAAGATATACTTCAGGAACAAAGCCTAGATGAAGAACAAATAAATCCGACCATATCTTGTAATGCATTGGCAGGAATTACCACTCCTCAAACCATCAAGATAGAAGGACAAATCAAGAAGAAAAAGGTAATAGTGTTGATTGATTCAGGAAGCACCCACAATTTTATTCATTGTAGGGTAGCAAAAGAATTGAATTGCTTCCTATATCCAGCACCAGAGTGTCAAGTGATGATTGCAAATGGAGGAACAATAAATTGCTCTGGAAAGTGCCATAATATCAAGCTATCCATGGGAGAATATGTATTGACTAGCCCAATGCTTTCCATTCCAATGGGAGGTGCTGATGTTGTACTAGGAGTCCAATGGCTACAATCCTTGGGTACAATAGCTTTTAATTTTCAAGAACTTTTCATCAAATTTTCTACGGAAGGAAAGGAAGTTGAATTAAGGGGTATTGCAGGGAAACCAGGAAAGATAATCAGCTCTAATGGTATGACAAAGCTTCTAAAAAAGGAGCAAAGAGGTGTAATTGCACAATTATGTTCGCTAGATGTTTCCACATTGGAATCATCTATTTCTCCAGATCTCCAAAAAGTCTTGGACAATCATTCCAAGGTATTTGAGACTCCCAAAGGTCTCCCACCTATGCGTGATCATGATCATGCTATTCATCTGATTCCAGGAAGTGTTCCTCCAAACATCAGGCCGTACAGATATCCCTATGTCCAAAAAAGTGAAATTGAACATATGGTTGCAGAAATGCTAGAGGCTGGTATAATTCAACCGAGTCAAAGTTCTTTCTCAGCTCCAGTAGTATTGGTGCACAAGAAGGATGGATCATGGCGCATGTGTCTGATTATAGGGAGCTCAACAAGCTCACTATTAAACATAAGTTCCCCATTCCTGTTATTGATGAATTATTGGATGAATTGCATGGATCAATTTACTTCACCAAGTTGGATCTTCGTTCGGGATATCATCAAATCAGAATGAAGATTGAAGACATTCCGAAAACGGCATTTAGAACTCATGAGGGTCATTATGAATTTTTGGTCATGCCTTTTGGCCTTACCAATGCACCTTCAACATTTCAAGGTTTGATGAATTCAATTTTCAAACCATTCCTTAGAAAATTTGTGTTAGTATTTTTTGATGATATACTAATCTACAGCAAGTCTTGGAAGGATCATGTTGAACATGTTGACAGGGTGCTACAACTATTGGAGGAGAAACAATTATATGCAAAAAGATCCAAATGTTTCTTTGGAGTCCAGGAGGTGGAATATTTGGGTCATATTGTATCTCATGAAGGAGTTAAGGTAGACCCTAGCAAAATTAAAGCCATTAAGGAATGGAAAATCCCCACATCCATAAAGCATCTGCGAGGATTTCTTGGGTTGACAGGGTATTATCGCAAGTTTGTTAAGAATTATGGGAGAATAGCAGCACCTCTAACAACATTATTGAAGAAAGATTCATTTTCATGGACTCCGGAAGCAACAAAGGCCTTTGAACATCTTAAAGAGGCAATGTGCCAAGCACCGGTCTTAGCTACACCGGACTTCACAAAAACCTTTATTGTGGAATGTGATGCTTCAGGAAATGGAATTGGTGTTGTTCTAATGCAAGATGAAAGACCCATTGCTTTTGAAAGTCGTCCAATCAAGGGAAAGTTTTTAAGCAAAGCTATTTATGAGAAGGAAATGTTGGCAATACTCCATGCACTTAAGAAATGGCGACCCTACCTAATGGGAAGACACTTCAAGGTAAAAACGGATCATGATAGCCTTAAATACTTTTTAGAACAAAGATTATCCTCTGAAGAGCAACAAAAGTGGGTCACAAAGATGTTGGGTTATGACTTTGAAATCATCTACAAAAAAGGGAAGCAAAATGTGGTGGCAGATGCACTCTCAAGAAAGGATGAGGATGTGGAAGCATTGTTGTGTGCCATTTCTATTATCCAACCAGATTGGATAAACGAAGCAAGGGAGGAATGGAAGAATGACGAAGAAGTGTGGGCACTTATTCGAAAGCTACAACAAGATTCCAGTACTTCTGATACATTTAGCTGGCAAAATGATTCGTTATGGTACAAAGATCGCTTATACCTCTGTAAGAATTCCCAGCTAAAACAAAAGATTCTTATGGAATTGCACACTTCTCCCTTAGGAGGGCACTCAGGATTTTTAAAAACTTACCACAGGGTTAAGAAGGAATTTTTTTGGGATGGCCTTAAATCAGATATTCAAAAGTTTGTGGCGGAATGTTTGGTTTGCCAGCAAAATAAAGTTGAAACAATTAAGACACCGGGTCTATTACAACCTTTATCCATTCCAAGCCAACGTTGGGAGGAGGTTTCAATGGATTTTATCACAGGTTTACCCAAGTCTGAGGGAAAGAGTGTCATCATGGTGGTAGTTGACAGACTTACCAAGTATGCACACTTTTGTGCATTATCACATCCATTTAAAGCCAGTACAGTTTCTACTGCATTTATGGAAACAGTTCAAAAGCTACATGGAAACCCAAAGATTATTGTAAGTGACAGAGATCCCATTTTCACTGGAAATTTTTGGACAGAATTATTTTCTTGTCTTGGTACTCAGTTAGCTCATAGCTCATCTTATCATCCTCAATCTGATGGGCAAACTGAGATAGTAAACAAATGTTTGGAAGGATATCTTCGTTGCTTTGTATCTGATAAACAGACACAATGGGTCAAATGGTTGCCTCTGGCTGAATGGTGGTATAACACTTCCTTCCATACAGCAACAAAAATGACCCCATTTATGGCACTTTATGGGTATCAACCACCATCCATCACATCATATTTAAGAGAAAATTCTAAGGTTCAGGCAGTGGAACATCACATCAAACATCAAAAACAAGTCCTCCAACTCTTAAAGGATAACCTCGTGTTGGCACAAAATAGAATGAAACAACAGGCAGATCAACATCGCAGTGAAAGAAGTTTTGATGTAGGTGATTGGGTATTCCTACGGCTACAACCATATAAGCAAATGTCCCTAAAGCAAGCTAAGAAGGATAATAAATTATCACCAAAGTATTATGGTCCATACAAGGTGTTGCAAAAGATTGGTACTATGGCATACAAATTGGAGCTTCCTGCAGCTTCTCGATTGCACCCAGTTTTCCATGTTTCATGTTTAAAGAAGGTTATAGGTGACAAGCTCCCAATTCAAACAATATTGCCAGAACTTGACGAGGAAGGAAAAATTATATTGGAACCGGAAGCAGTCACAGAAACAAGAACTCGACAGCTACGAAATCGATCAATTTCAGAGTATCTTATCAAGTGGAAGAACTTATCCGCTGAAGATTCCACATGGGAGGATGAGAATTTTATGCAGAAGTATCCAGAACTACTCAAGCATTGAGGACAACACTTTTTTGAAGGAGAGGGGCATGTTGGGTCCCTATAATACTAGTGATTACCCCATTACTATTGTAGTTATACCCCTTATTTATATTGTTGTGCCCCTATTACCCCCATATTGTTATTTCTGTGCCCCATAGAATACCTCTATTGTTATTTTTGTGGCTTTATATTATTATTGTTAGGTCAGCTGGATTATATTGTGACTCCCTAGACTCCTATATATAGAAAGGAGGTTTCGTCATTTGTATCATCAAAGAATTGTTCATTTATGTAATGTAAAGGAGGTTGCCCCCTCGAAGAGGCTGAATTCTAAGGCGTTGATCTATCTTTTCTATCTTTTCTTGAGCTGGTTTCATAACACCATCACTACTGCACCATTGAGATCTTCATTATTGTTGCAACACCATTGTTTCACCTTCACCGAGGTCTTCAACATAACAATGAGATATCCATATACATGAATGAGATTTGCACTTAGATCCACTGAGATCATGATTGTTTCACCATAGTTGCACTTTACTACATTGAGATCATTTTTGCATCATTTCTACACCACTGAGATCTTCATTAAGATCATGACCTTGAAACTACACTTCGTTATGACTAAGATTACTATGTCGAGGTCATGCCTGTGTTCATGAGACAAAGTTCATTTCTTTGGGATCATTGGAATCCATCTCATCATAATTATTTCAAGATTGTGACTGTATCTAGAGACTAGGCTGAGACAAAGAGTGTCACTTCAAGACCCTCCTCTTCACAAGTATGTTGAGACTGTAATTTTTCTTTTGTGATGATTGTGATCACCGAAACTGGGAGGAGGCTAAAACTATATCAAGACAGTGAAGAAGCTGAAAATATAGTGGATAGACTTCTGAAATCCATCATGTAACTATCCTCTAGAACATCAGAAGTATCTGAGTTCTCTAGATTGTACTCAATGTAATTTTCCCTGACATTTTTGAGGCATCCGAGATCCTGAACCTCATCCGAAGTTGCAGAGATGTCTGAATTGTATGCTCTTGTAATGTAGATCTTACACACCTATTTATAGTGGTTAGTCATGCATATAAGCTAACATGAGAGTATGAACTATTGTGTCTCCTTATTTGAGCTGACATGACTGCTTTTTACATTGTTTGGAGGCCAACTTCATCAAGAGGGATTGTGCTTGTCTTTGGAGGGCTTCTAGACTTTTCTATAGACTTGTATACATTACACATAGGCTCAAGAAGAGCATGACATTGACTCTTTGACTTAAAATAAATCCTAAGGCTCTCAATGGGAGCCACTAACAAATAAACCTCTTGCTCATGAAACCCATGCAGCAAGGCATACAAAAATAAATTTATTTATTTTATTTCATCATTTACAAAGATCATGTCATTATGAAGATCGAACCTAGTAACGCTTTCTTCAACACTCCCTCTTAACTAGGGAGGTCTTCATAATGGTACTTGGTCATTCAAAACTTGAAGAATTTCTCATAAGAAGAATCGGATTGGTAACCCATTTGTGTAGCATCATAGTAACCAACATTGTTTCCACAAAAAGGCCTTGACTGAAAGCTCTATCTCTCATCAGATCAGAGCACAATGTTGGCAAAACCAATGACTATAGACACCTTCATCATTGTCTCTCAAGGTACATAATCACCCAGGTGTTCACTGAGTATGACCTTCTAGGACTATTCTTATCTTGGGTTCCCAACCCTCAAAGAATATCGGTCCTCTTACCTACTCTTATCTTGGATGCCCTACACATCCTCAAAGAGTATCGTATGTCAAATGATTACCCAATCCTCCATTATTTCTTCCCAAATGAAGACAATAATGTTGTGTCTATCTATCCCTCTCAATTAGGGAAGATATGCCCATTCCTATAAAGGAATGTACCAAAGTTCCCTCTAATAAGAAACTTGTCCAATATCCCTCTCAATTAGGGTCTTGTAAGAGCTCCCTCTTAACTAGGGACTCTTCTTTTCATCAACAGCTTGATGCAGGAGCATCGGGATGGGCCAGCAATGTGGGAAATTGCCCACATGTTGTGGCTTGAAAAAAAATCGTATTTCATTTGCTGTTGGTAGAGAGTCGAGTTCACAGTTAGTTTGTTGTTGTAATAGATTAAATCTCTGTATTTAGTATTTGATTTGTTAGGCGCATCTTGATATGTCTGTTGGAATAAATTTATGAAGATCACCTTATCTCTTGTTAGAGTAATTAGTGTTATAACAGCAGCTAAAGAAGGGCGATTCTGGTGGAGATAAATGTCAAACTGAAGATCTCTTGGAGCGGATCAACGCCGATTTCTCGTGGGCAATCTTGATTCAAGAGCGCCTGAAATCTGGCAAATTGTTATACACATGTGATATACCTGTTCTAACCGCCGATTGTGGCTCATACAGCTGTGTTAGACCGGAAAATCAATCAATCACCGAACTTGCATTAAAAATCTAACTGAAATGTGGCAGAGCACTGATTCAAGGAAAGAAATTTGCGGTCAAAGGGAACGAAAAAGAGGGACCAGTAATCCATAATCGGACTCGGTGATGAAACAAAGGAGGCTTCTATAGATTAAGGGCATTTTTTTCGTAACTATGTGTGATAGGTGGAATTGACTCCGAATCCGGGGTCGATAGTGTGATTTTGTTTGTTATGATTACATACAGAAATGCTGGGGATGCCGGAGGCGATATAAAAAAACCGGCGTTTTTGTTTTGTTGTTAGTTTTTATGGAGATAGCTGTGTAAAATTTAGGATCTGCATTGTTAAATAATAAATGAACAGATGTGTTGCTATTTTTTCTGTTTTGTTTAGTTGTGATCTCTGATGCGTGAGGTAAAGCCTGTGATGGGCTGCGTAATGCAACGTATTGTATCAGTGGATACAATGGAGAAATGAGTTGTGTTTATTTGGTAATGGAATAACATTAACACAGTGAGAAATAAAACATTTGCTGTTAGTTTGTTTGAACGAATGGGTATTATTTTGTTTATGCGCTGAGGAACGAGTGTAATGGCCGCGCCTATATGATACCAAGAAAATCCAGTTTGTTTGAAAAGAAAAACAGCGGTTCCATGTGGTAGTCCGGCATTTTAATGTTAAAGAAAATCGTTTTATTTTATATTGAAGTCTGAAGTTTGAAGCTTAATAAACTGATCTCAGTCGCAGGTGCATTATTTGTGGTATCATAGCCATACTAATGGGTGTTTGCAGAAAAAGATGCCGCCAAGAAGAGGGATTGGTCGAGGAAGACCAGAACCTAATGCAGTCCTGATAGACGAAGTGCGAAGACTGCGTGAACGAATGGAGACAATGGAAACAGCCCAGAGAAGAGCACCGGATGAGGGGGCTGAAAGCTCTTCAGAAGAATATGAGGAAGATGTGGAAGCAAAAGAAGAGAATGAAAACGTTAAACTCGTGAAGATGCTGGCGAAGGTTGGAAGCAAACCCAAAATAGAAATTCCTATGTACGAAGGGAATTTAAATGCGGAGGAGCTCATGGATTGGATCAGATCCATAGACCAGTATTTTGATTATGAAGAGGTTGAGGAGAATAAGAGGGTGAAGTTTGTAGTCACTAGACTGAAGGGCCATGCAGCCATCTGGTGGGACGAGTTACAGACATCAAGAACGCGAAAGGGGAAATCTAAGATCAAGCAGTGGGATAAAATGGTAAGCAAACTCAAAGCCAAGTTTTTGCCTAAAGACTATCATTTGAATCTTTTTAAGCAGATGCAAAATTTGAAACAGAAAGGAATGTCTGTTAAAGAATATACTGAAGAATTTTACAGGTTAAATATCAGAACAGGACATGTAGAAGATGATCTGGAGAAAGTAGCCAGATATGTTAATGGGCTAAGGTATGAGATCCAAGACGAGATTAGCCTGTTAAGTTTGAAAACTGTTGAAGATGCCTATCAAGCAAGTTTGAAAGCAGAGGAGAAAATATTGCGGAAACAGAGTCAAAGAAACAGAGGAAAGAGCTCAGCAAGAGGTAGAGGATCAGTCAGATCCAGAGGAACACTGCATCAGTTTGAAGCAGGAAGTTCCAGCGGTAGATCACCACAGATGGGTGATTCTAGTAGAGGGAGATTCGCGCCCAGAGGAAGAGGGCGAGGAAGAGATGTCAAGTGTTATACCTGTGGAGAATGGGGACATACGTCGTGGAATTTTCCTCAGAACAAATCAGCAAGCTAGAGAGGTGCAAATGTGGCTGAGGCAAAGCCGGAACCACCTCGACTTGTAGAGAAGGAATAACCACTGGAGGAAGGTGAATCATTGCTGCTCAGAAGAATTTTGCTGAGATCAGAAAAAGAGATTGGAGAACCTGCGCAAAGGAAGAACTTGTTCAGGACTACATGCAAATCAAAGGGTAAGTGTTGTAAGGTTATAATTGATAGCGGGAGTACTGACAATCTTGTGTCTACAGAGATGGTGGAAAAGCTTGGGTTAACAAAGAAAGCGCATCCTGCACCTTACAAAGTATCTTGACTTCAGAAGGGTCATCAAGTCACCGTGACAGAACAATGTAATGTAGAAATGCAGATTGGAACATACAGAGATGTGATTTTATGTGACATAATGCCCATGGACGTATGTCACCTGTTATTGGGGAGACCGTGGCAATTTGACCGAAAGGCGATTCATGATGGAAGAAGAAATACCTACACCATAGAAAAGGATGGAGTTAAGCATACGTTGCTGCCCGTGAAGAATGATGCTGATAAAGAGCTGCCTGAAAATAGTATCATGTTGGTGAGTGGTAAGGAACTGCTACAGGAGGTTGATAAAAGCGAAGAGGTGCATTTCGCTATCGTGGGAAGGCCAAAGGTAATTTTAACCTCCACAAATTTAAATGATTTTCCTGAAGAAATTCAATCTGTGTTAAATAGTTACATGGATATCATTGTGGATGAATTGCCAAATGAATTACCACCGGTTAGAAGTATAAGTCACCATATTGACTTAATGCCAGGAGCAAGTCTACCTAATAAAGCTGCAGATAGATTAACTCCTCAGGAAAATGCAGAAGTTGCAAGGCAGGTTCAAGAACTGATGGACAAGGGGCTGATTCGAGAAAGTTTGAGTCCGTGTGCTGTGCCAATGGTGCTTAGTCCGAAAAAGGGAGGAGAATGGCGCATGTGCATCGATTCCAGAGCTATCAACAAGATAACAGTCAGGTATAGATTTCCTTTGCCCAGGATGGATGATTTAATGGATTGTTTAAGTGGGTCCAGGTACTTCACTAAGATAGATCTGAAAAGCGGGTATCATCAGATCAGAATTCGGGAAGGCGACGAGTGGAAAACTGCTTTCAAAACCAACAGTGGATTGTATGAATGGTTAGTGATGCCTTTTGGGCTCACTAATGCACCCAGCAAATTCATGAGACTAATGAATGAGGTTCTAAAAGAGTATACAGGTAAATTTGTTGTTGTTTACCTTGATGATATTCTAGTTTTCAGCAAAAGTAAAGAGGAACATTTGGAACACTTAAAGTTAGTTTTGAAAACTCTGCAGAAAGAGAAACTACTAATCAATCTGAAGAAATGTAGTTTTATGAAAGAGGAGCTGGTATACTTGGGGTTTGTGATTTCCAGAGACGGTTTGAAAATGGACCCGGAAAAGGTACAAGCAATCAAAGACTGGCCTACTCCCAGGAGTGTCTTTGAGGTAAGAAGTTTCCATGGACTTGCTAGTTTTTACCGAAAATTTATAAAGGGATTTAGTCAAGTTTGTGCACCAATCCTTGAGACAATCAAGGAGGTCAATCAGCCATTTCGATGGACAGAAGCAGCTGATAGGAGTTTCAATCTGTTGAAAGGAAAGATAACAGAAAAGCCTATTCTAGCCTTACCAAATTTCGAGAAATTTTTTCAAGTGGAAATTGATGCAAGTGGAGAAGCAGTTGGTGCGGTGCTAAGCCAAGAGCAAAGGCCAATAGCATATTTTAGCGAGAAGTTAAATGATGCAAAGAAAAAATATTCATCTTATGATAAAGAATTTTACACTATTGTGCAGGCATTAAAAAAGTGGAGACATTACTTGCTACCGAAAGAGTTCATATATTCAGACAACCATGCTTTGCAGTTTATTAATAACCAGCCAAAGCTAAATCAGAAGCACGCCAAGTGGGTGGAATTTCTGCAAAGTTTCACTTTTGTAATAAAGCATAAAAGTGGTAAGTCTAACAAAGTAGCGGATGCATTGAGCAGAGTAAGTTTTCTTTTGCAAGAATTTAAAGTGGGTGTTGTAGGTTTTGACGAAATGATAGAAATGTACAAGGATGATGAGGATTTTAAAGACATCTACACAGCAGTGCAGAATCCAGTGAGCCATAACCGAAGTCAATGGATGGATTACCTTGTTCAAGGAGGGTTGTTATTTAAAAGCAACAAATTGTGCATCCCAAAATGTTCCATGAGAGAGAATATCATTAAAGAGAAGCACAGTGGAGGATTGTCTGGTCATTTTGGACAAGACAAAACTTTCGCCCAGGTGAATTCTTTTTATTATTGGCCTAAAATGCAAACTGATGTCAAAAAGTTTGTTGAGAAATGCAGGGTATGCCAATATGCCAAAGGAAGGAGTCAAAATACCGGACTATATCAGCCATTGCCCATACCAGATCGACCATGGGATGCAGTGAGTATGGACTTCGTTTTGGGTTTACCAAAAACTCAAAGAGGAAATGATTCTATTTATGTTGTTGTAGACAGATTTTCTAAAATGGCTCATTTTATTGCTTGTAAGAAGACTAATGATGCCACACACATAGCAAATTTGTTCTTTTCAGAGATTGTAAGATTGCATGGTTTGCCTGTAATTATTGTATCAGATCAAGACACTAAATTTGTGGGGCATTTCTGGAGGACACTTTGGAAGAAACTGGGAACTAAGCTCAGTTTTAGTTCAGCTTATCATCCTCAGACGGATGGACAAACTGAAGTTGTAAACAGGAGCTTGGGAAATATATTAAGAAGTTTGGTACATCAAAATCCCAAACAGTGGGATTTGGCATTAGCTCAAGCTAAATTTGCTTACAATGACACACCAAACCGAAGCACTGGAATGAGTCCATTTCAGATTGTGTTCGGAATGCATCCGAGAGGAGTATATGAGCTAAGAGACTTGGGGAAACAAGAAACCAGAAGTGCAAGTGCTGAAGATTTTGTTGAACAAATGCAAAAGCTACAGGAAGAAGTTAAAGGTAAACTACAGGAAAGCAGCAAGAAATACAAGCAAAAGGCAGATCTGAAAAGAAGAGAAAAAGAATTTCAAGTGGGAGATTTAGTCATGGCATATTTGAGAAAAGAGAGATTTCCTACAAAAACTTACAACAAGCTGAAACTGAAGAAGATAGGGCCATGTAAAATCAAAAGGAAATTTTTAGCCAATGCATATGAGATAGAGTTGCCAGAAGGGATTGGAATATCTCCCATTTTTAATATTGCAGACTTGTATCCATTCAGAGAGGCAGAAACAGAATTGCAGACTGAAGCTACAGGTGATGAAGTTCAAACTGTGGATTGGGAAGAACAGGTACCAAAAACATTCAAGAAAGAAGTTGAAGCTATTTTAGATCAGAGGATATCCAAGAAAACTCGAGGGCAGACATATTTTCAGTATCTTGTCAAGTGGAAGGAGCAACCAGTGGAAGATTCTAGTTGGTTGACAGCAACTGAATTACAGAAATATGGCATAACTCTTGACAGTTTAAAGAACCAATCTTTTCTTCTTCGGGAGTCTGATGCAGGAGCATCAGGACGGGCCAGCAATGTGGGAAATTGCCCACATGTTGTGGCTTGAAAAAAATTCGTATTTCATTTGCTGTTGGTAGAGAGTCGAGTTCACAGTTAGTTTGTTGTTGTAATAGATTAAATATCTGTATTTAGTATTTGATTTGTTAGGCGCATCTTGATATGTCTGTTGGAATAAATTTATGAAGATCACCTTATCTCTTGTTAGAGTAATTAGTGTTATAACAGTAGCTAAAGAAGGGCAATTCTGGTGGAGATAAATGTCAAACTGAAGATCTCTTGGAGCGGATCAACGCCGATTTCTCGTGGGCAATCTTGATTCAAGAGCGCCTGAAATCTGGCAAATTGTTATACACATGTGATATACCTGTTCTGACCGCCGATTGTGGCTCATACAGCTGCGTTAGACCGGAATATCAGTCAATCACCGAACTTGCATTAAAAATCTAACTGAAATGTGGCAGAGCGCTGATTCAAGGAAAGAAATTTGCGGTCAAAGGGAACGAAAAAGAGGGACCAGTAATCCATAATCGGACTCGGTGATGAAACAGAGGAGGATTCTACAGATTAAGGGCATTTTTTTTCGTAACTGTGTGTGATAGGTGGAATTGACTCCGAATCCGGGGTCGATAGTGTGATTTTGTTTGTTATGATTACATACAGAAAGGCTGGGGATGCCGGAGGCGATATAAAAAAACCGGCGTTTTTGTTTTGCTGTTAGTTTTTATGGAGATAGCTGTGTAAAATTTAGGATCTGCGTTGTTAAATAATAAATGAACAGATGTGTTGCTATTTTTTCTATTTTGTTTAGTTGTGATCTCTGATGCGTGAGGTAAAGCCTGTGATGGGCTGTGTAATGCAACGTATTGTATCAGTGGATACAATGGAGAAATGAGTTGTGTTTATTTGGTAATGGAATAACATTAACACAGTGAGAAATAAAACGTTTGTTGTTAGTTTGTTTGAACGAATGGGTATTATTTTGTTTATGCGCTGAGGAACGAGTGTAATGGCCGCGCCTATATGATACCAAGAAAATCCAGTTTGTTTGAAAAGAAAAACAGCGGTTCCATGTGGTAGTCCGGCATTTTAATGTTAAAGAAAATCGTTTGATTTTATATTGAAGTCTGAAGTTTGAAGCTTAATAAACTGATCTCAGTCGCAGGTGCATTACAGCTTCTTCTATGTGGGTCCTTCAACTGCTTAATCAATTTCTTTCATTGATGTCATGAAATTCGATCAAGGTTCTTCCTTGTATGGCATTAGCCATCCATCACTTTCCTTCTTGGTTCGTCATGTCATTCCTTTCATCACGGAAAGTGGCATTCTTGATACGTATCTTAAACCTTCGCCATATGGCTACTTCTTCCTCATCATGTTTATTTTAGGGATTTCCATCCACCACAAGAATGCTAGTTGTACTTGTACTTACAACTCTTCTTCCAGCCACCCTGCATGAACTCATCCTGATATCATTCAAGAAATAAAAACATAACATTAAATCAAATAGCACATTACAAGATGGCTCTTCATCATGACATCTTCCTGTAGGTATCAACATCCTACATACATGTTGACATGTCTCCTAAAGGTATTCATTGTCAAGGGTCTTCATCTTTTTCAAACTTCCATCAGAGTCTTCATATCTTTCTGGGAGATTTCCTAGTCAAATCTTCTTGGTCTTTTGGATGTCATGGTTGCATATCTCATGATCTTTTCCTTCCTCACACATTCCATTCCCAGGAACTTTCAATAAGAGTTTCTTTATTGCAGTCAACCACCTCATATTTCATATGAGGACATATTATGTTGATTTCATCTAGTGCGATTTATGCCTTCCTACACCCTTTTAGAGGAGGAAATCCCTTTCCCTTGATCATGCTTCTCAAGATAAAAGTAGTGATCCATGTTACCTACAACCATATCACATGACTTTATAATATTAGATTCAATCATATATACCTCATTTCACATTTAGGTCATCTAGGCTTCTTCCAACAGCTTCCTTGATTGAAAATATCTTCAATCCCTTGATCTGCTTCATTTCTCGTGTCATCATACCATCATCTCATGAATTCCATAAGTTGGATTTCGTAATGAAACACTTGCTTCCATTCTAGATTAGTGAACCCTTCAATGAGGATTCCTTCGGAGAATCTTGAGGATCTTGCATATCCCCATCTGGAAAATGTTTCCCTTTTGACTTGATGTATAATGAGCCTTGTCCTGGATGGCTTATTCCTTTTTTGCAATGTCTACTGAGGTTCCTAAGGGCTATATCCTTCATGTTTTACTACCATGGATTTTGTCCTTCATGATTCCCATGTGTTAGGATATTCCGACACATAGGACATAATTAAGTATAACTTGGTCTAGTGTATAGTTAGGTAAAGTGTGTTTCTTTAGTATATATATTTTTTTAACTTACAATATGATGGTCACAATATGTTCTAGACATGAAGTGATCCAATGGTCGATTCTCTCCTTGTTATTATCGACACTTGATTCGTGGCTTAATACCCGATAGGTCCATCATCTCTATTTAAAGAGCATGGAGGATCATTTGTTAGGTGACCATTCATGAGAGAATCTTATGTAATTTTTCTTTATTTTAAGTTAATAAATTGCCTGAAGTGGCCGCATTGGATCAGGTCGTGGACAATTTCCCTCTTTGAGGGTTTTAACCATGTCAAGAATATTGGTGTACTGATCTGTGATCGTTTTGTGAGCGGTGTCCTTTGGTGTTCTATCTAAGGTAATTACCCTGTAAATTCTTACATGGTATCAGAGCTATTCAAGGGCCACATCCATTGGTGATCCAAATCCGAAGTTGGTATAACTGCATCTGACTATAATTTCCTAGATCTACTATTTCTAACTGATTTTGGGCCGAAAGGACTACTCTATTGTGTTACGAGATTTTGTTCTAGTGAAGAACCCCTTTCGTTTCACGCAAAAAGGTTTCTAGTAGCCCTAGGTACGTCATTTTTAGGATCTAGAGGTATAGAGTCTTTATTTGCAGTTATAAGTTATTTATCTCTCTGTTTATTTCAGTCTATAGTCCTCTAAATATATATATATATATATATATATATATATATATATATTACCAGATCTATACCTTTCATTCTTTTGTATGCTCTTTGCCCCACGACTCTATGTGATCTAGGCAAACAAAAAATAGAAAGAAATGATTTTTCTTATGCATATTCTCTTCTCCGCCACACCTTACTGTGATCCCGAAAAATATCTAGTTTTCGGTGAAATATAACTTTAAGTTGAAAGGATTGGATACTTGTGCTTGTCCCTTTGGTTTGTGTGTTTGTTTTTTTGTTTTGTAGGCAAAAAGGGGTTTTTCAAGTAAGCACGCACCCTAAAGCTTCAATGAAAAAAAACCCTTCCTGCTTTCCAAAAATTATGTTAGGTCCCTATAATACTAGTGTATTCCCTTATTATTATTATCATTGTAGCCCCTTATTGTTATTGTTGTGCCCATGTTGTGCCCATGTTGTCCCCATATTTTTATTAGTGTGCCCCTTAGAATCCCATTATTGTTATTGTTGTGCCCTTACATTATTATTGTTATGTCCGCTTTGACTATATTGTGACCCCTTAAACTCCTATATATAGAAAGGAGGTCTTGTCATTTGTATCATCCAAAAATTGTTCTTTTGTTTAATGTTAAGGAGGTTTCCCCCTCGAAGATGTTGATTTTGAATTCGTTGCTCTATATTTTCTTCTATTTTGTGAGTAGGTTGCATAACAAATTACTAACCTTTTTAACTACCTCACTTGGTCTAAAATTACTTTATGAGAATAGAGGTCTTGGGTTGAAGTCTTTCTTTTTGTTGAGTTATTTTTTCAAAAAACACATGTAACTTATGTTTTAAAGTTACTTTATGTAAAATTGTTCTCACCCATTATAAAAAGTGAGTCACTTATAATTCTAAAGTCACTTTATCTTTAATGTAAGTTATAATTTAGTGGATAGCTCATAAAGTACCATTGTAAAAGTGACTTTCACTTATTTATAAAAGTGGGTCATATAAAATAATCTTTTTAAAAGTGATCTAATTAGACTAAGTTTTGAAAGTAGGGGGGGTCTAAATATAACATTATCATCCACTTCCAAATATTCACATGGTTCGTTGGCACCTTCAATAACTTTTCTTCAAAAAGCCATAACTTCTTCATTTGAAAGTCATTTTTTTTTCAATCGACTTAATTTTTCGAGATATTTCCATTTGAAAACTTAGTTTCAGCATATACAACTTCAGTTTCTTTTAAAGTGGAAAGTCCATGCCTAGTTATTCTTGACATCATCAACTACTTCTAATGGCTATCTTACATTGTGGATTTACTTAGAAGTAAAGGTCTTTATAGAATAGTCTCGGGCCAAGAGTCTAAACCTCAAGATGAAGATAAGCAAGCCAAATGGGAAAATAAGCAAGATCAAGCACGTGGGTTGATAGGGATGTTTATTTCTCCAGACCTTAGATTCCATATTGCAGAAATTGATACCCCTGATGAATCAATGGAAAAGCTCAATAAAAAATTTTGGAATTAAAAATGAAATTAGATCCCATCAACTCGAAAATGAGTTTCTTACGTTGGACCCCAATAATTTTTCTTTCATTGAAGATTTTTTGTCCAAGTTCAAGACCCTTAAACTTCTCTTGGAAGGTGTTAAGGTTAAGAAAGAAGATGGTAGCCTTATCTATTCCATTCTTACTAAGTTAGGACTAGTCTACTCTATGTTTGTTTCCACCTTCCATTCTACTAGAGAAGTCTTTATTTCTCAAGGAAAAGACTACAAGTCCCCCTATTTTGATGTCTTTTGCGATTCTTTAATAAGAGAGCAAGAAAAATTCTTACATCTTGGTCTTCTTAATACTGGAAACTCATCTAAGAAAGCCTTAGCAGCCCAGCAGCAACCAAGTTCAAAGAATCCTAAGAAGTAGAATCCTAAAAAGAATGGTCCTAAACCAAAAAAGGGTCCTAAGAAATTTCAGTCTCACAATGAAAAATCAACTCAACAAAATGATAAGGCAACTGAAAACAAAGGGAAGAAGACTGATAGACATTGCAACTTTTGTAATCGTGATGGCCACTTAGAATCCAAATGCTTTAAGAAGATGGAAACCTTGGAAACAACAACGAAGAATCATAACACCCATTTGGAGAACTCTTCAACTTCAACTTCATCTTCAGGAATAGCACTTTCTACGTGTGGTTGTAAAGCATCTCAGTTTGGTTATGCACTAAATGTATCTTCTTCTTCTCATTCTCATGAGTGGCTTATTGATTCTGGAGCTTATTATCACATGGCCAAAAACAAATCCATGTTTTCTTCTTTAAATGATTGTAACACCAAAAATATATATGTGGGTGATGATAGATCTCTTAGTGTTGTAGGGAATGGAACTATACATCTAGACAATGGTCAATTTAATGATGTATTATGTGTTCCTACCTTATCCTGCAGCCTTCTATCTATATATCAGATAGCTCATTCAGCTGAAGGTAAAACCATTGAATTTTCACCTCATGATATTGTAATTAAGGACCTAAGAGATCGTAGATAAATTTTAGCTATTGGTGATGATTCTACAAGGTTGTATAAGTTTAACAACTTTGGGTCATCAACTCTTCCCTCGGTATTTGTTGCTCATACTGATGAAGTGATTAAACTTTGGCATGAGCGATTTTGTCACTTAAACTATCGCTCCCTTCAAAATCTATGTAAAGAAAATATGGTGATAGATCTTCCTATGGTATCTTGCAAAGATGGTGTTTGTTCCAGATGTGTACTCGGAAAACATCATCAGGATAGTTTTTAAAAATGTGCCTCTTGGCACACCTCAGCCCCTTTATAGCTTGTGCAGAGTGATTTATGTGGTCCACTTCTAATTGTTTCATTCTCTAGCTACAAGTATTTCTTAATTTTCATTGATTATTTCTCCAGATGCACTTGGGAATACTTCTTAAAATTCAAGAGTGAAGTATTTAACATGTTTTTGGCCTTTAAGCCCTCTGTTGAGAAACAATTTAGACATCAAATTCTTAAGCTAAGATCTGATAATGGCAGAGAATATGTTAACAACAAATTCATCAACTTTTGCACTAAGCATGGAATTCAATTGCAACATATTGCTCCATATACTCCACAGCAAAATATTGTAGGTGAAAGGAAGAATAACACCTTAAAGGAAATGGCTAATTGTATGCTTCAATATAAAGGACTTAGTCTTAATTTTTGGGCAAAAGAAATTGATTGTGCAAATTACATAGTAAATCGCACTCCTACTAAGGTTTTAAAGAATATCACTCTAGAAGAAGCATGGAGCTCAATTTTCATGTTTTCGGAAGTGAATCATGGGCCCATATTCTAGATGAGAAACATAAAGCCTTAGATCCTAAGAGTTAAAAATGTATTTTTGTTTGATATTCTGAAGATTTCAAAGGATATAGACTTCTTCAACCAATGTTATCATTAGAAGAGATGTAAAGTTTTCTAAAAATATATCACCCTACGAGCCTAGTTCGGCATATGTGCCACCTCTCTCTATCCCTTCTACTTTTGAAAATATTCCTTCTTCAAATGATGACAACAAGGATGACAATCCTCCCCCACCTTCTTGAGATCCTCCTTCAACTCCAAATGGGTCCATGCTACTCAGGATGCAGCAGGGGCTCTTGTAAGTGATCCTACAGATCAATGTCGTACACGTTCTCAGTTCGATAGAGCCTCTTCTTTACTGGATCAAGCTTCAAAAAATTATGATCCTAAAACCTTTGCAGAAGATTCAGGCCATCTAGATTAGGACATAGCTATGAATGAAGAATATCGTTCATTATTGGAAAATGATACATGGGACCTTGTTCCTCTTCCAAAGGGATGAAAACTTGTTAGATGAAAATGGGTTTACAGAACCAAGTTTGGACCAGATGGAAAAGGTGATAAACATAAAGCTCATCTTGTTGCTAAGGGTTTTTCACAAGTTGAAGGCATTGACTATACTAAAACTGTCTCCCCTATTGCCAAAACGAACTCTATCTACCTTGTTCTTTCCCTTGTTGCCTCTTTCAAATGGGAATTCCATTAGATGGATGTTAAATTTGCCTTCTTGCATGGGGACTTCCACGAAGAAATACATATGGAACAACCTCATGGCTTTATACAAATAGACTCTAGCCTTGTATGTCATCTTAAGAAATCCCTTTATGGTCTCAAGGAAGCCCCTCGAGCTTGCTATGCAAAATGGATAGCTTTCTTTTAGATACTGGCTTTTCTAGGTGTCATTCCAGCAATAGTGTCTACACCAAGAAAGTGGGTAAGTCTCTTATCATTCTTTTTCTTTATGTTGATGATCATATCCTTACTAGTAGTGATCCCAACCTTATAAACCATGTGAAATCCAACCTTAAAAAGCAACTTGAAATGACAAACTTAGGACACTTACATTATTTTCTTGGTCTTCAAGTCTTACAATCCAAAGAATTTATTTTCCTTTCCCAATCCAAGTATGCATGTGATCTTCTATGCCATTTTCACATGGAATATTGTAATCTAGCCCCTTCTCCCTTTCATTTTGGAGCCAAAATTTCACTCACTTGTACTTCCCCTGAAGTTGATGCTACCTTATACCATCACCTTGTTGGAAAACTTTTGTATCTGACCGATACCTTTCCTAACCTTTCCTTTGTTGTTGGCCTTGTTGCTTGATTATGAAAAACCCACATGAAAGTCATTGGAAATAAACTAAAAGAATACTTCGTTATGTTTGAGGTACAATTTAGTTTTGGATTCATTACAGTGTAGAAGCATCTCCTCTATTGGTTGGTTTCACTAATTCTGATTGGTTGGTGACCCTAATGATCGGAAGTCTACTGCAGGTTATGTCTTCAGTCTCGGTTTTGGACCTATTACATGGGCTTGTAAGAAACAAAGTGCCATTTCTCTTTCTTAGCAGAAGTAGAGTATCGTGGCATCGTTGAAGCTAGTAAGGAAGCCTTTTGGCTTCGTTAGATCCTGTCAGAGTTTGGTTTTCAGCAACAACCTCTAACTATACTTTGGTGTGATAATAAAAGTGTCATTCAACTATACAAAGATCCAGTCCAACATTAGCACAGAAAACACATTGAACTACACATGCACTTCATCAGAAATCTCATTCATGATCATGTTCTTGAAATGCAATATTTTTCAACTAATGATCAAGTTGTAGACATCTTTACAAAATCTCTCACAGAGGCAAATCTTACTAAACTTCGATTTATGGTTGGATTTCAGGAAGTTGTCACTAAGGGGGGATATGCTCTAGTGCCTTCTTCCTTCTCTTATTGTGTCATCTTTGTACATCCTTTAATCCTATCCCAAGTTGTTCTTAAGGGGGGATGTTAGGATATTCTGACACATAGGAAATAATTAAGTATAACTTGGTCTAGTGTATAGTTAGGTAAAGTGTGTTTCTTTAGTATGTACATTTTATAACATACAATCCGACAGTAACTATATGTTTTAGACATGAAGTGAAATGAAGGTTCATTATCTCCTCGCTATTATCGACACTTGATCTGTGTCTTAAAACCTAATTGATCCATGATCTCTATTTAAAGAGCATTGAGGGCCATTTGTTAGGTGACCATTCACGAGAGAATTTTATGTGAATTTTCTTTCTTTTACATTAATAAATTGCCTGAAGTGTCCATGGATTGTTTCCCTCTTTGAGGATTTTAACCACGTCAAGAATACTGGTGTACGAATCTATGATATGTTTGTGAGTGGTGTTCTTTGGTGTTATATGTAAGGAACTTACCCTTTAAATTCCTACACCATGGTGATGTCACGAGATCTTGTTTTTCATGCTTCCATGATGCCATGATGCATCTTATTATCATGGTCATATCTAAAATGTTTATGAGCTTATGATAGGACCCTTTTGTGAGGGATATCATCTCTATCATAGTAGAGATCTGTTACTCCCTCTTTTCTTGGCTCTTTTCTTCATATTCCTCCATCTTTCTGGTGATATGAGCTCCATAGCACTATTTTGTCTTGTTTGAGGACCAAACTTCCCTTTCGTTTCTACAAATGTTTGAGTCCTTTAACCTTCAACACTTTTGCCTACAACTTGTCCTTTTTCTATCTGGCTTAGAGATAACAAGTTGTCGAATGAGGTAACCTTCTTGTTCATAGACATGTTCTACCTCGCTTATTAGTTAATGATGATTATCTTCTTATCATCTCTCCCATATCTCCCAATTGAGATCTCATGAAGATATTCCTTCATCCTTTGAAACCTTTAATCAGGTGATATGACCTTCTCCACTGTATTTCAGGGAGTATATCTTCTAGCATTTCATATATCACTTTTATGTCTCCTTTCTTTCTACACAGGGAGGAGATGACCTTAAGAGTTCCCTCCCATTAATTCAAAGGATACCTTGGTATGTTCAATAAATTCTCTTATCTATGAGGATTATTGCAATCCTCTTTAGTTCATGCAAGGACCTTTGATGACCCATCCAACTTATAGATATCCTTGCAACTACGAAGTCATTTTACCAAATTGATTAAACAATGAAAAGTACTTACTTGACAGGTGAAGATGAGCTCTTCTACTTGATCACTTTGATGATGGTTGAAGAAGATGTATTGGAGCTTCCTCTTGGATGATCTTCTTTCTAATGAAAAATCATTTCTTTAATAGAAAAAGGTCTCTCTCTTTAATGAGGATGATTTTCTTCTTCTTAGGATGATCTTCTTCTAGGGTAAGGAGATGCTCCTTGCTTTATTTTAGAACCTTGAAGATGACAATGCATTATTTCCTTCAATATGCTTTGCATTCTTTTGTAGTGTAGATCAAGATTGTTTCTAGGGTTTCATCCTTTTCCAATATGAAGTGATATTTTTTTTTGAGGTCCTTTGAGCTATATTGCTTTGTAGACATCTTGATGAGAGTCTTGGTGGCCTTTTGATGATGAATGTGGAGACAAAAGATCTTATCATTGTAGACTACTTCTTTGATCTGGGGCTTGATTCTTAAATGTATATCTTGATCCATTTTTTTTGATATCCTTGTTGAAGCTTGATCCTTGAATGTCTCTTTGCTACCCTTCCTTTGACTTCAGCACCTTAGCTTTGATTCCATGTTAAGGAATCTAGGGTAAATTAGGTTAATAATATTCTTCTCACCATGATAACTATTTGTGAGGTATTTTTTAACTTGTCTTATTAGCACAATATTCTCTTATTATTATTAGAGTGTGTCTTCTTAGTTCATATAATAGTTACAAAAATAAAGAGACAAGAAAAAAAGATGTTGGCTTTCTACCATGGCCAAAACCTCTCACTCTTTGAGAGGAAAACCCGCACAAAATTCTTCTTATAGAGATTCCAATTGACGAATACCAAGACCATGACCCTTGACCTATTTAGCCACTCCCAGACCAAGACACCAATCCTCTTCTTCACCATTGTTGAGATCATCATCACTACTACAACACTGAGGTCATCACTACTACACCACCGAGATCTTCATTACTATTGCAACACCATTGCTACACCTTCCCCGAGGTCTTCAACATAACAATGAGGTCTCCATATACATGAATGAGAGATGCACTTATATCCATAGAGATCATGATTATTTCACCATAGATGCACTTTGTTGCACTATGATCATTGTTGCATCATTGCTACACCACCGACATCTTCATTAGGATCATGACCTTGAAACTACATCATTATGACTGAGATTACTATGTCAAGGTCATACATTCCTCTTCGATGATCTTCTTTCTAATGAAAACTCCTCAATGTGCTTCATTATTGAACCCTTTTGTTTGAGACTTATCAATTGGCTAAAAAAAGTGTTGCTTTTTGTATCCTCATAACGTGCTATCAGATCTTCCGTAAAAATTGCCCAAGTGATAAATTGTTTACGAGAGCAAAGCCATTGATACCATACAAACTGATTTGGTTCCAAATATAAAGTTGCAATATGTGCATTTTGTGTGTTTTGCACATTATTGAGATTGAAAAATTGCTCCATCTGTAATATCCATGTTGCGGGATCCTTGCCATCAAACTTCCTCATATCGATTTTTGGAATATGGTCGGTCTTTGTTCCAACATTAGAGTCTATGGAATCATGATTAACATTTCTTTTGTTCTCATCAGGAGTTTCCTTTACTACCCTTTTACCATTAGTGACCCTTTCTTGTAGCAACTTATTCATATTTATCTTCAATTCTTCCATGTCTGTCTTCAAATCTATCTTCAAATCATCCATATTAGCTTCCACATCATTCATCTTAGCTTCTACACCTTTCTTTAAACAATCCATCTTAGCTTCTATGCCTTTCTTTAAACCATCCATCTTATATTTTGTTCCTTTTTGTGCAAGGGATAGTTGTTGCGCTTGGTCTTGTAATTTTGATATATCATGTTTCATTTCTTCCTCTTCTTCATGAGTCATGCTAGAGATTTCAGGTTCCTTACTAGGTGTTTGCATTTTATTTCCTCAGGGCATCAGTTACCGATAATAATGCTCTACTATGCCCTTTGAATTCCTTCAAAATAAATTTTCAAACCAAGCTTAAGCAAAAATTTAAGAAAATCTACACACCTTTTTTCACTTTGTAGGAGCTCGATATTGACTCTGATGTATCTCTATACTTTCCAATCATCTAAATCTAAATTTGTGACCTGCAGTAGCCCTCTGTGTCCTCTTTCCAATGCCACAAGTCTGACCCAAATTGGATTCTCCAAGGAAGAGTTATGTGATATATCCCACAGTGACTTGATTATAGACTAGTTTAGTAGAGCGAACTTGTACGACTTGCCACAAGTCACTGTTTCGACCTTTGGATCTGAAAAATGCATACAAGAACCTACAGTCCATCCTCTTCTATACCTTCTTATGAAATTTCAATCCGATCCCCAAAGAGAAATTTATGATGCTTTTCCCCAGGTCACATGTTTGGAATGTAATTCAGGAGTCTGCAAAAATACCAACTTCCTCAGATCATATCTCCGCAAATATAGCACGAACAACTCTGAAATTCGAACCCGAGGTTCAACGTGATTTCTTCTCAAATGGTTTTTTTTTCAACTTCTGAAACGTCGCATAAAAACGTTATAGCGAAAATGCCACGATGACCTGTTTGGAGCAACAAAACCCTAGAATCCAAAGATCTAATACCAAATGTTATGAAACCAGCTCAAGAAAAGATAGAAAAGATAGATCAACGCCTTAAAAGTCAGCCTCTTCGAGGGAGACACCTCCTTTACATTAATGAACAATTCTTTGATGATTTAAATGACAAAACCTCCTTTCTATATAGGAGTCTAAGGAGTCACAATATAACCCAGCTGACCTAACAATAATAATATAAAGCCACAAAAATAACAATAGAGGGATTCTATGGGGCATAGTAATAACAATATGGGGATAATAGGGGCACAAAAATATTAATTAGGGGTACAACTACAATAGTAATGGGGTAATCACTAGTATTATAGGGACCCAACAACTGAGGTCATCACTACTGCACCACCGAGATCTTCATTACTGTTGCAACACCATTGTTGCACCTTCACTGAGGTCTTCAACATAACAACGAGATCTCCATATACATGAATGAGAGTTGCACTTAGATCCACCGAGATCATGATTGTTTCACCATAGCTGCACTTTGTTGCACTAAGATCATTGTTGCATCATTGCTACACCACCGAAATCTTCATTAGGATCATGACCTTGAAACTACATCTTCATTATGACTGAGATCACTATGTCAAGGTCATGACTATGTTCATGAGACAGAGTGCATTTCTGTGGGATCATTGGAATCCTTCTCATCATAATTATGTCGAGATTGTGACTGTATCTAGAGAGTAGGCTAAGACAAAGAGTGTCACTTCAAGACCCTCCTCTTCACAAGTATGTCGAGATTGTAATGTTGCTTCAGTGATGACTGTGATCACTGAGACTGGGAGGAGGTCGAAACTATATCAAGATAGTGAGGAGGCCAAAAATATAGTGGATAGAATTCTAAAATCCATCCTGTAACTGCCCTCTAAAACATCAGAAGTATCTGAGTTCTCTAGACTGTACTCATTGTAATTTTCCCTGAGATTTCAGAGGCATCTGAGATCCTGAACCTCATCTGAAGTTGTAGAGATGTCTGAATTGTATGCTCCTGTAATGTAGATATTACATGCCTATTTATAGTGATTTGTCATGAATATAATCCGACATGAGAGAATGAATTTGTGTGTCTCCTTCTTTGAGATGACATCATTTCTTTTTACATTGTTTGGAGGTCGAAGTTATAAAGAGGGATTGTGCTTGTCTTTGGAGGGCTTATAGACTTTTCTATAGACTTATATACATTACACATAGGCTCAAGAATAGCATGAAATTGACTCTTTGACTTAAAATAAATCCTAAGGCTCTCAATGGGAGCCACTAACAAATAAATCTCTTTCTCATGAAACCCATGCAGCAAGGCATACAAAAATAATTTTATTTCTTTTATTTCATCATTTACAAATATCATGTCATTATGAAGACGAAACCTAGTTACACTTTCTTCAACATAAATAAGTGACTAAGTCATCACAATAGCAAAGTCAAAGTCTCAGTCAACCAGTCACGTCACGAAGGCAGAGTATTTGAGGATTGTGACATGGAAACATGTCAAGTATCAGGCGAGTGTAATATTTTCGCAAGATTACACGATTGAGAAAGCTAAAGAATAGAATTTAAATGGCTATGTGTTCATATGAAATTGCACATGAGTTGAGTCACAAGAAACTAATAGGATCTGAATCTAAATAATAGTAATAGAACACTTAGACATCACCTTTACTCTATTTTATAGAATTTAAACTCTAAAGACTGTTATTTCCTAAAGCTCTATATAATGATCTCACTCAAGAGAGTGACGACACAGACTTTAAGCTTTTGAATTGTTGTACAGACCCTTTTCATATAATATAATTACAATTAATGAATCTTTTCCTTCGTCATGCATATGTATACTAGAGTTGATTTAGAGTTAGTTTATGCACTTTCTTAAAGCTTGTGTGATCACCAAATGTATGACATTTTTATGCAGTATATTTTCCTTCTTGTCTCATATTTGTGTATCTCATCTCTTAGCATAGATTTAGATACTCTGTTTTTATAGCAGTACTCTACTTTTTTCAAAGCATTGATTATAAACATTATATATTAACCAACATTGTACTTATTTTACAACCATTAAAAAATCGCTTGAAAAACTCCATAAAAGAATTTACATTCAATTTTTTTTCATTTTTATTTTAATAATTTTGATTTACAGATTCATTACCTGTAGTTGTGTGAATAGAATTAGATTTCATTTCATGCCTATTTATATGCTTTTTTAGATTAAGATTTACAATCTTAAATATAATAGGTTTATATGCTTTCATAGAAATAGATTTCAAATGCTTTCCTAGAGTAATATTTCCATGCTTTCATATATTAGATTTACTCATTTTCCTAGATTAAGGTTTCCATGTTTTCATAAATCAAATTTACTTGCTTTCCTAGATTAATATTTCCAAGTTTTCATATACTAATCTACTCACTTTCCTATATTAGATGTATATGCTTTCATAGAATAATACTTCCTTTTATGTTAATTTTCCTACCTTCATAAAATAGAATTTTCCTTCATGTCAATTTACTTTCGATAGAATTAAAGCTAATTCCTCGCATATACTTTGTTATACACTTCATAAGTTTACAAATTTGGATTGAAAATTTAATGTAACAGAATTTTATCATAATTAAATTGACTGACATTCTTGGTGTTGTTGCTAAGGAAGTATATAAAGGATTTAGCTTGTAATTTAGGTTTCCTTTTAATTTACGCAACTTTGGATAGAAGAAAGGGTAAGACAGGAGGTACTAACATGCACATCACATTGTGAGGTTCCTCCTAACCTTACTTGTTGAATTTTATTTTATTCTTAATTGCATTCATCTTAGTTGCATAAGTTACCTTCATTCATTTTAGAATTCATATATAGAGAAAGAGATTCTAGAGGTATATTCATTAGAAGAAGAACCTCAATTCCACAATCAACTACCACCCCCACTAGACCACATAGTGTAGTAAGAACCACATCACCATCCACATCACAAATTTGTAATTTTGTAGGTAGAAGAACGCATATTGGGGTAAAAATATATGAAATCAAAACTAGAGAGGAACCAACTTCTTCAACAAAAGCAGTAGCAAACGAACCAATATCCTTGACTGAGGCAATTACCTTTCTTTCTTGTTGAACAAGAGAAAAAAAAATTGCATAAGAACTTTAGATACCTACTAAAGGAGAAGAAGAATAAGAGGAGGACGAGGAAGTAATCTTCTTTAGAATACCATTAATCGAGAAAAAAACAAAAGAAGGAAATCTAATAGAAGAACCATATTATCACAATTTTGAAGAATCAATAGGAGAAGTATTCCCTTCTCTCAATGGACATGAAAGAATATTAGGAGGAGGAGGTGAAAGGCCACCACTTGGAGGTGGTCGAGGAGAAAGAAGATCATCCCCTAGAGGAAGCGGATAAGATAGATATGATGACAAGAAAGAAGATCCTTACAAATTGCCTATCTAGGATACATATACAAATGTAAATACGAAGAATGTTTCTCCATATTTACTTCCAAAAAATTATATATTACATAGAAAATGGAACACATAAAATATTACGAAAACACAAATAAAGAAATGCATAAAATAAGAAAGACACAGATATATGTGGTTCACCCAAATCTGGGCTATGTCCATGAAAAAACAGTGAGTAGTTCCGTTTATATTATCCAACAAAATGAAGAGATATAACCTACAGTAGATCCAATGTAATTTCCTTTTACTCACACACCCAATGCGGCTGAGAGCTCTAAATCAAGAAGATAATCAGGCTACACACCCAGCAAAATCCCACTTGGAGACTGATTATAGCAACTCCACCGCTACTTCATTTGTTGTACAATTCTTCCACTTTGGGCTTGGTTGTTTCTCATATTCATCATCATACTTGAAGAGCAATTTAAATTGATCGGGATCTTAGTTTCTCCCCAGTTACAACTTTTATTAACATGTTTGCATGATTATGGTTAGTGTGTATCTTTTCCAGCCTCAACTATTCATCTCCCAACACTAACCATATGAAACGGTACTTGAGTTGTATATGATTAGTCTTGGAATGAAATATTGAGTTCTTTGCAAGATGAATGGAACTTTGGTTGTCACTATATAAACTGCCCATCTCCTACTTCTTTCCCAACTCATCCATAAACCTTTGTAACCAAATAATTTCTTTACTAACATTTGTAGCAGCAACATACTCAGCTTCTGTTGTTGAAAGTGAAATAATTTTTTTCAATTTTGAAACCCAACTAGCCGTTGTCCCACATATAGTAAAAACATACCATGTGGTGCTCCTCTTGTTATCTCTATCACTTGCCATATATGCATCAACATATCCCTTTAGAGCAATGTTTGAACCACCAAAGCATAATGCTTGATTTGTGGTACCTCTCAATTATTTGAGAATCCACTTCACCACCATCCAATGCTCTTTTCCTGGATTATTCATATACCTGCTTACAATTCCCACTGCATGTGTAATATTAGGCCTTGTACACACCATTGCATACATTAAGCTTCCAAATGTTGATGCACATGGAACTTTACACATATAATCCATCTCTTCCTAGGTCTTGGGACACATATCCTTCCTTAGTTTGAAATGACTAGCCAAAGGTGTACTAACTGGTTTTGCATTCTGCATATTAAATATTTCCAACACTTTTTCTATGTACTCACTCTGAGACAATGTTAATTTGTGAATTTTTTTGTTTATAGTTATTCTCATACTAAGGATTTGTTTTGAAGCACCAAAATCCTTCATTGCAAATGAATTTACCAATTTTCCTTTTGAGCACATTTATTTCCTACATGTTACATCCTGCAATATGCATCTCATATACATACAATAGCAATATAATATAGTTTCCATCATTTTGTTTCTTAAGATAAACACAGTGTTCATAATGACATCCAGTATAACCTTTTTCAAACATAAACTTGTCAAATTTTAGATACCATTTCTTTAATTACTTACAAGATGCTCAAAAATTAAAATCATTTCATGCTACTTTAAAAGATGGAGCTCTAAAATTGTTAACGGGGCTAGGGACAAATTCTATAAGATCATGGGATGTAATGAGATCACTCTTTCTATAAAAATATAAAGGTTATTGCATACAACATTATTTTAAAGAAGAAATATTTAAAATGAGCCAAAAAGAGGTTGAGAACCTTAAGGATTTTGTAGAAAGATTTGTTTATATTGTTGAAAGGGGAAAATCACATAAACTAGTTTTTGATACTTTAAAAACCCTTTTACGTCAAGCAAATATGGATGCATGGATTTCTCTCACTAATCTAATGGCTAAAGGGGATTTATCCAAAATTTCATTTGAGGAAATTTGTGAATTTCGTAAGCATATATGAAGAGAAAGGGAAAAGTATGGTAGAAGTCCTCGGGACCCAGCTATGGAAAGAGTAATTAAATCAACATATGGTTCAGTAATTAGAGATCAACTTGGTAATCTTCCAGAAAAAATTAAAAACAAACATTATTGGCAATCTAAGTGAACAAATAGATATGCTATGAATGTAAAATAAGCAAAAGGTTGAGAATGTTGCATTATCTATATTTTTTCCAAGGAGTAGAAAGAAACGTCCTTTGAGATAATGCTTACTTCATAACAATGATATATGTGTTATTTATGCATAAACAAATGCTACAAAGGATTGTCCATCTTTACTAGCATTGGAATCATTATATTAGGAATATAATGGAGGAAATTAAGACTCAGAACCACTGTTCTTTGTGGCCCCAAGAAGACCTTGGTAGCCCTAAAAAATAGGTATGATCCAAAACCATACCCAACTATTTCAAGATAATCCACAAAAACCTCAAAGTAATTGGAATGCACCATTAGCTTGGAAACCTTGGCCACCCCATTATCAAAATCAATCTTGGAAATAAGGTTGGAAAGGATCATATGGAGGAAAAAATCCATAGCATTATCCAGCATATCCTTAATATCCTTAGCACCCATCTCAACAACCATGCCATCCACCTCCACCACAAACTTAGACAAACCCACAATTGACTTCTAGTCAACCTCTCCAATTACCCACTACAAAACCATCTCAAAGACCCACTCCCACACAACTACCTACACAATCACTTCCAAACCTAAAAAAAAAGGTAACCGTCCCACTTAAAATGTTGAGGTAAAAAATTTTCAAACATACATGATTGCTCCTCTTGATCTAAATGACATTCATCTTATATCAAGAAGAGTATTACAAATTATTCCCCTATTTTCATTGAAGAACAAAAAGATGACATGGAAATAAGACAAACTCTTTGTGACTCCTCTAGGAAAGAAACCTTTTATATCTCCACAAAATCCTCATTTTCCATAGAAATTAAAAATAGATGAATATGTAGAAAAGCAATTGATTTTGTCATATTATGTATTCTAGATGAGTTACAAAATATTTGTATTAAAATTCCTTTGTTGCAAGTAATAAGAGACATTCTGAGATATGAAAAAAAAATAAACGAATTGTGTATTTATGTTATGAAACCAGCTCAAGAAAATATAGAAAAGATAGATCAACGCCTTAGAATTCAGCCTCTTCAAGGGGGCAACCTCCTTTACATTACATAAATGAACAATTCTTGGATGATAAAAATGACAAAACCTCCTTTCTATATATAGGAGTCTAAGGAGTCACAATATAATCCAGCCGACCTAACAATAATAATATAAAGCCATAAAAATAACAATAGAGGGATTCTATGGGGCACAGAAATAACAATATGGGGGTAATAGGGGCACAACAATATAAATAAGGGGTATAAATACAATAGTAATGGGGTAATCACTAGTATTATAGGGATCCAACATGCCCCTCTCCTTCAAAAAAGTGTTGTCCTCAACGCTTGAGTAGTTCTGGATACTTCTGCATAAAATTCTCATCCTCCCATGTGGAATCTTCAGCGGATAAGTTCTTCCACTCGATAAGATACTCTGAAATTGATCAATTTCGTAGCTGTCGAGTTTTTGTTTCTGTGACTGCTTCCGGTTCCAATATAATTTTTCCTTCCTCGTCAAGTTCTGGAAATATTGTTTGAATTGGGAGCTTGTCACCTATAACCTTCTTTAAACATGAAACATGGAAAATTGGGTGCAATCGAGAAGCTGCAGGAAGCTCCAATTTGTATGCCATAGTACCAATCTTGTGCAACACCTTGTACGGACCATAATACTTTGGTGATAATTTATTATCCTTCTTAGCTTGCTTTGGGGACATTTGTTTATATGGTTGTAGCCGTAGGAATACCCAATCACCTACATCAAAACTTCTTTCACTGCGATGTTGATCTGCCTGTTGTTTCATTCTATTTTGTGCCAACACGAGGTTATCCTTTAAGAGTTGGAGGACTTGTTGTTGATGTTCGATGTGATGTTCCACTGCCTGAACCTTAGAATTTTCTCTTAAATATGATGTGATGGATGGTGGTTGATGGCCATAAAGTGCCATAAATGGGGTCATTTTTGTTGCTGTATGGAAGGAAGTGCTATACCACCATTCAACCAGAGGCAACCATTTGACCCATTGTGTTTGTTTATCAGATACAAAGCAACGAAGATATCCTTCCAAACATTTGCTTACTATCTTAGTTTTCCCATCAGATTGAGGATGGTAAGATGAGCTATGAGCTAACTGAGTACCAAGACAAGAAAATAATTCTATCCAAAAATTTCCAGTGAAAATGGGATCTCTGTCACTTACAATAATCTTTAGGTTTCCATGTAGCTTTTGAACTGTTTCCATAAATGCAGTAGAAATTGTACTGGCTTTAAATGGATGTGATAATGCACAAAAGTGTGCATACTTGGAAAGTCTGTCAACTACCACCATGATGAAACTCTTTCCCTCAGACTTGGGTAAACCTGTGATAAAATCCATTGAAACCTCTTCCCAACATTGGCTTGGAATGGATAAAGGTTGTAATCGACCTGGTGTCTTAATTGTTTCAACTTTATTTTGCTGGCAAACCAAACATTCCGCCACAAACTTTTGAATATCTGATTTAAGGCCATCCCAAAAAAATTCCTTCTTAACTCTGTGGTAAGTTTTTAAAAATCCTGAGTGCCCTCCTAAGGGAGAAGTGTGCAATTCCATAAGAATCTTTTGTTTTAGCTGGGAATTCTTACAGAGGTATAAGCGATCTTTGTACCATAACGAATCATTTTACCAGCTAAATGTATCAGAAGTACTGGAATCTTGTTGTAGCTTCCGAATAAGTGCCCACACTTCTTCGTCATTCTCCCATTCCTCCCTTGCTTTGTTTATCCAATCTGGTTGGATAATAGAAATGGCACACAACAATGCTTCCACATCCTCATCCTTTCTTGAGAGTGCATCTGCCACCACATTTTGCTTCCCTTTTTGGTAGATGATTTCAAAGTCATAACCCAACATCTTTGTGACCCACTTTTGTTGCTCCTCAGAGGATAATCTTTGTTCTAAAAAGTATTTAAGGCTATCATGATCCGTTTTTACCTTGAAGTGTCTTCCCATTAGGTAGGTGTTATAGACATTTTTGTGCCTTACAGCATTGAGCATGAAATTTCCATAATCCAAGGGATCCAAAGTCCCTAAAAGAGTTGTTCCTGTCCCTAAAGGAACAAGGTCAACCAATGACAGCTTCTCCCAGAAGTTCTCCACCAAAAACCACTCAGAACTAGTCAAATCAGGATCAATTCAGATGCTCTACTAGCTGCCTGCGTTGCAATGCACCCCAATACACTAGCTAGGTGCGTTGCAACGCACCTAAATGCACTACCAGGGTGCACTGAGCGAGAAATTCCAAATGGAAATGTCATTCCGCGAGGTGTACAGACACTGGAAGCTTCCAGAATCTTCCTCAATGACACTTGCCTCAATGAATTCGACCAATGATGAGTAAGAGGCTCTCAGCCTCCAAGTGGAAGCAAGAACTGACAGAGAGAAGCCATAAGTCAAAACATAAGCTGACTCATCCTCTCTGCTTACATCTATATATGGATCCCTCATCCCAAAGATCCAGAGAGGCTGGAATTTTGTACTTTGCAGAGAATTCTTGTTGGTTTGAGATTGAGATTAGTGCATTGGGTGATTTATGCTTTGTTGGAGGAGAGGAAGGGATTCCTTTGCTGGGAGGTAGATGCTGGATCGGGACTCACTTGGTTGTATCTCCTCTTGGACTTTCTTATCATATCAATAAAACTATTTGAGTTTCTCCTATATGCTTGTATATCAATGATGTTTTGTTATATTTGCATGTTTAGTTTAAATCTGATCCTAAACTAGTTATGAATGTAAATCTATGTCTTTTGTGTAGTTTTCCTCTCTTGTGATCTTGCAGGAACTTGGTGAAGCTGGACCAGTGAGAGAGCAGGCAGCGGGAAGCGAACAAAGGAGAGAGCGATTGGATCAACAAACTAGTGAAAGACACAGGTTAGTTACATCCTTCCTCTTTGTTTACATTTCATAAAGAAGAATACGAAAATAGTTTTCCTTGTTTGTTGCTAAGGCACTGTCACACCTTAGAGTGGGATAGGGGCATTCTGAATGGATACTTTTCCCAACAACAAATTGGCGACTCCGTTGGGGATCGTGCCTAGTTAGTTTATTTGTGTTTCTATTGTTGTTCATCTCATAAACTCAGGAGTGGCGAATCGAACTGCATTTTCCATTTACAAATGCAAAGTAGAGATCTGCTACTCTAGTCCATTCACTGGGCCTGTTTATGATCTGAACAATTGATCCACAAATGCTCTAATTGCCCTTTGTGATAGCTCTTAGTCCTTTAAATCATCCCTCTGATTGTGCACATTTGATTGCTTTTATCCGGCCAAAAACCATAGATTAAACTGCAAACCGTGACCCAGAACCCAGAAGAAATTCTCGTTTCTACTTCAGCGCAGGCTCTGTGAAGAGACTCTGCATTTCAGCGCAGTTCCCGAGAGGGCTGCCTGCGTTGCAATTCAGTTTCTCTGTGGAGCAGGTGCGTTGATCAGCCTAGCCCTGCCTAGCTGAGGTTCTTTGCTCACTTTTTCCAGTTTTGCCTCTAATTTTTGCAGCCTGTTATCAGTGTGTGTACCTATCTGAAAACCCCTTTTTCTTTGCCTTAATTCTACCTCAGTTGTATAAAAGAAACTGTATTTGTTTTTGTGTATTTGTTACGTCATTTACAGTTTCCCTTTGCAAAAGTAAACTGGTCATACTGTCGCCCTTAGATCTAGATCTGTCGTAAGTGTCGTTTTGATCTTAGGAGAAAGTTTATTTGCTGTTGACAGTTGATTGCGCTTTTACTTTTTCCTATTGGTTTGAATTTGTGAATTTCTAGTGTCGAAACAAGTGTTTACTTCAAAATCATAAGGTGTTGTAATCGTCTCTACTTTTTGATTTCAAAAAGAAGCTTGTTTGTGTTTTTCACTTGAAATCGAATTCAAATTTGTTCAACAACTTTCTTTTTAGGCATCAATATTAAGAAAGTGAAAAACAAATACATGCATATGTGCATTTGCATTTTGACAGTTTGTATGGCTTGATTTAGGAAAAGTGCATTTACAGTGTGCTCTATGCTCTTTGAGAAAAGATTGTGTCTTTCTTTTCCCCTTGTAGCTAGGATTTTCATTGTTGAAAAGAGATAAAAGCTTGCTTATCATCTTTAGACTGCATTTAGGAATTACATCTACATCTTGTGGTGATCCAAAAAGTCAAACTTCTAAGAAAGATCAACCTAAAATAAATTGAATGAACTTAACAACGCTTTGTAACTTAACGCACAACATAGAGGTCTAGGCTAGAGACGTGTTCCGGCGTCGTAAAGCCTGGTAACTGTTGTCCTCACTGTTGGTTGGGTGATTCCTCCACTGTGAGACGATAAGTGCCAGTACGGATTGTGCTCCCACGTACCATCAAGTATATATTGGGAGACCCCTATAGGCATAAAACCTTTATCCATAGGAAGCTGTGTCGGTCGCCCTACTGATCGCAATGCACTGAACACAGCATTCGGGAAGATTGACCGCCCGTACCCTAAAAAGTATTCTGCAGTTTTGCGATTGGTTTGGCACACCCTCTACCTAGAACTCCAGAACAGTCCCTTTCGTTCCTTTTCAGACTCCTTAATAGAAAAGGTCCATCTGAGCACTTGTCACTTCAGGCTCATTAAAAATCGAAGGAGGCTAGAGTCATCTTTTGTTTTTTCTCGACTCTTAAAAATTGGAAAAACAAGTTGTGTCAAAGCGTCTAAAATTTATTTTAAATGGAATAATCATCACTATTCCCTCGTTGGTCTTCGATTTAGTCTCCCTTCATCACAAGTTCTTGTAGAATCGCTAAGAAATCTTTTGGATAGACTAGATATGTCTGAACAATCTTCGACATCCAGGACTGTGTCATCCAACACAGCAGCAGCAGAACCTCCTGCTGCTACTCCAACGATGTTCGCCGGTATACCATCTGTCCCAGCAAGTTATCAACAACAAGCCAGAGTCCAATCAGGGACGACGACATGGTTAGTTCCTATTTCTTCATCCGGATTATCATCTGGTATTTCTTATGTTGAAACTCAACAAATTGATCCAATGTGTCTTCAAAGGCCAATCTACCCTTTAAGTACTGGATTTCCACCATATGGAGGGCAGTATGCCTTTTCATTATTCCCTCCCAGAGAACAACCATATGAGAGTTTACAACAAAGTTCAGGTCAAACTGGAATTACATCCAGCGGTTGGGTACCAATACTGCCTCAACAACCAAGGGTTGTATATTCAATGCAACCAGTCCACCCTGTGTCGAATATTCCCACTATACCTGCTATGGTGACTGCATCGCAAGTACAAGCGCTACCTGTTGTATGTCAACCCCAACAGCCTCAGGTTGCAATACAACAGCCTCTTGTCTCAACGACTCAATCACAACCTCAGGTTAGTGCCTCCTTATTCGGAAGGACTCAGGCTCAAACAAGTACTATGACTTCTCATCTTGGTCAATCATCCAATATTGGACAACAACAAATGGTCCAACAACCAGGGCTGGTTCAATCTCAACAACCGCCATTCCAGCAATCATATCAAGGACCTGAGCAACAAGTCTTTGTAAGTAATGGGCAACCGCATTTCCAAAGCGGTTATCAACAACCATATTATAATGGTTATGCCCATCAACCTTGTCAAAGTTGCCAACATCAAATACATTATGCTGGTATGCAAAGACCCATTGCTCAGGCGATTCCATCTTATCCTGGGTATGCTTCGCCTAACCTGAATCAACAGTTGCCCTTTGTAGCAACTCTAGAATTACCAGATCTAAACCGGCTGACGAATGATCCAATTGCTTATGCCCCTTGGTGGCCAGCGATTCCGCATAAACTTCCGTCAGATATTCCTAAATTTAATGGAAATCCGGGTGAAGATCCGTCGAATCATGTGATGACATTTCATCTGTGGTGTTCATCAAACACCCTAAACGATGATTCGATAAGGCTTCACCTCTTTCAGAGGACGTTAACGGGTCCGGCGGCAAAATGGTACATCGAATTGCCTAGAGCTTCGTTAGACAACTTCAGTACCTTAGCCACAACCTTTTTAACCCATTTTCTGTTACCAATAAGGTACGAAATAGGAACAAAACTTCTTACCAACTTCAAACAGACAACGGCCACTCACATATCTGATCATATACATGAGTGGCGACGTCGTCGTAGGATGGTAAAAACGTACGTCCCCGATCAGCTCTTAGTTGAATGGTTTATCAAGTCATTACTACCTTCCATCACAGAAGATGTGGCAAAGGGGGGAGTCGTAATAGAAGAGCAAGTTATCGCTCATGCGCAATATCTGGACTTGATTTACACTTAGTCCGGCATGCTCTACGACAAAATACCTGACGCCCCTAGACCGGAATTCTCAATTCCGCCTCCTCCTAAATCAAACAATGACTCTCATGTCGGCGATGGCGTGATTGGCACGACAGACACGAAATCGACAAAGTCTACATCTAAAAAGGCTTGTAAGATTTCTAGTCATAATGCAAATGAGGAACTTCTTGCCTCGGAAGTAAATGTTGTGTCGGCTGACAAGGGCAAACAACTGAAGCAACCAGGGGGCAAGAAGAAAAAGAAAGGGAGAAAAAGGAAACCCCCTGCGGGGTGTCATATATGCGATGAGGATCATTGGACAAAAGAATGTCCATACAAAGCTGAGCTTAAGAGATTCTTTAAGAGTTGAAAAACCTCAGCAGTATTGACTGATCCGTTTCCAAACCCGGGAACCAAACTGGTTGCTAATCAAAATTCTTCCCGATCCCAAGTGCTTATGTTGTCTATATCAAAGTAGCAAAATGATGCTTTGGCAAGGAATAAAGACTACGGGAATCCACAGGTGTCGAATAACAAGGCTAATGAACAACCTAGTAGTTCGACAACAACTTTGACCAAATTTGTGCCACCCATCATTCCTAAACAAATGATAAAATCGCCAAAGGGAGTAGTGCACAAATCGACATTTAATCCTTGTGCAAAAATAACACAGAATTATAATATAATAGAGGACCTGGCCCAATCGCCATCCGCTATGTCGACACTTGAGGTACCACAAAATTGCCTCTCCCAAGAGCAAGCTTTATTATCAGCAATAGGTGGGATTGACCCAATGGATTCCAATCTTGTGGCCTTTGATCATAAAGGATATGACCCTCAGTTACCAGCTCAACTAGCTTTCCTTATTCAAGTGAAAGTCCTCAACAAAACTGTTCATCGAACAATTATTGATGAGGGGGCATCTACATGCATTATGTCGATGAGTTGTTGGAAAATTTTAGGATCTCCATCCTTGTCGCGATCTTCGACGACATTAAAAGCATTCGACGGAAGGACATATACCCCATATGGTATCCTAAGTAACTTGAAAGTTGAACTAGGAGGGAAAACAGTAGAAATTGATGTCGAAGTAATCGACGGAAACCTTGATTACAACATCCTATTGGGAAGACCCTGGATATATGCCATGGCCGCAGTTGTGTCGACCTACTTTAGAAAGATTGCATTTCCCTTCCAAGGAGGAATTACAATCTTCGACCAACAAACATTTCTCCCCAACAGTTCACAAGTTACGGGAAGCATTCCAATGATCCATGGAAGCAATCATTCGCTCCAAAATATCAGAGTAGGTCTCCTAAAAGACCCTACCTTAATGGGTACTTTTGCCCTACCGCCTCTGAGTAATATGGCGGAAGTGGCCACAGTGGAATATGAAACCTTCTATATCTAATGGATTTGGACTCCGAGGATGGTTCTTATCTCGTGTCGACCTCATTAAAAAATGAAACAAGGAGTCTTGAGGATGGTTCTTTTACTATGTCAACCTCATTAAAAAATGAAACAAATCCCCTTTCTCAAAGGTAAACCTTCATTCCAACAACCGAGTTGAATGCAATGAAGCTTGGGGGGCATGCACCTCGATTTGCATTATTATGCTGGGGGCATGCAAACTTATCATCGAGCAATGTTTACCGCAAGGTTCAAGCTCGTTAAAAAATAAACCCGGACTGAGAAAATGTTTCCACCCGCGTTTAAGCTCGTTAAAAAATGAACTATCCTCCGGTAAATAACCACCGTGAATGAAACATTTTCAACCATTAAAGCCTTGGTCGTGTTTGCATCGTCACCTCCACTTTTCCATTGGCCAATCATTCACCTCCATTTGATTGTTTACCCATTTTGAGGAACAGCTGCGAAGAGTGATTTCACTAGCCATCCTTGTGACACTGCCGTGATTGGAAAATTCCAAACCTTACCTGGAATCAGCTGCTACCCATTTTATCACTCGTTCCTCAAAAGACGAGTCTCATTTAAGCTCTTTTCATCTGACTCGTAAAATATGAAAAGATTGCTGAGTTTTGGCCTTCCAGCTCGTTAAAGCGACAAGAAGTGCTATCCCTCCTCTAGATTTTAATCTTTTTGGACCTGAGGGATTATTGCACAAAAAGATCGAGCGCTTGTTTTGTTCGGCTTGTTAAAATTATCGAAAATTCATCCCTTCTGTATTATTTTATACTTTTTCGAACTTAAGGGATTAGATGACGAAAAAGGAATTCCAAAGTTATCTTTACGTACCTTTTCAAACTCCCTAAAAAGGAAAAGGACCGAGTTATCTTTGTCGTTAGGCTCGTTAAAAAGATTAATAGCTACAAACTTGTCTTTAGACGAGAACGAGTTTCACTATCGCTAGGCTCGTTAAAACATAGCGGTGGGTTTGCCCGAAGGGAAAATTATAGAACAAGCATATGTTATCCTCCTCAAGCTTGACAAAAATAAAGAGGTACTGGTCAGAAATGACTGGGGAAAAATTGGGAAGAAAACTCAAAGAAACTTTATTGGTAGCAAGTCGCTCTTGAACATGACACTTCCACTCCGTGCCAGAGTCGGGTTGGGTTGTTTCATTCACCGGTCACATCACCATGGTCACGCCATACCATCCACATTTGGGGTAAATGCTACCGATCCATCACACAAGTGTCGTCGATATGTTTAAGAGAAGTCATCCAGAGAAGTCACCCGTGTCCCATCCACTACCATACATTATGCTTCATTCTTTCATGACCGCCACCCTGAACCGTATGTCACCAGATCGTTTTCACCTCCATCAAAATCATTTGCTCCGTTCCGTGTCATTGATGTGGGATTCATTAAGGCCCTTCTTTGACGGATCGCTTCTTGTCGACATCAGCTCATTATCCAAGAAGTTGATCTAGGAACACCCCCCTAGTACTTTGAAGCTTGCATGCCTCAATGGCAAGTTTCTCACTTCCGGCGACAGGTATACATCAATGACCTTCGACCGAAAGATTTTGCGTGGTGTTTGACGCCAAATCCTTTATTCACACCACGTGAATTGTATTGAAGTACCTTGAGGGTCATTATCATTATCGGTGATTCCTCTCGTGCTTGTTAACAATTTACATCATTGACTGGTAATCAAGCGATGTCTTTCCATGTTCGACTTCAAAACATTTCTCACATGGATTGACTTGTACTTAGAGTGAAGATCGGACGAGATTGAAGACCCCGGATCTAGTTTCATCCATCCGGGCTGCGATATATATTCAGGAAAAATAAAGACATTGAAATGTACAGCATTACAGCATAGATAATCATCCTACCAAAAGGATGATGATTTCATCAAGATCATCAGTCTACCATCAGACGATTGTCTGTCCTATGTACAGAAAAATGAATTTATAAAGCTGAGCATGGGAATGCCCGCCTCAGCTAGATCATGAAAATAGTATGAAAAATAATGTATTGTATTGTATCTTATTACAGGTCTCCTCCCACCATTGGAAGAACTTCGGATCCTCCTAATAAAGCATTTCACACGATAAACGGTCTCATACTTTAGGGGGCAACTGTTATAGACAATTTTGTGCCTTACAGCATTGAGCATGAAATGTCCATAATCCAAAGGATCCAAAGTCCCTAAAAGAGTTGTTCCTGCCCCTAAAGGAACAAGGTCAACCAATGACAGCTTCTCCCAGAAGTTCTCCACCAAAAACCACTCAGAACTAGTCAAATCAGGATCAATTCAGATGCTCTACTAGCTGCCTGCGTTGCAATGCACCCCAGTACACTAGCTAGGTGCGTTGCAATGCACCTAAATGCACTACCAGGGTGCACTGAGCGAGAAATGCCAAATGGCAGTGTCATTCCGCGAAGTGTACAGACACTGGAAGCTTCCAGAATCTTCCTCAATGACACTTGCCTCAATGAATTCGACCAGTGATGAGTAAGAGGCTCTCAGCCTCCAAGTGGAAGCAAGAACTGACAGAGAGAAGCCACAAGTCAAAACATAAGCTGACTCATCCTCTCTGCTTACATTTATATATGGATCCCTCATCCCAGAGATCCAGAGAGGCTGGAATTTTGTACTTTGTAGAGAATTGTTGTTGGTTTGAGATTGAGATTAGTGCATTGGGTGATTTATGCTTTGTTGGAGGAGAGGAAGGGATTCCTTTGCTGGGAGGTAGATGCTGGATCGGGACTCACTTGGTTGTATCTCCTCTTGGACTTTCTTATCATATCAATAAAACTATTTGAGTTTCTCCTATATGCTTGTATATCAATGATGTTTTGTTATATTTGCATGTTTAGTTTAAATCTGATCCTAAACTAGTTATGAATGTAAATCTATGTCTTTTGTGTAGTTTTCCTCTCTTGTGATCTTGCAGGAACTTGGTGAAGCTGGACCAGTGAGAGAGCAGGCAGCGGGAAGCGAACAAAGGAGAGAGTGATTGGATCAACAAACTAGCGAAAGACACAGGTTAGTTACATCCTTCCTCTTTGTTTACATTTCATAAAGAAGAATACGAAAATAGTTTTCCTTATTTGTTGCTAAGGCACTGTCACACCTTAGAGTGGGATAGGGGCGTTCTGAATGGATACTTTTTCCAACAACAGTAGGGTCACCATTTCTTAAGTGCATGGAGTATTGCCAACATTTCCTTCTCATAAATAGTTTTGCTTAAAAACTTTCCCTTGATTGGACGACTTTCAAAAGCAATGGGTCTTTCATCTTGCATTAGAATAGCACCAATTCCATTTCCTGAAGCATCACATTCTACAATAAAGGTTTTTGTGAAGTCCAGTGTAGCTAAGACCAGTGCTTGGCACACTACCTCTTTAAGATGTTCAAAGGCCTTTGTTGCTTCCGGAGTCCATGAAAATGAATCTTTCTTCAATAATGTTGTTAGAGGTGCTGCTATGCTCCCATAATTCTTAACAAACTTGCAATAATACCCTGTCAACCCAAGAAATCCTCGCAGATGCTTTATGGATGTGGGGATTTTCCATTCCTTAATGGCTTTAATTTTACTAGGGTCTACCTTAACTCCTTCATGAGATACAATATGACCCAAATATTCCACCTCCTAGACTCCAAAGAAACATTTGGATCTTTTTGCATATAATTGTTTCTCCTCCAATAGTTGTAGCACCCTGTCAACATGTTCAACATGATCCTTCCAAGACTTGTTGTAGATTAGTATATCATCCAAAAATACTAACACAAATTTTCTAAGGAATGGTTTGAAAATTGAATTCATCAAACCTTGAAATGTTGAAGGTGCATTGGTAAGGCCAAAAGGCATGGCCAAAAATTCATAATGACCCTCATGAGTTCTAAATGCTGTTTTCGGAATGTCTTCAATCTTCATTCTAATTTGATGATATCCCGAACGAAGATCCAACTTGGTGAAGTAAATTGATCCATGCAATTCATCCAGTAATTCATCAATAACAGGAATGGGGAACTTATCTTTAATAGTGAGCTTGTTGAGCTCCCTATAATCCGGACACATGTGCCATGATCCATCCTTCTTGTGCACCAATACTACTGGAGCTGAGAAAGAACTTTAACTCGGTTGAATTATACCAGCCTCTAGCATTTCTGCAACCATACATTCAATTTCACTATTTTGGACATAGGGATATCTGTACAGCCGGATGTTTGGAGGAACACTTCCTAAAATCAGATGAATAGCATGATCATGACTACGCATAGGTGGGAGACCTTTTGGAGTCTCAAATACCTTGGAATGATTGTCCAGGACTTTTTGGAGATCTAGAGAAATAGATGTGTTCACACCTAATCTTCAACGGTTGGGTAAACAGGAACGTGAACAGTCATCAAGAAGATGCACTGATCCGTCCATTTTATGTATATAAACAATAGTTATCTAATGAAATAATCAATCAGTTTTCTTCTGCCCATTTTGGAGTTACCCTGGCCTGACATGGTATCAGAGCGCAGGTCCCAGATTCCTTGTAACTCCCTTATCTCTGTCCTGAGCGCTCCTCTGTCCTGAGCACTGCTCAGTCCTGAGCGCTGCTCTGCCCTGAGCTCTGCATCTATCCTGAGTGTCATTAATTCTCTGCGCATCAGTTAAAAGTCATTAATTGTCCTGCGTTCCATTGATTCGCTGCCTCTCCACACCAGACGCACTGACTGTACAACAGATCATTAAGGACATTGTGGAAATACTGAAGATTAATCAAAATCCTTCCGTTGAGGAGATTTCAAAGGAAACGGTGCCGACTTACAACTCGTTGTTCTCAGGTACATTCCCCCATCGTATGGTATCGTACTCCTTGAGCTTCCCTATGGCATAATCATCGATAGCATTAGCATCTACTGCCTTCTTGCTTTCGTCGGTGACATAATAGATTTTTTTCTGCCCCTCTTTCATCTGGGTCTCTGTTGACATATCTCGTCACGCCCCTGAGCTTCAGATCAGAGCCATTGATAGCCTCACAACCTTGATTTCAGAGAGTTTTTTGGGCGCTCCTCCGATGACCTTTGCAGCTCTGAGCAAGGCAAGCTTAGCCTTGAGCTCCTTGAGCTGGCTTAACAACTCTGATTTGCTCTTGTTGCGGAGTTCATGAACCTTAACCCTGTTGCCATTTCGATTCAAATCTTTTCGCAAGTCCGCTCTGCGCCTCGGCTCCTCTCTCTATGGTTGAACCGCAGTAACACCCTCACCAACATGCAACAGCAGCCTTGCATGTGATGACCTGACCCTGTGTCGACATCGCCGAGGGTTATATACACAGAAACAGAGATCAAATGAATGGATACAGCTAACGCATATGTCCAAGTCGCCACACCTCAGGCTGGGGAGGTCCGCATAAGATATTGCATGTGGCCCTATACTTGAAGCGGAAAGGATCCCGAGGGTCTTTTTCATGCATTCGTGGACACGAAGCTGCTGGGATAGTTGAAAGTATAGTGTTGTGCTGTTGATTTTAACTTCAATGTATATTTATGATGGCGGTCTTGGTATAGCGTTGAGCAGTTTGTTGACTTCATGATATTACACAGTTTAAACAATTCAAAGCGTTTGTATGTCATTCAAAATATTGTTGTGTTTCTAGAATGTCTTATATACCAAAGCATTTGTAGTATTGCATAATATATTGATATATTGAAGTGATATATTAATAAAATGAAGTGAAGTGATCCCTTGCGCATTTTTTCAATTGCATAATATATTGATATATTGAAGTGATATATTAATAGAATGAAGTGATATATTGAAGTGATCCATTGCGCATTTCTCAAAACATAGTAGTATTGCAGTGATATGTACAATGAAATGCTGATGCTTTTAGCAAATATTAGAGGGATTTGAAGGCTGTAACGTAAGGGATTTTTTTTTAGCAGAAGTAATTTTTTACAGAATGCATTCAATCATCTCTATGGTCGGAATAGTTCTCACTAGCAAGGAGAACTATTCTGAATGGTCTCGGATGGTAAAACACACCCTCATCTACAATGAGTTGTGGAAAGGAGTGTGTGTCGGAGAAGAAGACAAAGACCCTGTGCAGCCTACATCAGATAAAGAACTTGTCATTTGGGAAAACAAGAACAGCAAAGCCTATGCATTGATCGCAGCATCTGTAAATGAAGAAGTAAGTCGTCATATTTCATCTTATTCCACTGCCTTTGAAGCTTTACAAAAGCTGAAAGAACTCTATGATTCACATTCTGCACTTGAAGTTGTTCAGCTCATGATTAAACTCTTCACTCTTGAACTGAAAAATAATGATCCTCTTGCTCTTGCATCTAAAGTAAAGTCTATAATGCATGATATTAAATCCACTAAGGTTGAGCAGGATATCCCTCTTATTGCCTTTCTCAAAGCACTCTATCCTACCTACTCCAATTATCTTGAGTCATTAAAAGCAAATGGAAATCTTAAAGATATAACCTTTGACTCTCTTGTGAAAAATTTTGCTGAAAGAGAGAAAGCCTTTGGAAAGAAGACAGTCCCTGAATCTTCTGAAGAGACTATTTGCCTTGCTCATAAATAAAAGCATCCTGCTCAAGATTCTACAAGAGGAAGAGGTGGACGAAGAGGAAGAGGAAGATACTTCAGAGGCAGGGGGGGCAGACATTCTCAAGCAGAAAAAGCAGATCTGCATTGCATTCCCTGCAAACGAAATGGATCACATGATGCTTCTACATGCAAGCTACCATGGGACAAAATTGAGCATAGAAGAAACCAGCAGAAAGGTAAAACTGATGACACAGACAAAGGTAAAGCACCTGAATCTGCTCACTATATTGAGGCACAATGTAACATTGGAGTAAATGAAGATTTGTTTAATGCTTCACTTGCTTCTTCGAAAAATGATTGGTTGCTTGATTCAGGAGAAACCTGTCATATGACTCATAGGAAAGATTTTTTTGAAGATTTCACTGACAATGTTGATGGAGCAGTATACTTTGCAAATCAGTCAAAAATCAAGCCATCAGGGCTTGGCACAATCAGGCTTAAATTGCCTGGTCTTCCAGACTTTCTTCTGGATCATGTTCTATATCTCCCACAGCTCAAGAGAAACTTGTTGTCCCTGGTCCACATCCGCCAGCAAGGTCACTCCATTCATATGTTTGATGGCAAGCTTGAGGTAAGAAAGGCATCTGACCACTCACTTGTCATGAGGGGTATAGAAGAAGAAAGACTTCTTAAACTGCAAGGAACCTCTGCTCATGCACAACATTTCTCATATATTTCTCATCATGAAGAAGGTACACTTCCGTCAAGTTTATTATGGCATGCTAGATTTGGACACTTAAACTATGATAATCTCCACTTGTTGAAGAAAAATGGTGTTGCTAGTTTTCCTACAATTCCTAGAAAACATAAGCAATGTGATGCTTGCATTCTAGGAAAGCATAGCAAACAGTCTTTTCATGATTCACATTCAAGAGCACATAGGAAGCTTGAACTCATTGATTTAGATTTATGTGGTCCAATGCCTGTTCCTTCTGCAAATGGAAATAAATATATCATGACATTTATTGATGATTACACCAGAATGTGTTGGGTTTATTTATTGAAGAACAAATCTGATGCTTTTCAAACATTCAAGAATTTTCATAAGTGGATTGAAAATGATGCACAATCTCATATTGGGTCTATTCGCACTGATAATGGAAAAGAATATACATCAAATGAATTTGAAAACTATCTTCGCCAACATGGGATCAAACATCAAACAACTGTACCTTATAATCCCCAACAGAATGGTGTAGCAGAAAGAATGAATAGAACAATTTTGAATATGGTACGATCCATGCTTTTCTTCAAAAATGTAAAGATAATGTTTTAGGCTGATGCTGTTCTATGTGCTGCATATATAAAGAATAGATGTCCATCTAGTGCTATAAGAAATAAGACTCCTTATGAATTGTGGTATGGACATGTTCCTTCAGTAAAACATCTCAGGATTATTGGTTCCACCTGTTATGATTTAATACCAAAGGTACATAGAAACAAACTTGGTGCTAGAAGTCGTAAGTGTATCTTCCTGGGGTATTCAAACACCTCTAAAGCATACCGTCTCTATGATGAAATAAATAAAAAGTTTGTTGTATCTAGAGATGTCATTTTTCTTGAATCATCCAAATCTGACAGTGTTGTTGAGCGGCAACTTGATCGCTTGGATAGATTCACAAAAACAAAATCATTTCAAGAGTTTGATAATCAGATTCCACATCTTGAAGGGGGGATTCCTATACTAGATCAACATGTGGAATCTTCTTCTGAAGAACAATCTCCCTTGCATGAAACTCCAACACTGGATGATCCTTTAAGTGATGTAATTGATAGAATTGGGAGACTCAATCTTGATTCAGTCCCAACTCAATCAACAGAGCAGCCTGGACCATCTCAGAAAGGTCCCCGAAAGTGGCTGACAAAGACACTTGAAAGTGTTCATCCTGATGAAATTGGAAAAATAGGAACCAGAAATACAAACTGACAAGATGGAGGTGATGTAGATAACTCTAATTCACCTGTTGATATGGATGTTACTTATGATTGTGAATTGAACTTGTCTACAGATTTTGAACCAACTTCCTTCAAAGAAGCTACTTCTCATGATGAATGGAAAGAAGCGATGCAGAAGGAGTATGATGCCCTCATAAAGAATGGCACTTGGAAGCTGGTTGATCCTCCATTTGGAACCAAACCAATTGGCTGCAAGTGGGTCTACAAGAACAAGTACAAAGCTGATGGCTCACTTGACAAGCACAAAGCTAGGCTTGTGGCAAAAGGTTTTGCACAGAAGGAAGGAGCCAATTATGAGGAAACTTTTGCCCCCACAGCAAAATGGGCCACCATCCGGACACTCTTTGCACTAGCTGCTCAGAACGGTTGGAAAGTCCATCAAATGGATGTAAAAACTGCATTCTTGAATGGAGATCTAAAAGAAAATGTTTTTATGTCCTAGCCTGAAGGATTTGTTGTGAAAGGACATGAACATAAAGTATACAAACTTGTGAAGTCCTTGTATGGCCTCAAACAAGCACCATGAGCCTGGTATGAAAAACTAACTGAGCATCTTCTGAAACTCAACTTCAAACATTTTGATCTTGATGATGCAACTTTATTTGTCAAGAAAGTTGGCAAAACAGTTGTATATCTTGTGGTATATGTAGATGATATTTTAATGACAGGGAACAATGAAAGCTATATTGCATCCATAAAGAAAGAATTAGGAAAAAGTTTTGAAATGACTGATTTGGGCTATGTTCATTACTATCTTGGCATTGAAGTAACCCAACATCCAAAATCCATATTTCTTTCTCAAAAGAAATACATTGGAGATTTGTTAAACAGATTTGGCATGACAGAGTGCAATCCTCTTTCTACTCCAATGGAACAAAACTTGAAGCTCACATCTATTGAAGGAAAGGAATATGAGGATGCAACAAAGTATAGACAGCTTGTAGGAAGTCTCATCTACCTCACTACTACCAGACCAGACATTTCATTTGTTGTTGGAATCCTCTCCAGGTTTATGCAAAAGCCTTGTGAGGGACATTGGTCTGCTGCAAAAAGAGTTCTAAGGTACTTGAAGGGAACTCAAGACCTTGGAATCAAGTATACACAGGTGGACGACTTCAGCTTGATTGGATACTCTGATTCAGACTTCGATGGAGACAAAGAAACTGGGTTATCTACTTCAGGATATGCTATGAGTCTTGGATCAGGAGCTGTCTCCTGGAGATCACGCAAACAATCAGTTCCAGTAAATTCCACAACAGAAGCAGAATACGTGGCAGAAGCTGAAGCAACGAAAGAAATTTTGTGGCTCAGGAAAATTCTTGAAGATTTGCAGGTAAAACAAGTACAATCAACTCCACTCATGATTGATAACACCTCTGCAATAAAGTTGGCCAAGAACCCAAAGTTCCATGATTGCACTAAGCACATCAATACTAAATATCATCTGATCTGACATCATGTTGAGGCCAAAACAATCCATCTCCGTCATTGTTCCACAAATGAGAAAATTGCAGACATCTTCACCAAAGCGCTTGGAAGAGAAAAGCTTGAAATATTCAGAACGATGCTTGGACTCACCAACATCCCTTCAGATTAAGGGGGGGAATGTTCACACCTAATCTTCAACGGTTGGGTAAACAGGAACGTGAACAGTCATCAAGAAGATGAACTGATCCGTCCATTTTATGTATATAAACAATAGTTATCTAATGAAATAATCAGTAAGTTTTCTTCTGCCCATTTTGGAGTTACCCTGGCCTGACAAGATGATTCCAATGTGGAAACATCTAGCGAACATAATTGTGCAATTACACCTCTTTGTTCCTTTTTTAGAAGCTTTGTCATGCTATTAGAGCTGATTATCTTTCCTGATTTCCCTGCAATACCCCTTAATTCAACTTCCTTTCCTTCCGTAGAAAATTTGATGAAAAGTTCTTGAAAATTAAAAACTATTGTCCCCAAGGATTGTAGCCATTGGACTCCTAGTACAACATCAGCACCTCCCATTGGAATTGAAAGCATTAGGCTAGTCAATACATATTCTCCCATGGATAGCTTGATATTATGGCACTTTCCAGAGCAATTTATTGTTCCTCCATTTGCAATCATCACTTGACACTCTGGTGCTGGATATAGGAAGCAATTCAATTCTTTTGCTACCCTACAATGAATAAAATTGTGGGTGCTTCCTGAATCAATCAACACTATTACCTTTTTCTTCTTGATTTGTCCTTCTATCTTGATGGTTTGAGGAGTGGTAATTCCTACCAATGCATTACAAGATATGGTCGGATTTATTTGTTCTTCATCTAGGCTTTGTTCCTGGAGTATATCTTCTTCTTTTGACCTTTCTTGCTCCTTTTCTTCTTTCTCTTCACAATCTATGTAGAATAATTTCTTCTCAGCACACTTATGACCTTTAGTGTATTTGCTATCACAACTGTAACAAAGCCCTTTTGCTCTTTTTTCTTCCAATTGTTGTGGTGTCTAATGAGCCCCAAAAATGGAAAATTATTTGGGCTCATTCAATCTCCTAATTTGACTTAATCCACCATTCTCATTAGTTTATTGCATGTTTTTGATTATATTTATGTTAATAGAGTGAATTTGGTTAGTCATTATGCCAGCAAGTCTAATGGGTGCTTTGTGTAGCCTTTTTGATCAACTTGGAGACAAAATTGAAGGTCTTAATGAGCACTTGGCAGCCAAATTCGTGGGAGAACAAGGGAGAGGATTTGTAGGAAGGTGTCCCCTTCATTTATGGGCCCTTACCTCGAATTCTCCACCATCATCTTGGAGTTCAAGGGCCACCGAATCAATCAACACAAGGGCAGCCAAGCAAGTCAAGTAGGACTGCTGTTAACTCCAAGTTTTGGGCAGCCGAGTCCCTAAATTTTAGGAGGACTGTTGGGTCCTCAAATTGTATAAATAAGAAGGCTTAGGGCCTCATTTTGGTTAGCCAGTGTAGCCAGTGGATGTTAGCTAGTTAGCCAGTAGATAGTAGCTGGTAGATAGTCATTTCGTAGTCTTGTTGTAGCTAGTTTGTAGTTCGATTTTTATGCAATAGATTAGCTTTGCTTTCAGCTCATGTTCAAGTTCTTCTTGTGGACAGTTTTGATATAACTCTTCATTTCTTGATCAATAAAGATGAATCCAGCTTTGCACCAGCTCTAAATCTCTCTTTGGAGGCTGTAGCTCTTGGGGTTGGGCCCATCTCAAGCGCCCAGTACCTCCTTTGTTTATCTTTATGTGTTTTGCTGCGTTCTTGAAATAAAATCTGCTATCTAGATTTAGATCTTTCTTTGTTATTTAGATTTCTTTTGATGGTTAAAGTAGCTTTTTATGTTTGGAATAGAGTGGTAGGATTTAGTCATGCATTCAGATCTTTTGGACTGTTCTTGCTCACGTGTTGTACATGGTTTCCTTGCAAATAAAGCTGCTGTCCATTCTTGTTACTGTTAGCTAGATCATATTAGGGTAGCATAACTAGATCTTTGTTTTCTTGCATGTCTTTGTTTGTTCAGTTTGAAAAACCACTTGCAGAGTACCTGTTATCCATCCTTACCTACCCATACTCCATCCAACCTACCTGCTTCATCCTTCACTTATAAACCTTACCTTACATTTGCCTCATCCGCTTACTTTGCCATGATTCTCATCTTCTTGTGCAACATTGCTTCATCCATCCTTGAACAAATCCAATCGCTCCTTAGCCTCATCCACCAAGTCCTAGACCTCTTCACACCCCTATTTCACCTCCATACTCATTCCTCCATCTTTTTCCCTCCATCCATGCTCCAAAATCCCATTTCGAAACATCCTGTAGAAGAATTACAGAACATCCTGTAGAAACCCCTACAGACTTCCTGTAGAAGTTCATAAACACGGTTGCATGTCATCCAAACTTTGTGAAACTCTCAGAGAGAATGTCAGGTATCCCTTAGACCCTCTCTGTACCATCCCAACCTTTTCCAAGCATTTCTCCTCCTTGATCCACCCCTGCACAGTGAAAAGCCAGTTAAAAGCACATGCATGATAATTCTAATAACTTAATCAAAAATACAAAAAGATGTTTTCTTCAGATAGTGATAACTTAGACACATGCATTTTACCTTCCTAGAAGTAATGGCATCTCTTCTCATAGTTTTCATTCTCATTTTTGCATCAATAGGACTAGTTGGTAGAATTAGGGTTTGCTAGGGTTTGCTAGGGTTTGTGTTTCTTTTAGGCTTTTAGTTTCTTTTCGCAAGTAGATTAGCTTCCTTTGAGTTAGCTTTCGTCCATCAGTTAAAAAGCTTCTTCTAAGAGCTCATAGAAGTTGGCTTGAGCCCCTAGCAGACTTGTGCCAGCTGACCAAGTGACAGCTGCGGCAAGAGCTAGTACTTGTGCATACAGCACCGTCGCTTCCAAGTTTGTTACGAACTACCGGGTTGATAAAATTAAAGAAGGGAGTTCCAGGAGTTGTAGCATTATTGCTACAATACTGGGGCTCACCATCTTTTTGGAGCCGTTGCCGGGGAAGCGTCAGAGTATTAGTGATTGTTGCTATTCTTCTATTTTCTACTACAACCTTCTGCTAAGTAGTTTATTTCATTTCCATTATGCAATTTCATTTATGCAAAAGTAGACTAGCGTTTCCCGCTTTCATAGATTAGCATTTCAATTCCGCAATTTCATTTCTGCAAGCGTAGATTAGCATTTCAATTCCGCAAGTGTAGACTAGCATTTCATTCCTGCAATTTAATTTGAGCAAAATAGATTAGTCCTTTCCTGGTTTCATTTCAATTCCGCATTTTCATTTTAGCAAGATAGTTAGTTGCAGTTCAATCTATTTCATTTTTGCAAGTAGAAGTAGAAAAAAATCAACCAAAAAGATTTCATTTCATGCCTTGTAGGAGTAGAGATAAGTTAGAAAAATGATTGCACAACCCCCCACTGCTTCACACAGCCAACGTTATCTCTTCTTCGATGGCTGTGATTAAAGAACCCCTGGGTGGACATCAAGGCATATTTAAAGAACCTCTAGGGGAGAAGAAGAAGAAAACATTCCTCTAGAGCGAATGGCTACAAGCAGAAACGTTGGGAGCAACACCTTGTCCAAAGATGAATTTGAAAATCAGATCGAAGATTTCAAGAGTGATATGAGGCAGTTTCTTGCCATGCAACTAGGTACCTTGCGGATCCAAAAGAAGCAAGAAGAAGCCAAGAGGGCTTTGGTAATCTTTTGTCCCAGGTGCACTAGAAAGCATCCTAGGAACGAATGTCCAATGCACTCCCTAGAAGTGTGTTTCATCTGTGAAGAATACCATCTTATAGATCAGTGCCCTTCCTTACCCAGAATCAAAGCTACATACCAGAGAGCCAAAGGAGCCACTGAACCACTCCATTATATGAACCAAAGGAGGCCGCATGGACCTAGATCTTACCAGCAAGAACTGCAAGGGACACCTGAGACCTATTATGACCCCTACCAAGCCACTTTCATGCCTTCTTGGGGTCCCCCTGCTCATCCTTCCTGGTTCACACCTCCTCCTTGTTCCTTCACAGATCCATATTATGCCCAACCAGTTGCTCATTCATTTCACTCTTATGCTCAGCCACAGCCTCAGTGGAATGCACCTTATCAGGAATGGAGGCCCCAGTACAACTTTCATCCCACTCATATTCCTCCACCACCTGCTCATCCACAACCATCGCCTCCTCCTCCACCAAGGCAACCCCAAATGCCTACCCAACCACAATGCCATCCATCTCCATCTCAAATTCACACCTCCACTCAACTACCCGTACCATTTCCAAAGCCATACATTGGAGCAGCTCAACACAATTGTAATGCTGAGGCACAACATGTGCAAATGACTCCTTTTGAGCTCAATGATGTTCACCAAAGCTCAGGAAGAGTGTTGCAAAAGAGAGAATCTATTGAAAACATTGAAGGACCAAAGGAAAAAGAAGGTTCCAAAGAGGAGATCAAAGAACCATGGGCTGCACTTGATGAAGAGAAGAGATCTAAATCAGAGATCGAGAGAGTTCCCTCATGGTTATCATCAAATCCTCCATGTACTCAAGAGAAAGATCAACAAAAAGAGGAAGATCAGAAGGTCATGATAGGAGGTGACATGAAGAATGATCCAAATCAACAAGATGACCAAGGATATCAAAGCTATATTGAGATATGGTTTCAGAAGGTCACTAAGTTGCAGCGGTACTCTCTTCCTCAGCTATGTTTCATCCCTTCAAAGCCATATCATTCGGTCTCTGAGATCTGGATACCTGTCAAAGCATGCATTCCGAGCCTTCACATCATCTTGTCTCTAATCTCGATGTGCACATGGCTCCATTGGAAGTATTCTTATACTTGAAAATGATTTTGTTTTTCAAGTAGGGTAGGGTAGGAAAAAAAAAGAAAAAAGAGAAAAGAAAAAATGAAAATAAGAAGAAAATAAAAATCTAAGGTGAAAACCTCCTCGGAGGCGCCTTAGATTGGCTCATTGATTGAAAACCTCCATGAGGTGGTCAATGGGTTGGAAAGAAGAGAAAATAAAAAGGAATAAGATCCCTGGGTGAAAACCTTCCTTGGAGGCGCCCAGGGCAGGCAATTAGGGTGAAAACCTCCATGAGGCGCCCTAGTTGTTTTTCAAAAAAAAAAAGAGAAAAAGAAAAATAAAAATAAAAATAATTTCCATTGGCTAATTGCAGGTTGCAAGAAGGACGTTTCATGACAGGAGGAGCACTCAAATCAAGGTTAAAGGAATTTTTCTTGTGCCTTCTACAGGAAGCTTTGTATTTCTATAGGAAACATCCTGTAGAACCTTTGGACGAACCAAATTCAAGTTTAAAATGGAATCTGATGGTGGGAATCTGTTGATTAGGCCTACAAGCACTTGTGTGTCCATCCCTTGCCTTTCTCCATCATTTTTTCCACCTCATTGTGCTTCTCATTGTGCTTCTACAGGAACTTCCTGTAGAAATTGTGGGAAACTAGGCATGCATTTCAAAAAGTGGTTTGGCAAACATGGTAGCTTCCTCAAGGGTTCAGAAGCCCTCATGCAATCTTCCAACTCCTCCTCCATCATCTCCATACCTGCATCACAGCCCAAGCTCAATTTTTCCTTCCATGCAAGCACATGCAAAAGGCCTTGAAGCAAAAATACCTAGAACAAAATTTGTTTTTGCCATAACTTGAGAACCATGCATCCATTTGACAAACCGTTTTATGGGGAATTGTGCAAGGTTGATGACAACATGCCTGAGCAGTTTCATGCCATTCCGGTGCACGGTTTCAAAGAAATCAGCCTCCATCACCATCAGCCATTTTTGTATTTTCTCCATATCTGTGCATTTGTTTCAAAACCTGTTTCATGGGGGTATGCATGTGAGTGATGGTAACCTACCCAAGCAGTTTCAGCCGATTCCGATGCACGGTTTCCGAGAAATCGACCTCTAAAATCTTCAGCCATTTTCCATTTTTCTCGAAATTCGTGAATCCATTGATCACGATTTTGCTATGGGAGATGCATCATGATGATAGAAACATGCTCAGCAAGTTTCAGATCAATCCGCTTTACCGTTTGGGAGAAATGGCGAAAACAAGTTCTGGTTCTGTGACATTGCAGCAGCAGCAGCTTGAAGGTGCAGATCTGAACGTGGAAACAATTGCATGCAGCTCAGATCCGGCCAGAGGACACCTGCACAAGGAAAATCAATCAAAAATCATCAGCCAAGCCCTCATGCAATCAAAGGATCCAAGCATGCAACAGAAAAAGCTTCACAAGCAGTCGTTTGACTTCAGGTACGTGACTAAACCTTGTTCATCTATTGCATGAATCTAGTCTAAGCATTGCATGAACGAATGGAATGGTGAAATTAAGCCATGAATGTAGCAAGGCACCCAGTTCTCTAGCACTCACGAGAAAGTCACGCAGCATGCATGGGTCAGTCATGCACGTGAAAATTAAAAAAAAACGGACAGTGTGGGCAGCCTATCTCCAGTGCAACTGATGGATGAGATTACAGGCAGAGAACACACAGTTAACCACTGCAGTTCATGATAGCACAGTAGTTGCATGGGCCAGCACCCGTCTTTGCCACCTCACTCCAAAAATCACGCAGAAATCTGAGCGCTCAGTTGAAACTCATTGACTGCTGTTAACTTGCACTTGCATCAGGTTCAACTCGAAGTATACATCCTCTGCTTCCACAATCGGCTTAACCTATCGTCCTCCGCTGAGTTTCCTACCTGTTCTCGAATTTCACTCATGCATCGGGCTCACTCAAAGGGAGAATCACATTCTACAGGAAACGGGTGGGGTCTTCTACAGGAAAGTGCAGCAAAGTCTTCCAGAGCAGAGAAGCCTAAGGTTCTTCATCGAGTTTGGAGCTTGAAGAAAGCTCTGAGATCCGACACCATTGTGGAATGAATCTAGTAGCAATAGCAGGCCTTGGAGTCAGAAACGAAAACTCCAGAGTTCACTAGTGGTCAGGAGATTGCAACTTTTCTTGTCTCATATGGACTACTGCCCAAGGTTTGGGAAGAGTCTCTTCATGCAAGCAATTCAGAGGGCTTTACTGCGAATGAGCATGAAGATTTCGTATGTGTCGCTTTCGCTTCAAAGAGCAGAAGATTTCATTGTCAACCAGAGTAAACATGGAGAGGACAATATAAAAACTATTCGAAAGGTCTCCTCTGAATGCCTCAAGGGTGATGATGGTGAACCAGCCTTCATTCATCCAGGAGCTCTTATGTTGTTTCTCCATATAATCGAGAAAACAGATTTCCAAGCAAAGTTGCAGATTTACACGGACTTCAAACAAAAGAAACTCAAGCCCATCATATTTGTGGGTCACTCCATAGGAGGGGCAGTTGCAACCTTGGCCACATTATGGGTTCTGGGAAAAGGCTAAGGCAAAGCTCTCCCTTTTGTATCACGTTTGGTTGCCCTCTGGTCGGACATGAAAGGCTTGTTGAAGCAGTTGGCCGTGAGAACTGGGGAGGAAACTTTTGTCACGTGGTTTCCAAGCATGATATTGTTCCTCGGATGCTCCTTGCACTGATTGAGTCCATTGCTAACTCCTTGACTACCATTTTTCCTTATTGGCAGGGCACAAATGTGCCTGATTCTTTAATTCAAGATGCTTGTAGGACTCTTCTGAAACAGATCTTTGTTTCTCCAAGCAGTCCATACAGACCTTTTGGCACTTACATGCTTTGCTCAGGAAATAGTGTAGCTTGTATTCAAAACGCTCAGACGGTTTTGGAAATGCTTAGTTTGACTATGCGAAGCCAACAAACTTCTTTTGATGAGATTGTATAGGCCTGTCTTTTAGAGCACATAAGGTATGATTCTGTTTTGGAGGAGGTTTTGCAAAACTCCATAAGAGGGATACAATCAATAGAGAATTCCAATTCAGAATCCCCTTACGAGAGGGGTATTTTATTGCAGCTTGAAGCTATTGACGTTGGAGCTCAGAATGATCATGCACAGTTGGCCCTACAAAAAGCTGGAGAAACTGAAAAAGGGTATAACACAAATGTTGACAAGCTAGCTATTGAATTAAGCGTAAAACAAAGTAGCATGGCAGAGCTTGAATGGTATAAAGAGAGATGGAAGAAGGTTCAGTTGCATGGCGAACATATCATAGTCCAAGGCCTCAAGTACCAGCCTCTACACCACCACCAATTTGTTTCTCAGCATATCCATCAGGCCTATCAGCATATTGATGAGCCTCGTCATTGAGTTTTTGGGAGAAAATCATGGCAGTTTTGGCTAATTAAGAGCAGGAACTTGAATGAGATAAGGAGGAGAGATCATAGGAGATAGATCCTCCTCATTAAATCCTCACTCATTCAAATATTACTTAATCAAATCGCACTAGCTCAGAGTTGCAAGCAGCCAAGCTGAAAGGAGAATCGCCCACAACCAAGCAGGATACAGTGGTGCTGTCTGTTTCTACAGGAAGACAGAGGACTGTTTCTACAGGAAGACAGAGGACTGTTTCTACAGGAAGCCAGCGAACTGTTTCTACAGGAAGTTTGAAAAGAGGGAAGCCAAAGGAGAAAACAGCCGAGATGTTAGCCAAAGAAGCCACCAGGGCCATCAAAGATGAGGAGAGAGATTGGTTGCTCAGAGGATGAGCAACATTTTCAGTAGGGGGGTGATGATGAGCCCCAAAAATGGACAATTATTTGGGCTCATTCAATCTCCTAATTTGACTTAATCCACCATTCTCATTAGTTTATTGCATGTTTTTGATTATATTTATGTTAATAGAGTGAATTTGGTTAGTCATTATGCCAACAAGTCTAATGGGTGCTTTGTGTAGCCTTTTTGATCAACTTGGAGACAAAATTGAAGGTCTTAATGAGCACTTGGCAGCCAAATTCGTGGGAGAACAAGGGAGAGGATTTGTAGGAAGGTGTCCCCTTCATTTATGGGCCCTTACCTCGAATTCTCCACCATCAGCTTGGAGTTCAATGGCCACCGAATCAATCAACACAAGGGCAGCCAAGCAAGTCAAGTAGGACTGCTGTTAACTCCAAGTTTTGGGCAGCCGAGTCCCTAAATTTTAGGAGGACTGTTGGGTCCTCAAATTGTATAAATAAGAAGGCTTAGGGCCTCATTTTGGTTAGCCAGTGTAGTCAGTGGATGTTAGCTAGTTAGCCAGTAGATAGTAGCTAGTAGATAGTCATTTCGTAGTCTTGTTGTAGCTAGTTTGTAGTTCGATTTTTATGCAATAGATTAGCTTTGCTTTCAGCTCATGTTCAAGTTCTTCTTATGGACAGTTTTGATGTAACTCTTCATTTCTTGATCAATAAAGATAAATCCAGCTTTGCACCAGCTCTAAATCTCTCTTTGGAGGCTGTAGCTCTTGGGGTTGGGCCCATCTCAAGCGCCCAGTACCTCCTTTGTTTATCTTTATGTGTTTTGCTACATTCTTGAAATAAAATCTGCTATCTAGATTTAGATCTTTCTTTGTTATTTAGATTTCTTTTGATGGTTAAAGTAGCTTTTTATGTTTGGAATAGAGTGGTAGGATTTAGTCATGCATTCAGATCTTTTGGACTGTTCTTGCTCACGTGTTGTACATGGTTTCCTTGCAAATAAAGCTGTTGTCCATTCTTGTTACTGTTAGCTAGATCATATTAGGGTAGCATAACTAGATCTTTGTTTTCTTGCATGTCTTTGTTTGTTCAGTTTGAAAAACCACTTGCAGAGTACCTGTTATCCATCCTTACCTACCCATACTCCATCCAACCTACCTGCTTCATCCTTCACTTATAAACCTTACCTTACATTTGCCTCATCCGCTTACTTTGCCATGATTCTCATCTTCTTGTGCAACATCGCTTCATCCATCCTTGAACAAATCCAATCGCTCCTTAGCCTCATCCACCAAGTCCTAGACCTCTTCACACCCCTATTTCACCTCCATACTCATTCCTCCATCTTTTTCCCTCCATCCATGCTCCAAAATCCCATTTCGAAACATCCTGTAGAAGAATTACAGAACATCCTGTAGAAACCCCTGCAGACTTCCTATAGAAGTTCATAAACACGGTTGCATGTCATCCAGACTTTGTGAAACTCTCAGAGAGAATGTCAGGTATCCCTTAGACCCTCTCTGTACCATCCCAACCTTTTCCAAGCATTTCTCCTCCTTGATCCACCCCTGCACAGTGAAAAGCCAGTTAAAAGCACATGCATGATAATTCTAATAACTTAATCAAAATTACAAAAAGATGTTTTCTTCAGATAGTGATAACTTAGACACATGCATTTTACCTTCCTAGAATTAATGGCATCTCTTTTCGTAGTTTGCATTCTTATTTTTGCATCAGTGGGACTAGTTGGTAGAATTAGGGTTTGCTAGGGTTTGTTAGGGTTTGTGTTTCTTTTTGGCTTTCAGTTTCTTTTCGCAAGTAGATTAGCTTCCTTTGAGTTAGCTTTCATCCATCAGTTAAAAAGCTTCTTCTAAGAGCTCATAGAAGTTGGCTTGAGCCCCTAGCGGACTTGTGCCAGCTGACCAAGTGACCGCTGTGGCAAGAGCTAGTACTTGTGCATACAGCACCGTCACTTCCAAGTTTGTTACGAACTACCGGGTTGATAAAATTAAAGAAGGGAGTTCCAGGAGTTGTAGCATTATTGCTACAATACTGGGGCTCACCAGTGTCAACCTTGTAGGTTGTGGAAGACTAGGGGCAACAACACTTCCGTCTTTATAGTTGTGAGTGGTATGCTTCCTGGTTGCCATAATTTTGCTTTCCATTTTTCTTGCTAACCTGAATGCCTTCTCTAATGAATCAGGTTCCCAAAGGCGAACATCATGTTGGATATTATCCTTTAAAGACCCTATGAACACATCAATCCTATGATCCTCTGGAATACCTTTTACCCTTATGTTCAATTTTTGGAACTCCTCAATGTGCTCCATTACTGAACCCTTTTGTTTGAGACTTATCAATTGGCTAAAAAAAGTGTTGCTTTTTGTATCTTCATAATGTGCTATCAATTCTTTTGTAAAAATTTCCCAAGTGATAAATTGTTTACTAGAGCAAATCCATTGATACCATACAAACTGATTTGGTTCTAAATATACAATTGCCATACATACCTTTTGTGCGTTTTGCACATTATTGAGATCGAAGAATTACTCCATCTGTAATATCCATGTGGCAGGATCCTTGCCATCAAACTTCCTCATATCAATTTTTGGAATATGGTGATTCTTCGATCCAACATTAGCGTCTATGGAATCATGATTAACATTTCTTTTGTTCTCATCATGAGTTTCCTCTACTACCTTTTCACCATTAGTGACCCTTTCTTGTAGCAACTTCTTCAATTCTTCCATGTCTGTCTTCAAATCTATCTTCAAATCATCCATCTTAGCTTCCATGCCCTTTATCTTAGATTCCACGCCATTTACCTTAGATTCCATGCCACTTATCTTAGCTTCTGTTAGCTTTTGTGAGCATGACATTTGTTGCACTTGTTCTTGTAATTTTGATATATCATGTAGCATTTCTTCCTCTTCTTCATGAGTCATGCTAGAGCTTTCAGGTTCCTTACTAGGTGTTTGCACTTTCTTTCCTCGGGGCATCAGTTACCGATAATAATGCTTTACTATGCCCTTTGAATTCTGTTAAACCAAGCTTACACAAAAAAATTTAAAAAAAACTACACACCTTTTTTCACTTTATAGAAGCCTGATATTGAATTTGATGTATCTCTGTAATTTCAGATCATCCAGTTCTAAAATTTCTACCTGTAGTATCCTTTTGTGTCCTATTTCCAATGCCACAAGTCTGAGCCAAATTGGATTCTCCAAGGAAGAGTTATGTTAAATCTCCCACAGTGACTTGTTTTTAGACTGGTTCCGCAGAGTGACCTTGTACGACGTGCCACGATTCACTGTTTCAACATTTGAATCTGAAACACACTCACAAAAAACTAAAGTCCGTCCTTTTTTTGTACCTTCATACGAAATTTCAATCCGATCCCCAGAGAGAAAGTTATGACGATTTTCCCCAGGTCACCTGTTTCGAATGTAATTCAGGAGTCTGCAGAAAGACCAACTTCCTTAGATCATATCTCCGCAAATATCGCGCGAAAAGCTCTGAAATTCAAACCCAAGGTTCAGCACGATTTCTTCTCAAATGGGTTTTTCGTGCGACTTCTGAAATGTCACAAAAAAAAAGTTATAGCGAAAATGCCACGATGACCTGTTTGGAGCAGCGAAACCCTAGAATCCAAAGCTCTGATACCAAATGTTATGAAACCAGCTCAAGAAAAGATAGAAAAGATAGATCAACGCCTTAGAATTCAACCTCTTCGACTGGGCAACCTCCTTTACATTACATAAATGAACAATTCTTGGATGATAAAAATGACAAAACCTCCTTTCTATATATAGGAGTCTAAGGAGTCACAATATAATCCAGCCGACCTAACAATAATAATATAAAGCCACAAAAATAACAATAGAGGGATTCTATGGGGCACAGAAATAACAATATGGGGGTAATGGGGGCACAACAATATAAATAAGGGGTATAACTACAATAGTAATGGGGTAATCACTAGTATTATAGGGACCCAACAATTTAAAATCCAAGAAGAAAAGAAAAAGAACCTTAAAAAGTTTAACTTATTGGAAAGCTAGTAGAAATCATGATGGGAAAGACTTATATAGAAAAATATATAGATTTAGGAAGTCCTATTGTGAATATTCATATTAATAATATTGCAATCTCAAATACATTAATTGATCTAGGAGAATAAATAAATGTAATGACTAATTACTATGTATGAACTACAATTAACTAATATTCAATAGACACCAATTATGTTACAATTAGAAAATATGTCTACCATAAAACTAGAGAAGAAATACTTGTATCTCTAAATTCTTGGGAATGTCCAGTTAATTTTATGGTACTTACACCAAAAACTAGTTTGGGTGGTCATTCATTGATATTAGGTAGGCCTTAGTTTAATCTAGACTTATGAAAGAACACAACAAAATAAAGAAATACACATAAACACAAAGATGCAACAAAACTAGAACTTCATTTCATTAATATCAAAAAACTGAAATATGCTTACATACAGAAATGAAAATAAACTAGCTCGGGCGATGGTAGTTTATCTCTAAGAAGAGTTGTGGCAACTACATGCCTCTGAACTATGTTACAATGAGGCTCAAGGGCCTTTTTATTATTTAACAACAAGGGAAAACCCTAACCCTAGGAGATGGAACACCAAGAATTTGTGGGCCTCATTGGGATTAGTTGGGCAGCCAACTTCCTGCGGTCATAACTTGGTCATATTATCTTCGTTTGACATGTACTATACCTCATTGGAAATATCTCTTCGATTACTACAGAAGTTTCTGCATGCCCTTACCTATGGCTATAAGCGTACTGTGGACCTCAAAAAATGGTGTTGATGGGATCAAAACTACTCCGGAAGTTTAAGACCCGAAAAACTGCTAAAAATAGTAAATAGTGTTATAAACAAGAAAATTGATCAAATTGATTGGAGTTCTAGGTAGAATAATTGGGTCGCCACCAATATCCACTTGGATCAGTCCTTCCTCCTTAGGAAGCAATGATCCCCATTGCATGCAGAGCCTCCATGAGGTGAGGAATTTTTTGTTGAACTTGGTCCGAGGTGAACCACTTACCCTGGCGAAGGAGTTGGCCCACTTCAACAACTCAATATAGCTGGATCCTCTGTTGGTGAGTGTTATTGATCTTTGTGTCCATGATATGATCATTTGTGACATATTCTAAGTTATGGAATGTTCTTTTTGGTTGTGTGAGTTGTTCTGCAATGTCGGATGTGTCTTGTAATGGTGGAAAGTATGGCCAAAGACGGTCCACATTGAATATTAGTTGTCTACCAAGGAACAGTGGAATGTTGATCTCAAAGGAATTTTCCCCTATAGCCTTGGTGATGGTGTATGGCCCATATTAGAGTGGGTGAAGCTTCTGGTGGGGCCTAGTGAGGCATTCCTTCTGCAGATGTAGCCAAACTTTGTTGCCCACCGGGAACTTGTGTGGCACCCAATGTTGATAATGTTGTTGCTTGTACTTAGCATTGCCTTTGTCCAATATGTCATGGACTTGTTGGAGGATGTGTTGAATGCGCTCAATGAATTTGTTAGCTCTATCAGCTTGTAACTGGACATGAGCCAAAACTGCCTTAGTAGCTGCAAATGGTATGGCCACATCCATGGGACATAATGGTCAGAAACCCAATCGCACATGAAAAGGTATGTGGCCATTTGAGCTATGGAGAGCTCTGTTGTAGCTATGTTGGACATAGGGGAGGCTTTCATCCCATATGCATGGATGTTTCAAGTTGTACATGAACAGAATGTGTACGATCATCCTATTGATGGCCTTTGTTTGGTCATCAGTTTGGGGGTGGAAAGTCATGGACTTAGTGAGCTTGGTATACAACATCAACCATAGACTTGACCAAAATGTACAAAGGAAATTGTCTTGATCTGAGATAATGGATTGTGGGATCCCAAAGTGTACCAACACTCATTCAAAGAATAGCTTAGTAGTGGCTTCTGCTATGATACTCTTCTTGCAAGTCACCAGAATGGCCATCTTAGAGAATTTTTCGATGACCACAAAAATGTAGTCATTGCCATGCTTAGAAGAAGGAAGGTCCGACATGTAATCCATGAAGATGGGTTCCCAAGGTCAACTAGTAGGTAGAGGAGTATATAGGCCTTGTTTCTTGATGGTCAGTTTGGAAATGGTGCAAGCAGTGCAAGATCTTATGTACTTCCCAACATCTGGTCGAAGGTTCGACCAATAAAAATAATTATGAAACACTACCACAATTTTCTCTACCCCAAAATGTTCGGCAACACGACTGTAGTGCACCTCCCAAATAATCTTGGCATGCTCGCTTGAAGGAACACAGAGGTGTCCTAGGTGGCAAAAGAGTGCATCCTATAGGTGAAAATTTGGAACTTTTTTGTCTTCCAAGAGAATCTGGTATGTGTTTCCAAATTCTAGATCGTTATTGTAAAGATGTGGCCACCCCACAATCTCGTGCCCACAAGAGTTGAGCACAATGGTCAGTGGCATGATTGGCAGTCTTCTTAGACATTCTGTAACATTGTTAGTGCTACCCTTCTTGTACTTAATGTTCAAATGGAATTGTTGCAAGTACGTGGAAAATTTTTAATGGTGATCGTTCTGCAACTTCCCTTGTGTCTGTATGAACTGCAGGGGTTGATGGTCTATGTGTATGACCATTTCCTTCCCCATAATGTAATTCTTCCATTGTCGACAGACCTGCACAATGGAATACATCTCTTTGTCATAGGTGGGATACTTTGAGACTGTGTTTGAAAGTGTCCCACTATGATATGCCATTGGATGCCCTGCTGAGTAAGAACTGCACCAATAGCGTAGTTGGAGGCATCTATCTCGATCTCAAATGGTTTCTGCAGGTCTAGTAATGTAAGCACCGATGTAGAGTAGAGACGATGCTTCAACTTGACAAATGCCTTTTGTTGGGATTCATACCAAAATAACTTTGCTTTCGCTCCTCCCTTGGTTACTTGACTCAAATTCCAAGTGATATGAGAGAACCCTAACATGAACTTATGGTAGAAGTTGGTAAGACCCATAAAGTTGCAGAGATATGTTAGAGTGGTTGGGGCTTGCCAATCCCCAATTACTTGTATCTTGGCTGGGTTCACATGCACACCCCACTCATCAATGATGTACCCATGATATTGAAACTGGGTCATGCCAAAAGTGCATTTCTCCAAATTGGCACACAACTTGTGTTGCCACAAGATTTGGAGTACCTATCGAATATGTTGGAGGTGCTCTTCCCAACTCTAGTTGAATATCATAATGTCATCAAAATACACCACCTTGAATGAGTTGGTGAAGGGTCACAAGCATGGGCATTCATCAAAATGAAAGGCATGACCATCCATTAAAAAAGGCCCTCCTTAGATTTGAAGGTTGTCTACCACATATCATAGGGTTCAATCAATACATGGTGATAACTGAACTTCAAGTCAATGTTACTAAAATATATTTCCCCCTTGAGCTAGTCCAGAAGGTCATTAATCTATGGGATCAAATACCTATTCCAGACAGTGATCTTGTTCAGCACTCGATAGTCAATACGCAGTCTCCTGGTCCTATCCTTCTTCTATACCAACACAATTGGGCCCCCATGGGGCTATGAAATTGGCCTGATGTGCTATTTCTGTAACAACTCCTGAGTTTGCCACTTAATTTCATCATTCTCCATAATAGAGCATCGATAGATTGGTCCAATGGGTAGCAGCGTGCCTAGGGTCATATCAATGGAGTGCTTGACCTGACAATGTAGAGGTATCCCTATGGGTGATGTGAATATGTCCCTATACTCCTCCACAATCTTGTCCATTTGTTGTTGTTGTGTGGAGGAGCCTTTTCTGGAGGTCGTGGCCATAATCTTCTTCTTACCCTAAGGGCGAATCATAAGGAAAACAAATTTCCTGATTTGGGAAATGATCTTACTACATTTCTTCGCAATGATCAAAGAAACGATGGTAGGCAATGCTACCTCCGGTATCTTGTACAACTTGTTACCCAAAGTAATAATAACATTGTGAGGCTTAGACTCATACACAGCATGTTTGTTGCACAAAAATTGTCACCTTGACATTTTGCAATCTATGTGAGTCCATTACCACTCATACTTTCCTCCTTTGCAAGTCTTAAGCCTCAGTTCTTCATATCAAGCCTTGAAAATAAGATAAAGGCCTCAAAAGTCTATAAAACTCTGGTTCCACACCTTCTCTTAGCATTACCTACGGTCCCACACCTAAATCTCATGTCCCATGCATACCTGACTGCTCTATCTCTGTGTTATGGGTGCAGACCCCTGTAAAAGTAAAAAAGGTACAAGTATATTCTTAAAAACTCACTTTGATTCATTTCTAGAAGCTTCTGGAATGAATCTTGAGGTGGCAAGTTCACTCCTTTAAGGTTCATGCATCCCATACCTTAAGGAGCTAACCCCTTGATGTGAGGAGCTTATCCCTTTGAAGGAGGATTCTATCCCTTCATAGGTGGACCCGTAACCTCCTTCCTTTGCACTATAAAATGAAGCATTGGGCTGGTTACTGGGGAGGTTGAAAGCTGAATATTTTTGAGGTGAAATGCTATTGGAACTTAGTCTTCCTAATTGAGCTTTTGTGAACAAAGATTACATACCTCTTTGATCTCATTTGGAAGAGTGTGAGGCTTGTCAAAGTAAAGGCGATTCCTGTTTCGAACCCTGAGAAGAGCTTGTACAACATCAAGGAACCAAAGGTTGTAAAGTTCTTCTATTTCAAAGTTAATACAAATAAGTTTATTTTTCTCAATAAGTTATGTTTTATGGTTTATTTTATGGATTCCTTGATCACCACAATGAACATGATTTATGATATTAGCTATGCAGGTGTTATTTGATGTGTGATTGTTTGTGATTGCAGGTTCTCAAAAGGAAACTCTTTTGGACGCTTGAAGGATGGTTGCTACAAACTAGCGTTGGACTTAAGGTAGGGTCTAAACACCTCTATAGTTTTTATTTATGAATCACAATATGTTTAGAGAAAGGTAGATTTGCTTGTTCTACTTGTTGCTGGATATCTTTTGATACTAGGGAGATCAACCTTGTCTTCAAGATCGATTTATCTGGCCAACAACGTCACTTCCACAAGTATGGTTGGCCTAATAATACATCACAAATTTAAAGAGGAGCAATATCACACAGTACCTCGTCTATGAAGGGCTTCATGTTGTAAGGAAGGCAATATTGTTGGCTGACACGGAGATCTCACCCTTAGTGAAGCCACTTGATGGTGTATAGTTGTGGGTGTGGTGTGGTTTATAGGCCCAACCTCTTCACGACCTCTGTTGAAATGAGGTTCATTTAGCTCGCACTATTGACAATGAACTGTAGCAGAGAACTATTCCCCACATTTTTGAGTGGAAGAGTCACTCCCCCTCTGGATCTTCAGGCTCATCCTTATGGATCTTGGTGGTCGCAACAGTGGCACTAGGGTCCGCATTGATGATCTACTTCCCTTTGTCATTCCCCTTATCAATTTTTTACTCAAAGTTAGAACATGCATCTAATCTGGAAACCTTCAGATAAACCACTAGTGACTACTTGGCTCAGCACTCAATTATGTTGTGAGTGGGGCTCTTATCGAACTCACACCAATTCCCTTTGTCCTTCTTTGTCTTCATGGTGTTGTTCTTTTCTTTTGACTTCGGTGGGTTCTCCTGGGTCACCATGTCTTGGCTTAGTCCTTTATTTTGTGATTTGGGGACACCTTTCCCTTGCTTCGGATTCGTAGATCCAAAGTCTTGCTTCTTCTGTTTAAATTTCTACTTGACCTTAGCAGCATATCAATAGGTGGCGCCAAGCGAGGATATGTCTATGAACTCCATCTCATCTTGTTTGTACTTTTGTAGATAGTCACGGTACTTGAGTACCAAATATCGCTCAGAATCCATGATACTAAGCTTTGTGTGAAGGGTATGGAAAACATTTGTGAAATCCAGCACATCTTGGTCCTTTCCATGTTGTACTGTGGTCCACTTTATGTATTTATTGTCATAACTCCTGACAGGGTAATATTTTGAGAAGAATCTTCGGCGAAAATCACATAGAGATATTATTTTGTCAATGTGTTCCGAACCAACCAGTGTGGTTCATCGTCAGGACAAGTTGAATGAGCATATCTTGCTATGCATTATAAATAGAATAGGCAGAATGTCCAATGACCAATTTTCCAGATCAAGTAACGGCTAAAATGATAATAGCTAGATTGACTAGGGAACGGCTAGTTAGACTAGGAAGGGCATAATTTATTTAAATAAGTAAGTTCAGTCATTAATTTCTTTATAAATGGACAATTTTATAATTGCAAATATATGTTAGAATAAGCGAGTTAATAAATCAAGTCATAGCGAATAGTTGATTATATTTTAATTAAATATAAGTTAATTATATTTTAATTACAATATAAGTTAAGGGACCTTTAAATCTTAATTTAAATTAAGAAAATAAATGAATAAATTAATTAGTTATCAAAGATGTTTATAAATATTAGTTCATTGAATAAGTTAAAAATAGAATAATCTATAAATAGTTATTTCCATTTTAAAATAAAAGCTAAAGGACCTATTAAAATAAATAGATTAGTATCATATTCGCCGTCAAAGAGTATCCCTATAAAAAAATTAATTAATAGTTAATTAAGGGTAAAAATAGTTAAAAAATAAAATAAAATAAAAAATAAATAAATAAAAATAAAAATAAATAAATAAATATATGAATAAAAAATAAAAATAAATAAAAGTTTAATAGTCAAAAATAAATATTAGAGAATTCAAGTAAAAATAAATAAATAAATAAATAAATAATCAATAAATCAATAAATCAAATGAAATCAAATTAAATCAAATAAAAATATTAATATTAGTTTAAAAGTCAAAGAGTTAAAATAAATAAATACTAGAGAATTCAAGTGCTAGAAAAAATTATCAAAAAAAAAAATATTATAGGGAGAAAACAACTAGGACGAGAGGGCTGGGACCCAGCAACCACTGATCTTCCAACCATCCTCTCTATTAAGATTGTTCGGCCTTTTTTCAATCTCAAGGGCTTCCCTAAATTTCTGGTGATGAAACTGCGACACTCTAGCAATCACACTAACTTCTTCGATGTAGACATGATGACTAGTTTTCTCAACATGCTCTGCTAAAGCAGAAGACTTGGTTCTCATATGCTTGAGGTCAGCTGCGTGCTCACTAATCCTTTAGTTAATGGAGCGACCAGTCTCACTGATATAGGGGGTCCCACAAGAACAAGGAATAATATAAACACCTTTCATGTCCTTAGGGTCAATAGGATCCTTCACAGGTCTGAGGGACTTATGAATGGTGTTAAGAGGTCTAAAGGTTGCAGGGACATTATGATTCTTAAGAATCCTCGCAATCCTATCCGTGGTCCCCTGGACATAAGGAAGATGGACACCAGGAATCTGATCCTTAGGTTCTCTTCTGGATAACGAATTCTTAGTTGCTTTGAGGAAAGCCTTTTGTCCCAAATGTCTGTTATAACCATTCTCAACAAAGACATTAAGGAGGCGGGACTTCTCCTCCTCGAAGCTCCTTTCATCAGAGATCCGTAAGATACGAGTCGCTAGGGTGTTGAGAAAACCTAACTTCTGGGATGGGAAACGGTGGGAACTAGCATGAAGATACTGCTCAGTATGAGTTTTCTTGCGAAACACTCGATTTGAGAGGGAACCATCCTCATTCTTCGAGATAAGAATATCAAGGAACGGGAGGCAACCATCGACTTCTTGTTCCTTAGTGAACTTGATGGCCAAGGATTGATTATTGAGATGATCAAAGAAGAGATCTAATTCCTCTTGGCCGTGACACCAGATGACATTAGCGTCATCCACATAACGCTTCTAAAGCTCGGGCAGGAGACAGGCTAAGTTCAAAGCCTTAGATTCAAAATCCTCCATAAAAAGATTAGCAACAATAGGGGATAGAGGTGAGCCCATGGCAACTCCACAGGTTTGCTCAAAGAACTCACCTTCAAAACTGAAAAAGGTCGCAGTAAGGCAGATCTCAACTAACCGAGTGGTATCGGGATCAGTTAGATGGTTGATTACTGCCATGGCCTCATTTATAGGGATGCACGTGTAGAGGGAAACCACATCAAAACTGACAAGAATGTCCCCAGAGTCGAGCATGATGTCCTTGAGCTCCTTAATAAAGGAAGCCAAGTCTTTAACAAAGGACCCTATGCGACCAACTAAGGGTTTAAGCTTCAAGGCAAGGAACTTAGCAAGAAGATAGGTTGGACCTCTAATGGTGTTGACAATGGGCCTAAGGGGAGCTCCTTCCTTATGAATTTTCGGGAGCCCATAGATTCTAGGGGTGATCGGATTGCTCTCAATGAGTTTATGGTGTAAGGGACTCACTGAGTTACTGGATTTAATGGCAAGTGCCACAATCCTAGAGATCTTCTTCAACGGGTTTTTGGGAAGCTTCTTATAACTTCCACTATTATGAAGATGATCTAACATTTTATTGCGGTAGTCTTCCCTATTAAGAATGACAGCAACCCCACCTTTGTCAGCTTTTAGAACAACAATATCTTTGTTGTGATTTAAGGATTTAAGGGCTTCAAACTCATCCCTTCTAAGGTTGCCCTTGGGAGGCTTAGCCTTCCTTAGGATGACAGCACAATCTTGCCTAATAGTGTTCTTAATACTATCAGGTAAACCCCGAATCCCAAATTCTATGTCACAAATGATGTCATCCATAGGGATCTTCTTAGGAGCCAAGGAAAAGTTTAGACCTTTGCTTAAAACTTTAAAAACAAAAGGGGAAAAAGAAAAACCAGATAAATTGATAACTTTATTATTAATATGAGAGGAATGGGGAGGATTAATATTTATATGACTCTTCCTATATTTAAAGTTGTTGTTAATCAATCTCCTATTCCTAGAACAAAAATTATTTACTCCCTCCTTACTATTAATAAAATTATTATCAGTATTCTTATTATAACTATCAATAACTTCATTATTATTATTGATATTATTAATCACTTAATTATTACTATTAATATTATTAATCACTTTATTATTATTATTATTTATAATGTTATCATTATTAATAATATTTCAAATGGTATTATTATTATAATTTATAATATTATCATTATAATCCAAATTATTAATATTATTATTACTATTATAATTTATAATATTATTATTATAATTGTTATTACTAATAATATTAGATTCAACATTCTTTTTACTATCAATAAAATTCTTTTTGTTACTACCAAAGCAACTAATCCTACCATTCCTATTATAACTATTAATAAGTTCATTAATATTATTAATCAATTCATTATTATTATAAATATTATTATTTATAATGTTATCATTCTCAATAATGTTGCAAATACTATTATTATTATAATCATCACAATTATTAATACTATTGCAACTATTATTATTATTATAATTTTTAATATTATTACTATAATTGTTATTACTAATAATATTAAACTCAACATTCTTTTTATAATCAAAAAAGCAACAGCGCTCCTCACTCATTACCAAGCCATTACTGGACTTACCTGAGAGGCCGAAGGAAGAGTCAGCCTCATCTGCGCAGGAGTTGCTTGAAGATTGATGGAGCACGCAAGGAAATGGATGATAATCCACCCGTGGGTCAGAATCGGCGAAGGGGACCAGGGGGTCCATGTTCTGCGCACTAGTCAGCAGAACCAAGCCTCCGAAACCCAAATCTAATGAGGGATGATTGGACTGCATTGAAGGGTAATATTGTTCCTTGATGGCGTCTTGGAAATAATTCCAATTGGGTGCGGCTGAAAAAAGTGAGGATTCCCTCTCATCCTTTTGTTCAAAGTAGGTTTCACACTAGTCCTTGACGTGTGGGTGACTTTGAGGAGTGAAAAAGTAAAATATTTTCCCAATTGGAAAAGTCATGAACTAAAAAATATCCTTCCAATAGATTTAACCATCTATCTATGTTGTTTACATCTATCTTCCCTTCAAATATGGAAATATCAAATTTAACTTGTACCTTAAAAGGGGTGGTGCCTCCAGAGTCGTTGTTGGATGAAGATGCATTTCCTATGGGTAGTTGCTGCATGATATGGGAAACGTTATCCATCATCATGTTCCTTTGTTGCTCGAGGGATTCCTCAAGAAATATTTTGAAAGGTTCTCTTGCTCCCTTGTATTTCTTTTCTTCCACCATGGGAGGTCATTGGGGTTTGTGAGGTTGGTCTTGCAAAGGTTCAACTAGTTTGAGCCCTAACTCCTTATACCCTAACCTCGTTGGGGACATGCAAAGAAAAACAGAGAAAGAGAAGAGCGCCATGATACCACTAATCCATACTTATGCAAGAACTAAAAAAAACAGAAGTATACATAAACATAAGGATGCAGCATAAATAAAACTTCATTTCATTAATATGAAAGAACTGAAATATGCTTACATACAGAAATGGAAATAAACTAGCTCGGGCGATGGTAGCTTACCTCTAGGAAGAGATGTGGTGGATACATGCCTCTGAATTATGTTACAATGAGGCTCAAGGGATTTTTTATAATTTAACAACAAGGGAAAACCCTAAACAACCAAAACCCTAACCCCAGGAGATGGAACGCCAAGAGTTTGTGGGCCTCATTGGGGTTAGTTGGGTAGCCAACTTCCTGGGGTCATTACTTGGTCATATTATCTTCATTTGGCATGTATGATACCTCCCTAGAAATATCCCTTTGAGTACTATAGGATTTATTGGGGGCCGGACCTAAAAAATGCCATTTAGGGGGTCAAAACTACTCTAAAAATTTAGAACCCGAAAAACTACTAAAAATAGTAAATGATGCTATAAACATGGAAACTAATGAAACCGAATGGAGGTCTAGGTGGAATAGGTGGGTGGCCACCAATATACACCTATATCATAGTTAGCCATAGTCAATGCATTTATTAGTTATAGATATGGTGATATGACGATATCTACTATCAGTTCAACGAAAAATTTTACATTGTATCCTCCAGCTAAAGCAAGAATTTAAAAATGAGGAATGGATTGATGATGATGATGAAGAACATATGAAGATATATAGTTTGTTCGAACTATCTCACAAATAATTTCCCTTAAGAAATATGAGGAAGAAAATTAGTTAATGCATCTTGTGAAAAATTATGATTTTTCTCAATATCTTGAAAAAAAAATTTATCATGTGAATATGTTAGAAAAATGTTTTCAAGAAATTTTTAGAATAGAATATTTTTCATAACAACATTTTATGGTATCTGTCAAGCCAAGATGTAACTCCTCAAATGAAATTTGTTTATCCATTTAGGTTTCTCGTAGTTATATACATGATGGATTGACTCTTGGGTTTCATCTCCCGATGACTCTTCCTTTTCCATTATTTATTATTTACACTATTTACAACTGTTCACCCAATCCCCATGATTAGGTGTCAACATTCCCCCCCTTAATATGGAGGTATATTGGTGAGTCTAAGCATTGTTCTAAATATTTCAAGTGTTTCTCTTCCAAGTGCCTTGGTGAAGATGTTTGCAATCTGCTCATTAGTGGAACAATGGCTTAGATGGATTGTCTTGGCCTCAACATGATGTTGAATCAGATGGTATTTTGTATTTGTGTGCTTCATTTGATCATGGAACTTTGGGTTCTTGGCCAAATTATTGCAGAGGTGTTGTCAATCATCAGAGGAGTCGAATGTACTTGTTTTACTTGCAAATATTCCAAGATTTTCCTTAGCCACACAATTTCTTTTGTTACCTCAACTGTTGCCACATATTCTGACTCTGTTGTGGAATGTGCTAGAACTGATTGTTTGTGTCATCTCCAGGAGACAACTCCTGATCCAAAACTCATAGCATAACCAGAAGTAGATACCCCGGTTTCTTTGTCTCCATCAAATTTTGAATCAGAGTATCCAATCAAGCTGAAGTCACCCACTTGTGTATACTTGAGTCCAAAGTCTTGAGTTCCCTTCAAGTACTTTCGAACACTTTTTGCAACAAAACAATGTCCCTCACAAGGATTTTACATAAACCTGGAGAGGATTCCAACAACAAACGAAATGTCTAATCTAGTAGTAGTCATGTAGTTAATACTTCCTACAAGTTGTCTATAATTTGTTGCATCCTAAAATTCTTTTCCTTCAATGGATGTGGGTTTTAAGTTTTGTTCCATTGGAGTAGTTAGAGGATTTCATTCAGCCATGCCAAACATGTTCAACAAATCTCCAATGTACTTCTTTTGAGAAATGAATATATACTTTGGATGTTGAGTTACTCCAATACTAAGATAGTAATGAACATAGCCCAAATAAGTCAGTTCAAAACCTTTCCTCAATTCCTTCTTTATGGATGCAATGTAGCTCTCATTGTTGCCTGTCATTAAGATATCATCTACATATACCACAAGATATACAACTATTTTTCCAACTTTCTTGACAAATAAAGTTGCATCATCAAGATCATAATGTTTGAAATTGAGTTTCAGAAGATGCTTAGTTAATTTTTCATACTAGGCTCTCAGTGCTTGCTTGAGGCCATACAAGTATTTCACAAGTTTGTATACTTTATGTTCATGCCCTTTCACAGCAAATACTTCAGACTGGGAAATAAAAACATTCTCTTTTAGATCTCCATTCAAGAAATGAGTTTTTACATCCATTTGATGGAATTTGCAACCGTTCTGAGCTACTAGGGCAAAGAGTGTCCTTATGGTAGCCCATTTTGTTGTGGGGGAAAAATTCTCCTCATAATCGAGCCCTTCCTTCTGTGCAAAACCTTTTGCCACAAGCTTGGCTTTGTGCTTGTCAAGTGAGCCATCAGCTTTATACTTGTTCTTGTAGACTGGCTTGTAGCCAATTGGTTTGTCTCCCAATGGAGGATCAACCGGCTTCCAAGTGCCATTCTTTATCAAGGCATCATACTCCTTTTGCATCGCTTCTTTCCATTCATCATGAGAAGTGGCTTCTTTGAAGTAAGTTGGTTCAAAATCTGTAGACAAATTTAGTTCACAATCATAAGAAACATCCATATCAACAGGTGAATCAGAATCATCTACATCACCTCCATTTTTCCTTCTTGAATTTCTTGTTCATGTCTTTCCAACCTCATCAGGATGAACACTTTCAAGTGTCTTTGTCAGCCACTTTGGGGGACCTTTTTGAGATGGTCTAGGCTGCTCAGTTTATTGAGTTGGGATTGAATCAATATTGAGTCTCCTAATTCTATCAATCACATCACTTAAAGTATCATCAGTGGTTGCAGTTTCATGTGGGGGAGAGAGTGCTTCAGAAGAATATTCCACATATTGATCCAGTATAGGAATCCCCCCTTCAAGATGTGGAATCTAATTATCAAATTCTTGAAATGATTTTTCATTTGCGAATCTATCCAAGCGATCAAGTTTTCACTCAACAACATTATCAGCTTTGGAAGATTCAAGAAAGATTACATCTCTATATACAACAAACTTTTTATTAAATTCATCATAGAGACAGTATTCTTTGAAGGTGTTTGAATACCCCAAGAAGATACACTTACGACTCCTTGCACCAAGTTTATTTCTATGTACCTTTGGTATCAAGGCATAACAGGTGGAACCAAAGACCCTGAGATGCTTTACTGAAGGAATTTTCCCATACCACATTTCATAAGGATTCTTGTTTCTAATAGCATTAGATGGACATCTATTCTTTACATATATAGCACATAGAACTGCATCAGCCCAAAACATCAATTTTACATTCTTGAAAAACATCATGGAGCGAACTATATTTAAGATTGTCCTATTCATTCTTTCAGCTACTCCATTGTGTTGGGGATTATAAGGCATGGTTGTTTGATGTTTGATCCCATGTTGGCGAAGATAGTTTTCAAATTTGTTTGAAGTGTATTCCTTTCCATTATCAGTGCAAATAGATCCAATATGAGATTGTGCATCATTTTCAGCCATGTATGAAAGTTCTTGAATGTTTGAAAAGCACCATATTTGTTCTTCAATAAATAAACCCAACACATTCTTGTGTAGTCATCAATAAATGTCATTATATATTTATTTCCATTTGCAGAAGGAACAGGGATTGGACCACATAAATCTGAATGAATGATTTCAAGTTTTTTATGTGCTCTAGAATGTGAATCATGAAAACACTGTTTGCTATCCTTTCCTATAATGAAAGAATCACATTGCTTAAGTTTCCTAGGAATTGTAGGCAAACCAGTAATACCATTTTTCTTCAACAAGTGAAGGTTCTCATAGTTCAAGTTTCAAATCTAGCATGCCATAATGAAATTGATGGAAATGTACCTTCATCATAATGAGAATTGTATGAGAAATTTTGTGCATGAGCAGAGGTACCTTGTAGCTTGAGAAGCCTTTCTTTTTCTATCCCTATCATGACAAGTGAGTAATCTGATGCTTTTCTCACCTCAACCTTTCCATCAGACATTATTGGAGTGTCCTTGCTAGCGGATGTGGACCAAGGGCAGCAAGTTTCTCCTCAATTGTGGGAGATATAAAAAATCATGCAGAAGAAAGTCTGGAAGACCGGGCAATCTAAGCCTGATTATGCCAAGCCCTAATGGCTTGAGTTTTGATTTGTCTGCAAAGTATACTGCTCCATCAACATTGTCAGTAAATTCTTCAAAAAATCTCTTCTAAAATTCATGTGGCAAGTTTCGCCTGAATCAAGCAACCAATCATTTTTCCAAGAAGCGGGTGAAGCATTAAATAATTCTTCTTTTACTCCAATATTACAATGTGCCACAACATAGTGAGCAGATTCAGGTGGTTTACCTTTCTCTCTGTAATCAGTTTTAACTTTAGGTTGATTTATTTCCTGCACAATTATGTCCCAAGGCAACTTGCATGTGGATGCATCATGTGATCCATCTCTATTGCAACGTATGCAATGCAAATCTGACTTTTCTCCTTGAGAGTGTCTGCCCCCCCTGCCTCTGAAATTTCGTCTTCCTCTTCCTCTTCGGCCACCTCTTCCTATGGAAGAATCTTGAGAAAGATTATTTTCTCTATTTTCAAGACATGTAGCCTCTTCAGAAGACTGAGGAGATGTATTCTTCCCAAAATATTTCTCTCTCTCAGCAAATTTATTCACAAGGGAGTCAATGGTAATTTCTTTGAGGCTTTCATTTGCTCGCAATGACTCAAGATAATTTGAGTAAGTGGGATAAAGTTCCTCGATAAAAGATATCAAAGGAATGTCCAGTTCAACATTAGTGACTTTGATATCATGCATAATAGATTTTACTTCTGATGCAAGAGCAAGAGGATCATCATTTTGTAATAAAAGGCTGAACAATTTAATCATGAATTCAACAACTTCATGTGCAAAGTGTGAGTCATAGAGTTCCTTCATTTTTTGTAAGGCTTCGAAATCATTTGAAAATGGAGAAATATGGTGACTCACCTCTTCATTTACTAATGTTGTAATTAAGGCATAAGCCTTGTTGTTCTTATTTTCCCAAATGGAAAATTCCTTGTCTGAGGTAGGCTTTTCTTGTTCTTTGCCTCCTTCTCCAACACGCACTCCTTTCCATAGCTCATTAAAAATGAGATCGTGTTTTATTTTCCGAGACCATTCTGGATAGTTATCATTCTCAGAACCACTCCCACAATAGATATCAATGAATGCATTGTAAAATTTGTGTACCGTGGAAAATAAATACTTCTGCTGCAAAATTTTACTCCTAATGGTAAAAAAAATATGATTCTGATAAATGAAAATAGAGGTATTATGTTGGGTGAGGTGTATATGGAACAATATGCATTCAACGTAATATCATATGGTGGTATGGTGCATAGAGATATGACCAAGCAGGAGGACTGTTGGTTGACCAACGTATGGTGGATTCTATTGGGAGAAAAGTGGTATGGAGGAGCATTCAATGATATGACATTGTGGTCAGCATCCAATGTAATACAACGTCCAATGTAATAAAATGTGGAGCAGAGGTGTATTAGGTATATCAGAGTATGGTATATCATGTATTAAAAACCATTCAAGGTAAGTGTATTGACTAGAAGGTGGAGGGTGGTATTCAAGGCCGAGAACTGTTAGTCATGTTTCCACTGCGAGGAGGGTCGAGCCAACTGCGCGGGGTTATGAGAGTATATGTATATGTATTATTTAACCAGGCATGAGGGTAGACCAGTGTTATGAATACAGTAGTATAAAACCAATGTTATGTGGGATTTTGGGCATAAAACGCAGTGACAGAGGTATAGTTTGGGAGTATAACCAAATTGAGGAATGTAATAGGAATGTGAGCCAGGAAGTGAATGGAAACTAGCGGAATAGTATTAACGCGTGGGAAATGTATGACTGTGGGAGGCATTATAGTGGGATGATATTATCAAATAATGATTTCAGGCCTACGTGGATACCAAAGTTATGCCAAATACACCAACAATGTAAGGAAGTGTTTCCGGAACGTTTGGTTTACAGTGGTATGTAAAACATCAACGCAGTCACAATCACATATAAAAAATTGACATATACCAAACCTCAACGTTGTCACAATCACAATGTCATCCATAGCACCACACTTCCGTTGCATACCTCCAGGAAATGCACAGTGGATGTTCAACCCACCAGGTTGCCTCAACGCAACAATATGACCCCTTCAACAGTAAGATTGAATAAAAAACCCAATGTTTAATGCACCAATGCATTGAACAATGCACAAAATTTTGCAAGGACTTAACAGAGATGTCAATCTGCAAAATATGCAGAACATAGCCAGAATAGGCAGAAGGAAGTTACAAAGTAGAGAGGGAGGCCAAAAATAGTGCTAGCTCTGATACCATGTCAGGCCAGGAGGTAACTCCTCAAATGAAATTTGTGTATTCATTTCAATTTCTCATAGTTATATACATGAGGGAGTGACTCTTGGGTTTCATCTCCCGATGACTCTTCCTTTTCCATTATTTATTATTTACACTATTTACAATTGTTCACCCAATCCCCATGATTAGGTGTCAACAGTATCATTAAATTTTATGGAGAAATTTGGCAGTTTCATGTAGAAATTAGTCCAAGTAAAATATTAAACATTAATAATACCTTGGACGATCAATTCGAAAAATAATCAATTAATAAAAATATTACAAAATAATTCATTTTCTTTTGCAAGGGAAGGCATTAATCATAATACCTTCTTTATATATATATATATATATATATATATATATATATATATATATATATATATATATATATATATATATATATATATATAGATATAAGAGAATTTTAGACCCATTAGACACCTCAAATAAGGATGAATTATAATTTGAGGGAAATTCTAAAAGAAGAATTGTAAAAATTTCCAAATGTAAACATTATCTATCTAATTTCTAATAGCCAGTGGGTTTCACCATTGTTTATTCTGCCAAACAAGAATGGCAAGTGGTGATTTTTCATATATTACAAGAATTAAATAAATCTACTTTAAAATATCATTTTCCACTTCTTTTTATTGATCAAGTCTTAGACAAATTAGCAAGGAAAAGGTAATTTTCTTTTCTTCGTGGCTTCAGTGGTTATAATCAAATTAAAATAGAAATAGAATATCAATATATGACTACATTTACATGTCCTTAGGGAACATATGCTTATATAGTACTTTCTTCTAGATTATGCAATGCCCCCACTACATTTCAAAGAGCAATACTACGTATTTTGTTAGGTCCCTATACTACTAGTGTAACCCCTTATTGTTATTAGTAAAATCCCCTTATTATATTGTTGTGCCCATGGTGTCCCCATATTGTTATTATTGTGCCCCATAGAAGCCCACTATTGTTATTATTGTTCCCTTAAATTATTATTGTTATGTCGGCTCTAATTATATTATGACCCCTTAAACTCCTATATATAGAAAGGGGGTCTTGTCATTTGTATCATCTAAGAATGGTTCATTTGTGTAATGTAAAGGAGGATTCCCCCTCAAAGAGGCTTAATTCTAAGGCATTGATCTATCTTTTCTATATTTTTGTGAGTTGGTTTCATAACATTTGGTATCAAAGCTTTGGCTTCTATGGTTTTGCTACTCCAAACAGATCATCATGGAATTTTTGCTATAACATTTTCCCTGCAACGTCTCAAAAGAAAAAATAAAATCCCATTTGAGACGCAATTGCGTTAAACCTCAAGTCTGAATTTCAGATCTTGTCTCACTATATTTTTGGAGATATGATCTGAGGAAGTTAGGGTTTTTTCAAGCTCCAGAATTTCATATAAAACAGGTCATCGTGGAATTTACGCCATAAAGTTTTCTCTATTAAGTTTGAGAAGATAAAACAAAAATACATTTGAGAAGAGATTGGTCTGAACCTCAGATCTGAATTTCAAATCTTGGCTCGCTATATTTTCGGATATATGATTTAAGGAAGTTAGGGTTTTTGCAAACTCCTGAATTAAATCCTAAATAGGTGACCTTGGGAAAATCATCATAACTTTCTCTATGAGCATCAAATTGAAATTTCGTAAGAAGTTACAGAAAGAGTACGATTTTATTTTGTTTGGGTATAATTTTCAGAACCTAAGGTTGAAATAGTGACACGTGGCATGTCATACAAGTTCACTCTATTGAACTAGTATATAATTAGGTCATCACGGGAGATTGGGAATAAATATTTCTTCAAGAATCCAATTGTGATTAGACTTGCAGAGTTAGAAAGAGGACTCAGAGGGCTATTGCAGACCAAAATTTCAGAACTTAAAGATTTGAAAGTACAGAGTTACAGTCGTTTCAAGATCGAGCTCCTAAAATCAAGAAAAAGTGAGATGAGGAAGTTTGATGGCAAGGATCTAGTAAATTGGATACTACATATGGAGAAATATTTTGATCTACATGGTGTACCACTGTTACAAAAAGTACGTACTGCATCTAATTATTTAGAATCGAATCAATTTTTATGGTATAAAGGGCTTTGTTCTCGTAAACCACTTGTCATGTGGTCAATTTTCACGAAGGAAATGATAGCACATTATGAGGATACAAAGAGAAACACCTTCTTTAGCCAACTGATAAATCTCAAACAAAAGGGTTCAATGGCAGAGCACATTGAGGACTTCCAAAAATTGAATATAAGGGTAAATGATATTCCAGAGAATAAAATGGTTGATGTCTTCATAGGGACTTTAAAGGATAACATTCAACACGAGGTTTGTCTTTGGGAACTTGATTCATTGGAGAAGGCATTCACGTTGGCAAGAAAAATTGAAAGAGAAATTATGGAAACAAGGAATCCCACCACTCACGACTATAATTATGGAAGTGTTTTTTCTCCTAGCCTTCCACTACCTACAAGGTTTACACCACAATAATTGGAAGAAAAAAGAGAAAAAAGGCTTTGTTACAATTGTGATAGAAAATACACTAAAGGTCATAAGTGTGCTAAGAAGAAATTATTTTACATAAATTATGAAGAGGAGGAAGAAAAGGATCAAGAAATATCAAAAGAAGAGGATATACATTAGGAACCCACCCCATAGAAAGAAGAAATGAATCCAACCATATCTTGTAAAGCATTGGAAAGAATTACCACTCCTCAAATTCTCAATATAGAAGGACATATCAAGAAGAAAAAGGTTCAAGAATCGAAAGATCACATCGAGAAAGAAGAAATGAATCTGACCATATCTTGTAATGCATTGGTAGGAATTACCACTCCTCAAACTATCAATATAGAAGGACATATCAACAAGAAAAATATTCAAGAAGTGAAAGATCACATCGAGCATCAAGAAATGAATCTGACCATATCTTGTAATGCATTGGAAGAAATTACCACTCCTCAAACTATCAAGATATAAGGACATATCAAGAAGAAAAAGGTAATAGTGTTGATTGATTCGGGCAGTACCCATAATATTATTCATTGTAAGATAGCCAAGGAATTGAATTGCTTCCTGTATCCAGCACCATAGTGCAAGTGATGGTTGCAAGTGGAGGAATGATAAATTGCTCTAGAAAGTGTCATAATATCAAGCTATCCATGGGAGAATATGTATTGAATAGCTCAATGATTTCCATTCCAATGGGTGGTGTTGATGTTTTACTAGGAGTCTAATGGCTACAATCTTTGGGTACGATGGCTTTTAATTTTCAAGAAATTTTTTTGAAATTTTTTTGGGAAGGAAAGGAAGTTAAATTGAGGGGTATTGAAGCGAAACCGGGAAAGATAATCAACTCTAATAGCATGACAAAGCTTCTAAATAAAGAAAACAAGGCGTAATTGCACAATTATGTTCACTAGAGGATCCCACATCGAAATCATGTATTTCTCCAGATCTCCAAAATGTTTTGGACAATCATTCCAAGGTATTTGAGACTCCCAAAGGCCTCCCACCTATTCGTTGTTAGGATATTCCAACACATAGGAAATAGTTAAGTATAACTTGGTCTAGTGTAGAGTTAGGTAAAATTTGTTTCTTTACTATGTACTTTTGTAACTTACAATCTAATGGTAACGATATGTAGTGATCCGATGATTCATTCTCTCCTCGGTATTACTGACACTTGATCCGTGGCTTAACACCCGATTGGTCCATGATCTCTATTTAAAGATCATGGAGGGTCATTTGTAGGGTAACCATTCATGAGAGAATCTTATGTAAATTTTCATTCTTTTATTAATAAATTGCCTGAAGTGGCCGCGTTGGCTCAGGTCGTGGACTGTTTCCCTCTTTGACGGTTTTAACCATGTCAACAACACTGATGTATTGATCTATGATCTATTCGTGAGTGGTGTCCTCTGGTGTTCTTTCTGAGGAACTTACGCTGTAAATTCCTACATGGTATCAGAGCTATTTGAGGGTTGCATCCGTTGGTGATCAAAATCTGAAGCCTGTAGAACTGCATCCGGCTGTAGTTTCCTAGATCTACGTTTTTTACTGCTTTCAGGCTGAGAGGACTGCTCTATTGTGTTAGGAGCATCTATTCCAATGAGGAACCCCTTTCATTTCACGCGAAAAGGTTTTCTGTAGCCCTAGCTATGTCATTTTTAAGATCTGGAGGTATCCAGTGTTTATTTGCAGTTTCTAGTTATTTTCTCTCTGTTTATTTCAGTTTATCTATCTCTTTGTTTTTTAGTACTGGATCTACACCTTTCATTTCTATGTATGCTCTTTGTCCTGTGACTTTGTACGATCTGGGAAAATCAAAAATAGAAAGGAATTTTTTTCCTCATGCATATGCTCTTTTCCACCGCGCCTTACTGTGATCTTGAAAAATTAGAAACATTGAGGAAAATTGTTAGTTTCTGGGTAAAACTAACTTCAAACCATAAGGTTTGTTTTTTTTTGTATCTCCATTTTTGGTTTTGTGGTTTTTTTTTGTAGGCAAAAAAGAGCTTTCTCAAGTAAGCACACACCCCAAAGCTTCAGTGACTAAAACAAAAACAAAAAACCCTCCTTGCTCTTTTCCAAAAATTACTAACCTTTTAAACTAGCTCACTTGGTCCAAAGTTACTTTATGAGAATAGAGGTCTTGAGTTCAAGTCTTTCTCTTTGTTGAGCTAATTAGATTAAGTTTGGAAAGGGTGCATATTTTTTTTAAATATAACATTATCATTCATTCCCGCACTTGGTCGGCTTCTTCAACATCTTTTCTTCAAAAAGCCATAGCTTCTTCATCCAGAAGCCATTTTCAGAGCCGTTTTTTTTAATCAGCCTAATTTTTCGAGATATTTCCTTTGGAATACTTATTTTAAACATCTATAGCTTCAGCTTCTGTTAAAATGGAAAGTCCACGCCAAGTTATTCTTGACAACAGTAACTACTTCCAATGGTGGTCCTACATTGTGGATTTACTTAGAAGTAAAGGTCTTTACAGAATAGCCTCAAGCCAAGAAACCAAACCGAAAGATGAAGATAAGGTAGCCAAATGGAAAAATAGGCAAGATCAAGCACATGGGTTGATAGGGATGTCTATGTTGGGTCCCTATAATACTAGTGATTACCCCATTACTATTGTAGTTGTACCCCTTATTAATATTTTTGTGCCCCTATTGTCTCCATATTGTTATTATTATGCCCCATAGAATCCCTCTATTGTTAATTTTGTGGCTTTATATAATTATTGTTAGGTCAGTTGGGTTATATTGTGACTCCTTGGGCTCCTATATATAGAAAGAAGGTTTTGTCATTTGAATCATCCAAGAATTGTTCATTTATGTAATGTAAAGGAGGTTGCCCCCTCGAATAGGCTGAATTCTAAGGCGTTGATCTATCTTTTCTATCTTTTCTTGAGCTGGTTTCATAACATTTGGTATCAGAGCTTTGGATTCTAGGGTTTCGCTGCTCCAAACAAGTCATCATGGAATTTTTACTATAACTTATTTTCTGCGACGTTTCAAAAGCAGAAAAAAAAACCCATTTGAGAAGAAATCGTACTAAACCTTGGGTCCAAAATTCAGAGCTTTTTGCGCTATATTTGTGGAGATATGATCTGAGGAAGTTGGTCTTTTGCAGACTCCTGAATTACATTCCAAAAAAGTGACCTGGGGAAAATCATCATAACTTTCTCTTTGAGCATCAGATTGAAATTTTGTAAGAAGGTACAGAAATAAGACGGACTGTAGTTTCTTGTGTATATTTTTCAGAGCCAAGGTCGAAACAGGGACACATGGCACATCGTACAAGTTCGCTCTACTAAATTAGTCTATAATTAGGTCACTGTGGGAGATTTGGCATAACTCTTCATTGGAAAATCCAATTGGGGTCAGACTAGTGGCATTGGAAAGAGGACATAGAGGGCTATCGCAGGTCATAATTTCAGAACTGAATGATCCGAAATTACATAGATACATCAGAGGAAATATCGAGCTCCTACAAAGTGAAAAAAGGTGTGTAGATTTTTTAAATTTTTGCTTAACCTTGGTTTGAAAAATTATTTTGAAAGAATTCAAAGGGCATAGTAGAGCATTAGTATCGGTAACTGATGCCCCGAGGAAAGAAAATGCAAACACCTAGTAAGCAATCTGAAAGCTCTAGCATGACTCATGAAGAAGAGGAAGATATGCTACATGATATATCAAAATTACAAGACCAAGTGCAACAAATTTCACTCTCACAAAAGCTAATAGAAGCTAAGATAAATGGCGTGGAATCTAAGATAAAGGGCGTGGAAGCCAAGATTGACGATTTGAAGATAGATTTGAAGGTAGATTTGACAAATTTTCTACAAGAAATACTTACTAATGGTGAAAGGGGAGAAAAGGAAACTCATGATGCAAACAAAGGAAATGTTAATCATGATTCCATAGACTCTAATGTTGGATTGAAGATGCACCATATTCCAAAAATCGATATGAGGAAGTTTGATGGCAAGGATCCCGCAACATGGATATTACAGATGGAGCAATTTTTCGATCTCAATAATGTGCAAAACACACAAAAGGTATGTATTGCAACTTTATATTTGAAACCAAATCAATTTGTATGGTATCAATGGCTTTGCTCTCGTAAAAAATTTATCACTTGGGCAATTTTTACGGAAGAATTGATAGTACATTATGAGGATACAAAAAGCAACACTTTTTTTAGCCAATTGATAAGTCTCAAACAAAAGTGTTCAATAATGGAGCACATTGAGGAGTTCCAAAAATTTAACATAAGGGTAAAAAATATTCCAGAGGAGCATAGGATTGATGTACTCATAGGGTCTTTAAAGGATAATATCCAACATGATGTTCGCCTTTGGAAACTTGATTCATTAGAGAAGGCATTCAGGTTAGCAAGAAAAATGGAAAGCAAAATTATGGCAACTAGGAAGCATACCACTCACAACTATAAAGACGGAAGTGTTGTTGCTGCTAGTCTTCCACAACCTATAAGGTTGACACCACAACAATTGGAAGAAAAAAGAGCAAAAGGGCTTTGTTACAGTTGTGATAGAAAATACAATAAAGGTCATAGGTGTGCTGAGAAGAAATTATTCTACATAGATTGTGAAGAGGAAGAAGAAAAGGAGCAAGAAAGATCAAAAGAAGAGGATATACTCCAAGAACAAAGCCTAGATGAAGAACAAATGAATCTGACCATATCTTGTAATGCATTGGCGGGAATTACCACTCCTCAAACCATCAAGATAGAAGGACAAATCAAAAAGAAAAAGGTAATAGTGTTGATTGATTCAGGAAGTACCCACAATTTTATTCATTGTAAGGTAGCAAAAGAATTGAATTGCTTCTTATATCCAGCACCAGAGTGTCAAGTGATGGTTGCAAATGGAGGAACAATAAATTGCTCCAGAAAGTGCCATAATATCAAGCTATCCATGGGAGAATATGTATTAACTAGCCCAATGCTTTCCATTCCAATGGGAGGTGCTAATGTTGTATTAGGAGTCCAATGGCTACAATCCTTGGGTACAATAGCTTTTAATTTTCAAGAACTTTTCATGAAATTTTCTATGGAAGGAAAGGAAGTTGAATTAAGGGGTATTGCAGGGAAACCGAGAAAGATAATCAGCTCTAACAGTATGACAAAGCTTCTAAAAAAGGAACGAAAAGGTGTAATTGCACAATTATGTTCACTAGATGTTTCCACATTGGAATCATCTATTTCTCCAGATCTCCAAAAAGTCTTGGACAATCATTCCAAGGTATTTGAGACTCCCAAGGGTCTCTCACCTATTCATGATCATGATCATGCTATTCATCTGATTCCAGGAAGTGTTCCTCCAAACATTAGGCCGTACAGATATCCTTATGCCCAAAAGAGTGAAATTGAACGTATGGTTGCAGAAATGCTAGAGGCTGGTATAATTCAACCAAGTCAAAGTTCTTTCTCTGCTTTAGTAGTATTGGTGCACAAGAAGGATGGATCATGGCACATGTGTCCAGATTATAGGGAGCTCAACAAGCTCACTATTAAAGATAAGTTTCCCATTCCTGTCATTGATGAATTACTGGATGAATTGCATGGATCAATTTACTTCACCAAGTTGGATCTTCATTCAGGATATCATCAAATCAGAATGAAGACTGAAGACATTCCGAAAACAGCATTTAGAACTCATGAGGGTCATTATGAATTTTCGGTCATGCCTTTTGGCCTTACCAATGCACCTTCAACATTTCAAGGTTTGATGAATTCAATTTTCAAACCATTCCTTAGAAAATTTGTGTTAGTAGTTTTTGATGATATACTAATCTACAACAAGTCTTGGAAGGATCATGTTGAACATGTTGACAGGGTGCTACAACTATTGGAGGAGAAACAATTATATGCAAAAAGATCCAAATGTTTCTTTGGAGTATAAGAGGTGGAATATCTGGGTCATATTATATCTCATGGAGTTAAGGTAGACCCTCACAAAATTAAAGCCATTAAGGAATGGAAAATCCCCACATCCATAAAGCATCTGCAAGGATTTCTCGGGTTGACAGGGTATTATTGCAAGTTTGTTAAGAATTATGGGAGAATAGCAACACCTCTAACAACACTATTGAAGAAAGATGCATTTTCATGGACTCCAGAAGCAACAAAGGCCTTCTAACATCTTAAAGAGGCAATGTGCCAAGCACCTGTCTTAGCTACACCAGACTTCACAAAAACCTTTATTGTGGAATTTGATGCTTCAGGAAATGGAATTGGTGTTGTTTTAATGCAAGATGAAAGACCCATTGCTTTTGAAAGTCGTCCAATCAAGGGAAAGTTTTTACATAAAGCTATTTATGAGAAGGAAATGTTGGCAATACTCCATGCACTTAAGAAATGGCGACCCTACCTAATGGGAAGACACTTCAAGGTAAAAACGGATCATGATAGCCTTAAATACTTTTTAGAACAAATATTATCCTCTAAAGAGCAACAAAAGTGGGTCACAAAGATATTGGGTTATGACTTTGAAATCATCTACAAAAAAGGGAAGCAAAATGTGGTGGCAGATGCACTCTCAAGAAAGGATGAGGATGTGGAAGCATTGTTGTGTGCCATTTCTATTATCCAACTAGATTGGATAAACGAAGCAAGGGAGGAATGAAGAATGATGAAGAAGTGTGGGCACTTATTCGAAAGTTACAACAAGATTCCAGTACGTCAAATACATTTAGCTGGAATTCGTTATGGTACAAAGATCGCTTATACCTCTGTAAGAATTCCCAGCTAAAACAAAAGATTCTTATGGAATTTCACACTTCTCCCTTAGGAGGGCACTCGGGGTTTTTAAAAACTTACCACAGGGTTAAGAAGGAATTTTTTTGGGATGGCCTTAAATCAGATATTCAAAAGTTTGTGGCAAAATGTTTGGTTTGCCAACAAAATAAAGTTGAAACATTTAAGACACCGGGTCTATTACAACCTTTATCCATTCCAAGCCAACGTTGGGAGGAGGTTTCAATGGATTTTATCATAGGTTTACCCAAGTCTGAGGGAAAGAGTGTCATCATGGTGGTAGTTGACAGACTTACCAAGTATGCACACTTTTGTGCATTATCACATCCATTTAAAGCCAGTACAGTTTCTACTGCATTTATGGAAACAATTCAAAAGCTACATGGAAACCCAAAGATTATTGTAAGTGACAGAGATCCCATTTTCACTGGAAATTTTTGGACAGAATTATTTTCTTGTCTTGGTACTCAGTTAGCTCATAGCTCATCTTATCATCCTCAATCTAATGGGCAAACTGAGATAGTAAACAAATGTTTGGAAGGATATCTTCGTTGCTTTGTATCTGATAAACAGACACAATGGGTCAAATGGTTGCCTCTGGCTAAATGGTGGTATAACACTTCCTTCCATACAGCAACAAAATCACCCCATTTATGGCACTTTATGGGTATCAGCCACCATCCATCACATCATATTTAAGAGAAAATTCTAAGGTTCAAGCAGTGGAACATCACATCGAACATCAATAACAAGTCCTCCAACTCTTAAAGGATAACCTCATGTTGGCACAGAATAGAATGAAACAATAGGCAGATCAACATCGCAGCGAAAGAAGTTTTGATGTAGGTGATTAGGTATTCCTACGGCTACAACCATATAAGCAAATGTCCCTCAAGCAGGCTAAGAAGGATAATAAATTATCACCAAAGTATTATGGTCCGTACAAGGTGTTGCAAAAGATTGGTACTATGGCATACAAATTGGAGCTTCCTGCAACTTCTCGATTGCACCCAGTTTTCCATGTTTCATGTTTAAAGAAGGTTATAGGCAATAAGCTCCCAGTTCAAACAATATTTCTAGAACTTGACGAGGAAGGAAAAATTATATTGGAACCAGAAGTAGTCACGGAAACAAGAACTCGACAGCTACAAAATCGATCAATTTCAGAGTATCTTATCAAGTGGAGGAACTTATCTGCTGAAGATTCCACATGGGAGGATTAGAATTTTATACAGAAGCATTTAGAACTACTCAAGCATTGAGGACAACACTTTTTTGAAGGAGAGGGGCATGTTGGGTCCCTATAATACTAGTAATTACCCCATTACTATTGTAGTTGTACCCCTTATTAATATTGTTGTACCCCTATTGTCCCCATATTGTTATTAATGTGCCCCATAGAATCCCTCTATTGTTATTTTTGTGGCTTTATATTATTATTGTTAGGTCGGCTGGGTTATATTGTGAGTCGTTAGACTCCTACATATAGAAAGGAGGTTTTGTCATTTGAATCATCCATGAATTGTTCATTTATGTAATGTAAAGGAGGTTGCTCTCTCGAAGAGGCTGAATTCTAAGGCATTGATCTATCTTTTCTATCTTTTTTTGAGCTGGTTTCATAACAGTCTATTTCTTCAAACCTTAGATTCCATATTGCAGAACTTGATACTCCTAATGAAGTAATGAAACAGATCACTAAAGTTTTTGAAATTAAAAATGAACTTAGAGTCCATCAACTTGAAAATGAGTTGCTTACATTGGACCCCAATAATTTTTCTTCCATTGAATATTTTTTGTCCAAGTTCAAGACCCTTAGACTTCTCTTGGAAGTTGTTAAGGTTAAGAAAGAAGATGATAACCTTATCTATTCCATTCTTACTAAGTTGGGACTAGCCTACTCTGTGTTTGTTTCCACCTTCCATTCTAAAAGAGAAGCCTTCATTTCTCAAGGACAAGACTACAAGTCCCCTTCCATTGATGTCTTTTGTGATTCTTTAATAAGAGAACAAGAAAAAATCTTACACCTTGGTCTTCTTAATCTTGGAAACTCTTCTAAGAAAGCCTTAGCCACCCAGCAGTAGCCAAATTCGAAGAATCCTAAGAAGTTGTATCCTAAAAAGAATGTTCCTAAACCAAACAAGGGTCCTAAGCAATTTCATTCTCCAATTGAAAAATCATTTCAACAAAATGATAAGGTAAATAAAGGCAAAGGGAGGAAGACCGATAGACATTGCCACTTTTATAATCGAGATGGCCACTTAGATTCCAAATGCTTTAATAAGATGGAAGCCTTGGAAGTAGCAATGAAGAAGCATAACATCCATTTGGAGCACTCTTCAACTTCAACTTCATCTTCAGGAATCGCACATTCTGCATGTGGTTTTCAAACATCTCGGTCTAGATACGCACTAAATTTATCTTCTTCATCTAATTCTCATGAGTTGCTCATTGATTTTGGAGCTTCTTATCAAATGGCCAAAAACAAAGCCATGTTTTCTTCTTTAAATGATTGTAACACCAAAAATATATTTGTTGGTGATGATAGATCTCTTAGTGTTATAGGGACTAGAACTATTCATATAGACAATGGTCAATTTAATGATGTATTATGTGTTCCAACCTTATCTTGCAACCTTCTATCTGTATATCAAATAACTCATTCAAGTGAAGGTAAAATCGTTGCATTTTCACCTCATGATGTTTTAATTAAGGACCTAAGAGATCCTAGACAGATTTTAGCTACTGGAATTGTTGATGATTCTACAAGGTTGTATAAGTTTAACAACTTTGGGTCATCAAATCTTCCCTCGGTATTTGTTGCTCATAATGATGAAGTGAGCAAACTTTAGCATGAGCGATTTGGTCACTTAAACTATCACTCCCTTCAGAAACTATGTAAAGAAAATATGGTGACAGGTCTTCCAATGGTATCTTGCAGAGATGGTGTTTGTTCCGAATGTGTACTTGGAAAACATCATCGAGATAGTTTTGAAAAACGTGCCTCTTGGCACGCCTCAGCCCCATTATATCTTGTGCATAGTGAGTTATGTGGTCCACTTCTAGTTGTTTCATTCTATGGCTACAATTATTTCTTAACTTTCATTGATGATTTCTCTAGACGCACTTGGGTATACTTCTTAAAACTCAAGAGTGAAGTATTTAACATGTTCTTGGCCTTTAAGGCCTTCGTTGAAAAACAATCTGGACATAAAATTCTTAAGCTAAGCTCTGATAATGGTGGAGAATATGTTAACAACAAATTCATCAACTTTTGCACTGAGAATGCAATTCAAATGCAACATATTGTTCCATATACTCTACAACAAAATGGTGTAGCTGAAAGGAAGAATCGCACCTTAAAGGAAATGGCTAATTGTATGCTTCAATCTAAAGGACTTAGTCTTAATTTTTGCGTAGAAGCAATTAACTGTGCAAATTACATAATAAATCGCACTCCTACAAAAGTTTTAAAGAATATCACTCCAGAAGAAGTATGGAGCTCAGTTAAACCATATGTAAGTCACTTTCGTGTTTTTGGAAGTGAAGCACTAGCCCATATTCCAGATGAGAAACATAAATCTTTAGAACCTAAGAGTCAAAAATATATTTTTGTTGGATATTTTGAAGATGTCAAAGGATACAGACTTATTCCACTTAAGTCCAAAAATGTTATCATTAGAACAGATGTAAAGTTTTCTGAAAATATATCGGCCTACGAGCCTAGTTTGGTGGATGTGACACCTCTCTCTATCCCTTCTACTTCTGAAAATATTTCTTCTTCAGATCATGACAGCAAGGATGACAATCCTCCCCCACCTTCTCAGGACCCTCTTTCAGCTCCTCAGCTTCCAAAATGGGTACGTTCTGCTCGGGATGCAGTAGGTGCTCTTGCTGGTGATCCTACAGATCAACAACGTACATGTTCTCAATTCGATAGAGCCTCTTCTTTACTGGCTCAAGCTTCAGCTAATTATGATTCTGACACCTTTGTATAAGCTTCATACCATACAGATTGGGACACAGCTATGAATGAAGAATATCGTTCATTATTGGCAAATGATACATGGGATCTTGTTCCTCTACCAAGGGGACGAAAACTTGTTAGATTCAAATGGGTTTACATAACCAAGTATGGACCAGATGGAAAAGTTGATAAACATAAAGCTTCTCTTGTTTCTAAGGGTTTTTCACAAGTAGAAGGTATTGATTATACTAAAACCTTCTCCCTTGTTTCCAAAATGAACTCTATCCACCTTGCTCTTTTCCTTGTTTCCTCTTTCAAATGGGAAGTCCATCAGATGGATGGTATATCTACCTTCTTGCATGGGGACTTGCATGAATAAATCTATGTGGAACAACCTACTAGCTTTATAAAAATAGACTCTAGCCTTGTATGTCGGCTTAAGAAATCCCTTTAAGGTCTCAAGCAAGCCCCTTGAGCTTGGTCTGCCAAAATGGATAGCCTTCTTTTAGAAACTAGCTTTTCTAGTTGTCATACTCACAAGACTGTCTACACCAAAAAAGTGGGCAAGTCTCTTATCATTCTTGTTCTTTATGTTGATGACCTTATCCTTACTGATAGTGATCCCAACCTTATAAACCATGTGAAGTCTAGTCTTAAAAAGAAGTTTGAAATTACAGACTTAGGACACTTGCATTATTTTCTTGGTCTTCAAGTCTTGCAATCCAAGGAAGGTATTTCCCTTTACCAATCCAAGTATGCCTGTGATCTTCTACGCCATTTTCACATGGAAGACTGTAAGTCAGCCCCTTCTCCCTTTCAGTCTAGAACCAAAATTTCAGTCACGTGTACTTCACCTGAAGTTGATGCTACCTTATACTGTCAACTTGTAGGAAAACTTTTGTATCTGACCCATACTCGTCCTGACCTTTCCTTTGTTGTTGGCCTTATTTCTCGATTTATGCAAAACCCCCATGAAAGTCATTGGAAATCAGTTAAAAGAATACTTCGTTATGTTCGAGGTACAGTTTAGTTTGGTATTCATTACAGTGCCAAAGCATCTCCTCTATTGGTTGGTTTCACTGATTCCGATTGGGCTAGTGACCCTAATGATCGGAAGTCTACTACAGGTTATGTTTTCACTCTTGGTTCAAGACCTATTACATGGGATTGCAAGAAACAAAGTGCCATTTCTCTTTCTTCAACAGGGGCAGAGTATCGTGGTGTCGTAGAAGCTGATAAGGAAGCCCTGTAGCTTCATCGGATCCTATCAGAGTTTGGGTTTCAGCAGCAGCATCTGACTACACTTTGGTGTGATAATCAAAGTGCCATTCAACTATGCAAAGATCCAGTCCAAAATTAGCACAGCAAACACATTGAACTGCACATGCACTTCATCATAAATCTCATTCATGACCATGTTCTTGAAGTGCAATATTGTTCAACAGATGATTAAGTTTCAGACATCTTTACAAAGGCTCTCACAGAGGTGAAGTTTACTAAACTTCGATTTATGGTTGGAGTTCAGGAAGTTGTCACTAAGGGGGAATAGGCTATAATGCCTCCTTCCTTCTCCTATTGTGTCATATTTGTACATCCTTCAATCCTATCCCAAGTTGTTTCTAAGGGGGGATGTTAGGATATTCTGACACATAGGAAATAGTTAAGTATAACTTGGTCTAGTGTAGAGTTAGGTAAAGTGTGTTTCTTTACTATGTCCTTTTGTAACTTACAATCAGACAGTCACGATATGTAGGACACTTGATCCGTGGCTTAACACCCGATTGGTCCATGATCTCTATTTAAAGAGCATGGAGGGTTAATTGTAGGGTAACCATTCATGAGAGAAGCTTATGTAAATTTTAATTATTTTATTAATAAGTTTCCTGAAGTGGCCATGTTGGCTCAGGCCGTGGACGGTTTCCCTCTTTGAGGGTTTTAACCACATCAAAAATATTGGTGTATTGATCTGTGATATGTTTGTGAGCAGTGTCCTTGGTGTTCTATCTCACGAACTTACCCTGTAAATTCCTACATTTTTTATCATGATCATGCTATTCATTTGATTCCAGGAAGTGTTCCCCCAAACATCAGGCCTTATAGATATCCATATGGCCAAAGGAGTGGGAACTCATTCAAAAGTTCCAGAAGATCCCATTTCAAACAATATTGTGAGAACTTGAGAAGGAAGGAAAAATCATATTGGAACCTGAAGCAATCACAAAACCGAGAAATCAACAACTATGAAATAGATCAATTTCAGAGTATCTAATCAAGTGGAAGAACCTACCCACTGAAGATTCCACATTGGAGAACAAGAATTTATACAGAAGCATCAAGAACTACTCAAGCGTTGAGGACAACACTTTTTGAAGGAGAGGGGCATGTTAGGTCCCTATACTACTAGTGTAACCCTTATTATTATTACTACAATCCCCTTATTATATTGTTGTGCCCATGTAGTCCCCATATTGTTATTATTGTGCCCCATAGAAGCCCACTATTGTTATTATTGTTCCCTTACATTATTATTGTTATGTCAACTCTGATTATATTATGACCCCTTAGACTCCTATATATAGAAAGGAGGTCTTGTCATTTGTATCATCTAATAATGGTTCATTTGTGTAATGTAAAGGAGGTTTCCCCCTCAAAGAGGCTTATTTCAAAGGTATTGTTCTATCTTTTTGTGAGCTAGTTTCATAACATATTTTCTCTAACTTGATTCATGATTGTGTTGAGACATATATGGATGATTTCAAAGTGTATGGAAATTATTTTGAAGAATCTTTAGAGAAAATTGAAAAATTCCTTATTAGATGTCAATAAAATAACCTTTATTTAAGCAATGAAAAATGTTTTATGATGTTTAATGAAGGTATTTCTTTAGGACATCACATTTCAGGTATTAGTATTAAAGTTGATTTAGTAAAGATTAAAGTCATTACCAATTCGACACCCAAATCTCAAAAGAAGGTAAGGAAATTTCTTGAATTTGCCAGATATTATAGGAGATTCATAGAAATTTTCATAAAAATACCCTCACCACTTTTTAAATCACTTACTAAATATTTTGAATTTTATTGGGATTCTTCATGTCAATTAGCTTTTGATTCATTAAAGAAAAAAAATTCTGAAAAATCTATCTTAAGAGGGAAAAAACGTTCCCTCCATTTCCACATCTCTACAGATGCTCCAAATAGAGATCTAGGACATGTACGTGGAGAAAAGGACCAACAAACTCCTATGAAATTAAGTAAAATTTTAACTCATGTTGAGTTTAATTATACAGTTACTGAAAATGAGTGTTTAGTAGTAATCCATTCCATAGATAAATTTAATCATTATATCGCTAGATATGAAACTTTAATTCATATTGATCATTCTACCATTAGATATTTTATGAATAAACCTATGGATAATGGTAAAATTACTAGATGGATTTTATTATTACAAGAATTCAATATCACTATATTGGATAAACCTAGAAAGAAAAACATATTTGTTAACTTTCTTTCTAGAATCCAAAATACTAATACAACAGTTCCTGTAGAGGATAATTTTTCTTATGAACATATTTCTAAGGTTTCTACTAAATATCCTTGGTTTGAAAATATGGTTAACTATTTGGCAATATGAAAGTTCCTTCACAATTATCATCCAAATAAAAATAAAAAGTTATGATATCCAATGCACCTTACTCTTAGATAAAAGGAGAATTATATCAAACAAGACTATATATAATCATCAAAAGTTGTGTACGAGAACATGAAGTACCATATATATTAAAATCATGTCATGATGAGCCATGTGAAGGAAAATCCATTGATAGAAGAACTACATATAAAGTTCTCTCTAGATATTTTTGGCCTACCCTTTTTAAGGATACCAAAGAATATCTGAAAAGATGTGACAGTTTTTCAAAGAATGGATAAACCATTTCAAACTGGTGAAATGACTCTATTGCCTCGGGTATTGATAGAGCCATTTGAAAAATGAGCCTTAGATATTTTATGTCCAATTAATCCAACATCCAAATAGAAAAGGTGCATTCTTGTTTGTTCTAATTATGTCACTAAATAGGTAGAAATTAAATCCAACATCCAAATAGAAAAGGTGCATTCTTGTTTGTTCTAATTATGTCACTAAATAGGTAGAAATTAAATCTTTAAATTCTGCTATTGAAAATGTTGTTGTAACATCTTTTTTTGAGGATATATTTACTCATTTTGGTATCCCAAGAGAAATTATTACAGATCAGGGTGCATAGTTCACATCCAAACTTGTTAAAAGTATCATGGAGCATTATAAAATCAAGCATCAAAAGTATATTCCATATCATCCACAAGCCAATGGACAAGTGGAGTCAACAAATAAAGTTCTCGAATTTATTTTGACCAAGACAGATCATCTACATCAGAAAGATTGGGTAGATAGACTTCCAAAAACACATCAGGCATACTGGAAGACATGAGAAAATGCTAGTGGACACACACCATATGAACTTGTATATCAAAAGAAAGTTTTTATTCCTATATTTTTCCAAGTTGAGACATACAGAACAATAGAAAATTTGGGGCTAGATCTATTTGAATCCCAAAAGAAAAGTTTAGCATAATTGAATGAATTAGATGAAATTATACAAGATGTCATTCAAAGAACGAACATCATCTAGCAGCAAGAACAAGGTGCCATGAAAAACTCATCAAGTTGAAGATGTTCAAACCAATTTATTTGGATATTTTATTTGATTTAAAATCTAAATAATTTTAAGGAAATTTCCAAACACATAGGTTAGGCCCTTATGAAATAGAAGAAATATTTGAGAATGGATCAGTTAGAATCAAAAATATTGATGAAGAAATAGTAATTTTTCTTGTTAATGGGCATAGACTAAAATTGTATCAAAAGCCCCAAACAAGAAAAGAATTTATTCAAAATATCCAGCAGAATTCAGAGATGGAGATGGTGGGAAAAGGAGATCATACTCCCTTACCACCAAACTCAATTGAATTTATTTTCCTTGCAAAAAAAAAAAAATTTAAATAAATAAATAATTAATTAAAATTAAATTAAATAAATAAATAATAAATAATAATAAAAAATACAGTTATTAAAATCCAGATGTTGGTATAACTATATAGAGACTCCTAATTAAAAACCAAGATTTTGGCAATCAAGATTCTCCCCTTCTTTCTTAAAAACTTCTTGCAAAATTTGAATTTATATTTCCAGCTTGAAGACCTTATTTCCTTGAAGAAGATCTAAAGAGCTACTGGAAACAACATGAGAAGATTATATTGCAAATATCTACATCAAATTTTTAGAGTAAGTTTAATATTTTTAGCTTGTTAAATTTATGTGGCCGAAAGAATTTCAGTAGCCATTCACTTCCACCAGAGATCCAAGTAGTAGACATAGTCCAACTTTCACCTTAGTATTAAATTTCCAAACTTCCTAAAAGGTAACAAAGGTAAAAACATTAGTTTTTCTTTATTAAAGTTAAAATATATAACATATAATATTTGGGCATGTATATTTTTAACCTAAGCTCAAAAGTGGCCAAATAAAAAAGCCTCCTTACTAATAAATTTTGGGAAAATTGTTCCTTATTTTCCTGATCCTCGAATCATTTCATATCTAACTCCATTTATCAAGCCACTAAAAATAATTCTAAGATATTAATCATGAAATCATCACTGATTTTATCAATGAATCACATAATAATTAAGGGGATTGGAGGGTCCCATTTCCATTCTACCCCTGCCAATACGAATCATAACTCACCACCTTTCCCATTTTCATCCCACTATAAACACTAACCTTATTATCTTCCTCCATCGCAACCATTCCACCACTTGTAATATTAACTAAAAGAGAATTTCAAAGCCTAAAATTTCCAAACACTGAAGATGGGCATTTTCATCTGAGTGAGCGAGTCAGTGAGATCTTTCTTGAGACATATCCTAAATATAGAAGGAAATTACAAAGAGACAGGTGGCTCAAGTTTTATGAGAAATTTCAAGGTCACAGTGTGGAGATGACAAGAGAATTTGCAAGAGATTTTGATGGTTTTGAGGTTGAAATCGTAGATATTAGATTGAGGGTAACAAAGTCCTTTATAGAGAAAGCCACAAAGCTACCGAGAATGGAGAAGATTGGTTTAAATATCAAATTATTAGGGGTGACTCATGGAAGATCCTAATTGAAAATCCTAAGATGGACATTACTAGATGTAAAAAGGGAATATCAGTGGCCACGTTCAAAAACAAGTGGAGAAATATTTTCTACATCCTCCGGAAGTTCATTACATGTCAAGGAAGGTATGGCATAGTTTTCTTATACCACATTAGGCTTCTCATACATTTTTAGAAAGGTATCGAAATCAATATAGCCTATTACTTGATTAATGGTCTCAAGTAAATGGATTTTAACATATTAAGGAATTATCAAAATATAGATATGAGTATTTATCATTTTGGTTTGGTAAAAATTATGGTTAAAGAGGAATTGAGGGTTTTAAATGATGATTGGGAAGACTCTCTCATAGGAAATCATTTTAAAGAAATATCTAAGGAGACAAGTAACCATGGATATAAAAGAAGATGCAGGAGAGATAGTTTTTTTTTTCAAAAAATTCAAATCCTAACCCTACAAAGAAAAATACAGAAGTAATGGGAACACCAGCATATGAATCAGTGGAAATTGAACTTATAGAATCAGAGGAGCCCATGGAAGGTTTAGCATTGGAATTTGTAAATGTCCCTGAGAACGATGAAGCCCCAATTCTCAACTCCAAAGAACAAGGTGAATCATCAAACCCTAAGGAAATAAAAGAAAAAGGTACAAGATCAAAGTGATAAACCAAGGCTTAGAAAAATACAATTTTAAATGCAATAAATAAATTGGTGAGAACATAGGTAAAAATCCCTGCAAAACAAAAAAAGCATGATGTCGCTATCAAAATACTTTAGAGAAAAAGTAAACTAAGAGGAAAATTTCCAAGGGAATAAGTGATCTAGAAAGAAAAAATAGATACATAAGGAACTTGAATTATGAAGAAATAGGGTAATAAAAATAGAATTTTTTAAAAAAAAATAATAAAAGTCTTAGAAGTGTCCAACCCTGTTTCATCACCAACAAAATAAGGAAAAGAAAGTCTAGAGATTGTTAGGGTTCAAAAAGGTTTATGATTACATCAATTCCTTGGAACAAGGAGCACATAATGAAAAGGTACAAAATATCTCACTTTCATGAATATTCTCTTTATGATGATATACCTACATCTCCAATCTATGGTTCAGCACAATCTGATTTTCCTTTCAACATTCCTATGGAAGAAGATATAATAAAATCACTGAAGGAAGAAATAGGAGAGCTTAAGGTATTAGAAAGACACATTAAAAGATATAATGAGAAACTTTAATAACATAATCACAAAATTTTTAAAAGAATGTATCATTGGTATCACAAGAACTCCAAGCTAAAGAAGGCCAACGAGGCATTACATTTAAAGATTAAAGCCAAAAATCTAAGATGCTTATGAGGAAACTAAGATGGGAATTTGAAATGAAAAAGAAAGGAACTAAAACACCTTGTATATCTGTATGCAAGCATATGATACTATACTCTAAATCTAGAAGATGACAAATATTTTGCAATTTTATCAAGTGTATGTGGGCATGCAATATCTTAAGTGTGGGGGAATGATGGGCTAAGAAATTAGCATCTTTTTCTCAACTTGCTATTGTAGTTTTGACTATCTTTATCTCACAAAATCCTCCATATTTGTCCTTTCTACATAAATTCGTCACATTCCATATGTACATATGCCATTTGAGCTACAAAAGGTTTCATAGAGGTAATGAGTCCATTATTCTATATTGTTGTATTTTTCCTTTATAAAAATAGGCTAATATGTAACCATTACATAAATTAACAAATTATGTAGCTCCTTTGTGAACTTGAAGCAGATTCAATGGTTAGTGCATCTTTAGAATAAATTTATACAAACCTTTCTAAGATAGATGGAAAAATATGATGAGATGGTTATCAACCTATCTAGTGCACCAAAGAAGTGGTTGAGTAATCACAATAACAATGTCAAAGTCTAGTTCAAACAGTCATGTGGCAGAGGTATAATATTTGAGGACCATTACATGGTAGTATGTCAAGTATCGCATGAGCATGATATTTTTGCAAGATTACACGATTGAGAACACTAAAGAATATCATGTAAATGGTTGTGTTCATATGAACTTGTGCATGAGCTAAGTCACAAGTGAGTCATCAGATCTGAATCTAAAGACTAGCAGTAAAACACTTAGTCATAACCTTTACTATAATTTATAGCGTTCAAACTTTGAAGACTATTATTTTCTAAATCTTTATATAATGATCTCACTCAATAGAGTAAGGACACACAAACTTTAAGATTTTGAATTATTATATGGATCGTTTTCATATGATATAATTACAATCAGTTGATGTTTTCCTCCATCGCACATATGCATATATGAGCTGATATATAGTTATTTTTTGTGCTTTCTTAAAGCTCATGTGATCACCAGGAGGGCCCCCTTGTGGACATATGATGTTGTTTTGTAACACATTTTCCTTATTGTCTCAAATTTTTTTTATTTCATCTCTTACCATAGATTTAGATACTCTATTTTTATAGAAATACAATGTTTTTGTTAAAGCATTGATTTATAAACATCATCTCTTAACCAATGTTATAGTCATTTAATAAGTTCTTGAAAAACTCTATAAAAGAAAGTTGCATTCATACTATTTTCATTTATGCATTAAGAATTTTGATTTGCACATTCATTACTTGTGGTTATGTGAATAGAATCAGATTTCATTTTATGCTTATTTAAATGCTTTTCTAGAATAAAATTTACAATCTTTTATAGAATAAGTTTAAATACTTTCATAGAAACAGATTTCAAATTCTTTCCTAGATTAAATTTACAAGCTTTCCTATATTTATTTACAATCTTTAATAGATTAAATTTACTCGCTTTCCTAAATTAAATTTCCATGCTTTCAGAGACTAAATTTATTCGCTTTTCTAGATTAAGTTTTCCATGGTTTCACAGATTAAATTTACTCACTTTCCTAGATTAAGGTTCCATGCTTTCATAGACTAAATTTACTCATTTTCCTAGATTAGATTTATATGCTTCCATAGAATAATATTTCCTTTTATGTCATTTTTCTTGCCTTCATTAAATAGAATTTTCTTGCATGTCAATTTGTTTCCGACAAAAGTAGAAACTAATTCCTTGCATATACTTTATCATATACTTCATAAGTTTACAAACTGAGATTGATAATTTAATGTAATATAATTTCAGCATAATCAAAATTGACTGACAATTATTATCTACCTCATGCGATTATTTCCTCTTTTCCTATTCATTTAGGAGGGATAATTATTTCTATTGAATTACAAGTAGTTGACATGAAGTTCAACTACAATATTCTATTGGAGCACAATTGTTTCTATGTTATGCAAGCCATGGTTACCACACTTTTTTGGTTGTTTTGCTTCCCTTAGAAAGGATTGATGTTGCAATGCAATAGTTGACTTATTATTATGATGACACAATTGATTCTCTAGAATATGCAGTCCCTTTGGTTGATCAATCTCAATAGGCCAATGATAATTTTTGGATTGAAATGTATTTTTCCTTAAATAGAAAATTTTAACTTCTCACCCACTATTTGCATATATCAACACCATATTTACTAACTCCACTTCATCAGAAGTTCAATATGTTGGTTGTGAAGCCTTATTATCTTCCTAATTCAGAGGTATTATTTTATCCATTTTTGGAACCAAATTCCTTATGAGGGTTCGAGGGGGGATTTCCCTCATACAATTAGCATCAAAGCTTCCAAGGGGGTGGTGAAAAATATTTGGAGCCCCCCCTAGTAGGGGTTCAAGGGAAGTGCCCTCCTAAAGAGAATTTTTTGAAAAAAATTGCTTGTAAATATTGTAAGTTCATATTCAATCTATATTTTTCATCATTAGGTCACATATCTAAAGGTATATGTTATATTAGGGATTTTTTCCCTAGATGGGAACCCTCGTTTTCTAAGGGAATTGTATTGCAGTTGTGTATTATTGAGATGGCATTGTAATTGAGAGAGAAGTGATTGTGAGAGAGAGAAGAGGAGGTTGAAATGGATGTGCTACAAGTTGTAATCCCTTCACTTTTCTAAATAGAATAAAAAGGAAAGAATGACTATTTCTATGTCGAAGTAGCCCAAATTGGGTGAACTACATATATTGGTGTCTCATTTGTATTGTTTCATTCTATATTTTATTTCCAAATTCATTTTGATTTTACTACTCTATGATTTTATTCTTGATAGCTGGAATTAGAGCTTGCGGATTATTTGGATGATAAAACTCATAGGAAAGGTTGGTTTCTAGTTAGAGTAGGAGTGATGGAAGAAGAATGTTTTAGGATTGAGAAGTTTAACAACCAATTATTAGCTATGGAATATGCAAATTAAATATTACTTATATTTAAGAATTTGTTTTCTATTAGTGGGTGGCATTATAGGAAATTTCGGCCTAAAAGTGGTCTTCTAAGGAAAATTAATAAAATAATAAAAAATTAATAAAATTACAGAAAAATTATAAAATAAGAGTTATGACTTTTCGAGTGGAAAGAAGAAAACTATTTTTTTATTGTATTTTTGGATTATCCTCTTATAAATTTACCCAAGTTTCAAGTGTAGACACTTGTTGGATGCGGAAATTAAATTATGCATCCAATGAGTACCCATTATGCATCCTTTTGAGAAGACCCACATTGATAAAAATTGAATATACATTAAAAAAATGTGTTCAACGTGTTTTTTAATGTATATTCAATTTTTATTAATGTGGGTCTTCTAAAAAGTATGCATAATAGGTACTCGGTGGATGTGGAATTTATGCATCCAACAAGGGTCTACACTTGGAATTTGAGTAAACATATAAGGAGATAAGCCAAAAATACAATTAAAAAAGTAGTTATTTATTTTCACTCCAAAATATTTACATGCACCACTTTTTAAATTTAAAGTATTTTGGTTGGTTTACATGTTTTGTACATGAAAATTCATGGGAACTTTTAGACTGAAATTTCCTCTAATGAATATTAAAAAAGAGAACGATTATGAGACATAGAATGGAATATTCTTGATCGAAATGAACTAGGAACAATATATTTGTTACTAGAAGTATTAGTGGCTTTCAATATTTTAAAAGAAAAGACAATGGAGAATTTGATGAAGGAATCGACCAAATTGTGCAAAAAACTAACCTTAAATTTCAACAAGGTATTTCTTATGAAGCGTTTATTTAATATGAACATTTCAAAAGGTGGGTTTGTTGCTAATCATTTAAATAATTTAACAGTCATCAGTAAATTAAGTTCTATAGGATTAAACTTTGATGATGAGGTTAGGTATTTTCTTATTTCTAAGTGCTCATTGTGAGAAAACTAGAATGGCCTGGTCATGGTTGAGAGTAATTTTGTATCTTGTTCAAACACTTTATAGTTTGATGATGTTGTTAGTGTTGTTGTTGGAGAGAAAATGTGACATACAAGGACATGTAAAGCCTTAGGTAATGCTTCAACTACAAATAATCGAAGAAGACAATAGGAGAGAGGAAAGAGCCAAGATAATCGTAGAAGGTATAATAAGGGTAGATCCAAATCCAAGGGGAGGCTAGATTGTTGGAATTGTGTCAAGAAAGGACACAATAAGAAAGATCGCTTCTCTCTAAAATAAAATCAAATAAAATAAAAAAGGATATGGATAATAGGAGAATAATAAGGAAGAAAATGTAGCAGGTGATGTGTTATAAAATGCTTTAATCCTTTTAGTATATAACATTGTTCATTATCAAGTGATATATGCTTAATTTGATGCCACACCCAATAGGAAATATTTTTAAGATTATGTTCAAGGTGATTTTGGACAAGTTTATTTGGGTGATAATGAACAATGTAAAACATTGGGACAGGATCGGGTATGGATAAAATTATAGAATGGAAACTATTGGTTGTTGAAAGAGGCAAGGAATTTCCTTGAATTAAGAAGAAATCTAATTTCAACAAGTTGGTTTGGAAGTGAAGGTTATACAGTTAAAATTACAAGAAAATCATGGAAGGTAACTAGAGGATATTTGATAATAGAAAAAGGAGAGAAGGTAGTTACATTGTGTTTATAAATTGGTAATGCTAAACTTTCTATTGCTCGAGCTTCTACAAGAGAAGGTAAAACATTATGGAATCACAGTCTCGGGCACATAAGTTAGAAGGGGATCCAGATTCTCCACTCAATGAAATTATTTCCATATTTGAATAAGGTTAATTTAGACTTATGTGAGCATTTTGTTTATGGAAAACATAAAAGAAATAGATTTCTCAAAGTTGGCAAGGAAAAGAAGATTGGAAAGTTAGTGCTTGTGCATATAGAATTATGGGGACCATCTCACGTATCATCTCTTGGTGTTCCTTATATCATGTTGCTTGTGCTGATGATGAAACTGGGAAAACTTGGTTTTACTGCATTAGAAACAGATATAATGTATTTGATACTTTTAATATATGGAAAAATTTGGTTCAAAATGAGATAGGAAATATGTTGAGGTGTCTTAGATCAGATAATCAAGGTGAATATTTCAGCAAGGAGTTTGATAGTTATTGTTCATACCATGATATTGTAGAGAGAAGATAGTTGTAGAAATACCATAATAAAATGGTGTGTCAAAAAGTATGAACAAGACAATCATGGAGCATGCAAGGAGTATGAGATTGCATGCAGGATTTCCCTTACAATTTTGGGCATATGTAGTTGATGCCATTGTTTAATTAGTAAATAAAGGGCCTTTTTTCCTTAGTTGATGGAAGCATCCCAGATGAGGTATGGATAGGTAAAAAGGTAAAGGACTCATTTTTTAATACTTTTGGTTGTAAAGAATTTTTCCATATTGATATATAAAATAAAACAAAGCTTGAGGAAAAATCCAAGAAGTGCACTTTTACCACATATGGAGTTAATGATTTTGGATATTGCTTATGGGATTATGAAAATCACAAAAACATTAGGATTAGAGATTTGTTATTTAATGAGAAGGTCGTATGCAAAGATCAATTACAGAGAAATAAAATAGAAAGGAAAACACATGATACATAGTGCTACTTGAAATCACAAAAAATAAATTCCAAAGGTTCCATAAAATCAAAATGCTCAACAAGAAACAACAAGTACCCCATACTCCTAAAAGTGTGGTTAGAAGATCAATTAGGTTAAGTAGACCCCCTGATTAATATTATCCTTCATTTTATTATGTATTATTGACTGATTCTAGTGAACTAGAAAGATATGAAGAAGAAATGTAGCTACAAACTAGAAAGAAATGGAAACAAGGCATGAAATAAGAGTTCGACTCTTTGGGACACGACCATACTTGGGATTTGCTTCAATTTCCTACAAGTAAAGAAACATTCCAAAATAGATAGGTTTACAGGTTGAAGGAAGAAAATGGAGCAAAATGAGATACAAGGCTAGACTTATTGTAAATGGGTTTGCACAAAATAAAGGTATAGATTTTAATAACATATTTTCTCATGTTTTCAAAATGACTTCAATTAGAAAAAAAAAATGGTTTGACCCACAGGGGATTTGAACCTTTATTTCATGGTTTACATAATACTTCTAACATAGTGATCACCAATAGAGATACCCCTTGTGGGCTTCAATTAGAACTATTTTGAGTTTAGTGGCAGTAGAAGATTTTCATCTTGAGTAGTTAGACGTAAAGATAGCTTTTCTCTAAAGGGACTTGGTAGAAGAGATTTGTGTGCAATAGTGACAAGGATATGAGGTCGAAGGGAAGAAAAAATCAATATGTAGACTGAAAAAGAGATTTCATGGTTTAAAGAAAGCTCCAAGGTAGTGGTATTTGAATTTTGATAGGTTTATGACAAAACAAGATTGTAATAGATGTTAGTTTGACCACTACGTTTATTTTAAGAGACTAGATAATGCAACTTATATTATATTTATATTTTATGTACATGATATTCTTGTTGTGGGGTCTAACATATAGGATATAATTGTGCTCAAGAGAAAACTATCTAATTCATTTTGAATGAAGGATTTGGGTGTTGTAAAGCAAAACCTTGGGATGAGAATAATAAAGATAGAAAAATTCATAAATTAACATTGTCTTAGAGTGAGTACATAGAAATGGTGTTGGAAATATTTAAAATGAAAAATGCAAAACCAGTAATTACACCTTTGGATAGCCATTTCAAATTAACTAAGGAGATGTACCCAAGGACACAAGAGGAGATAGACTACGTGTCCAAGATTCCATATTCATTAGTGGTTGGTAGCTTGGCATATGCAATGGTGTGCGCAAGGCTAGATATTACACATGCACTAGTAATTGTGAGTAGGTATATGAACAGTCTAGGTAAAGAGCATTGGAAGGAAATAAAATGGTTCTTAGGTATTTCCTTTGGAGGTTAAAGAAAAATTCTATAGGGATATTTTGACTCGGATATGGCAAGTGATATAGATAGGAGGAGCACCACAAGGTATGTTTTTACTGTAGGTAGAATAACAATAAGTTGGATTTCAAAATTGAAAATGGTTGTTGCAGTTTTAAAAATAGAACCATAATAGGTTGCTACTACATAGGGCAGTAAGAGAATATTCTGTTATAAAGGTTCATGGAGAAATTGGGAAAGAAGTAGGAGAAAAATGGGTTCTATAACAATAGTGAGAGTTCAATTCATGTCACAAATAATTCAGTGTTTCATTATAAGAATCATCATATATAGCTCAAGTATCATTCTGTATAATAAATTTTGGAAGAGGGGCACCTGAAGCCCAAAAGGATGCATACTAGCCAAAATCCTATAGGCATGTTAAAAAAGGTAGTAACTAAGGAGATATGGAGTTTCTGATTAGTTTCAATTGGTATTCAAGTAAGATGATAAAGATGAGAAACTATTCAGGTCCAAAGTTGAAGTGTTATAGCTCAAAAAGCCACCCCCTTGGGTTACTAGAAGGGAACATCATCTTCCAAGTCAGAGCGCCAAAAATGATATGTGGAAACCCCAAAAAAGCATGAATTGGTGCCTTCAATACCCCTATAGTTGTAGCTAAGAAAAACTAGGCCTAAAAATGCTTTGTGTACACTAGCTTCAAGCAACAAAGATCCAGCAACACCCTAGTAATATTGTGTGAGAGCAACAGAATGTAGAATTGTATGGATAAGGTTGGATTAGGTCAAAATTGATCACTCAGATAAGATAAGGACCAAAGGACAAAACATGGACAAGAAGATGTATGCATTTGATGTGATCACTGTTGGAAAAAGTAACTATGTTCAGTCTTCAATAATGTACTTGAGTCATCATGTAATGTACTTTTCAAAAGAATAAAGAAAAGAATTTTTATTATTATTATTATGACTTATTAAAGCATGGGTTTTATTCTTGGGTCGCCATGTTTTAGTTCAAAGTCCCCATTGAGGACTTCTAGGATTTATTCTAATTCTATAGAATTATTGTACATTTAAAGACACCCTTCTTGGAATTTTGAATCATGTAAAAAGGTTTAGTATTAAGTCAAATATGAATTATGGAACCTCCACACAATGTCGGCCTAAGGGAAGATCAAGTTGGCCAGAGACCTTATTGGACCCCACAAGAAGCCTATAAAAGGATGGACATTGAATTCATTTATAGCATCACTTATCATCAAGTTTGAATTCTCTTTATTGGGCAGAAGTGTGAAAATATCTTATTGATAGAAAGAAGTGTGAAGTTCTCTTGTTGCTGGGAAAGTCTATTGTCGGGAAGCCAAAGTGAATGTGATTTTGTGTGAGTCAAAGGATACAAGGAAAATCAAAATTTTGGTGGTGATCTCACTCTGTTTCATGCTCTGGATTGGGAGATCAAAGTCTTCCAAGTTGGACTATTTTAAAAAGCTATTAGTTATTGCAAGTCATTGCATAGTCGAAGTTGGTGGGAAGAGTTCAAACCTTTGGAGACTGACTTGGTGTGGAGGGAAGGTCTAGTCTTGTTCTAAAGTGAAGAGTCTCAAAGAATACTATTGAAAGGATGAATTACTTTGACTAGGTTTTCCCCTTGAGGGGGCTTGCCCTGGCATGTGCCCACATATTGTGTCCATTGTTGTATGTATTGTTGCTTTAGTTAATTACTTGATGAACTAAAGAAAGAAGATATAAAGAATTGTAATAATAAGAAACATCACAAGTAATTATCAATATCACGAAAATATTTATTGTGTTTATGATTTTCCAACATGGTATCATAGCTTTGGTGAAGAAAGAAGAAAAAGGTAGATCCATTCATAGGAACTATCTAAGAGAAAGAGTCTATTATATTCAAGGAATATGTCTAACTCAATCAAGGGTGAGAAAAAACTTGAAGGAGAATCCAAATTCAGATCCTGGAATAATATGATTGAACTAATCATCGAAAAGAACAAGGTATTGGATTTAGTAAGAGGAAATGTAAAGAAACCTACAGAAGATGCTTGTGATGCTGAAAAAGTGAAATTCGGGGATTTAGAATTGGTAGATATCACTCTAATGGTATAAGGGATAAAAGACAATCTTGTCCCATTCATAGCTAACATCAATCATGCTCAGGAGATATATGAAGCCTTATCGAAGTTGTTCAATATTAAGAACATTGGTCAAGTAGTAAGTTTGAAGAATGAGCTGAGGAACACGAAAATGACTAAAGAAGATATTGTTGCAATCTTCTTTGTGAAGATAGCTAGACTTAGGGATGATCTTCTACCCATCGATGAGATTGTTCTGGATAAATAATTGGTTATCACTGCTATATTAAAATTTCCACCCTCTTGGGGTGCATTTGCTTCAGGTCTCAATAGTTGGAAGGTAGCTCCCACCTTTGAATAATTATGGACCACATGTAGTCAAGAAGAAATAAGGATCTCAATGGTTTCCAATCCTAAAGAAGTATCAAATGCTTATGTTGTTCATCATAAAGGAAAAATATTGAAGGGACCAAGGAAGAAAGTTGACATGTCTAAGATAGAGTGTTATCAATGTCATAAGAAAGGTCATTACAAGAGTGATTGTCCCAAGAATCCAAGGAATAAGAAGATAGGAAGAGATCAAGCCAACTTTTCTAAAGAAGGAGACTCAAAGAAAGTCAAGCCTAAAGAATCTGACATTAGGGACTTACACTATTAAGTCATTTTCTTTACATACCTTGTTTTATATGTTTTAGAAGTTTAACATATCTTTGGAAAAGACATTTTGTATTGCTTTAAGTTTGTAGGTTTCCCTCCAGCTTTGGAGGGAGATCCCAAAAACTCTCAAAGATAAGTATCTCAGGTCTTTCCAGTTTTGGGTTCATGTACTCATTTAGTTTTGATTATATTAAATACTAATAACATCTCTCTCTTTGTTGTCTTTTTTAGGTCCCTATAATACTACTGATTCCCCCATTACTATTGTCATTGTATCCCTTATTGTTATTATTGTGCCCCATAGAATCCCACTATTGTTATTTTTGTGCCTTTATGTTATTATTGTTAGGTCAGCTTGGTTATATTGTGACCCCTTAGACTCCTATATATAGAAAGGAGGTTTCATCATTTGTATCATCCAAGAATTCTTCATTTGTGTAATGTAAAGGAGGTTTCCCCCTCGAAGAGGCTAAATTCTAAGGCATTGATTTACCTTTTCTATCTTTTTGTGAGCTGGTTTCATAACATTTGGTATCAAAGCTTTGGATTTTAGGGTTTCACTACTCCAAACAGATCATCATGGAATGTTCACTATAACATTTTTTCTACAACATTTCAAAAGCGAAAACAAAAACCCATTTGATATGAAATCTTTCTGAACCTCGAGTCCGAATTTCATATCTTGTCTCTCTATATTTTCGGAGATATGATCTGAGGAAGTTAGGGTTTTTGCAAGCTCTAGAATTTCATCTAAAATAGGTCATCGTGGAAGGTTCGCTATAATGATTTCTCTACGAAGCTTCAAAAGCTAAAAAAAAAAAAAAAACCATTTGAGAAGAAATCGGTCTGAACCTTGGCTCCGAATTTCAGATCCTGTATCACTATATTTTCTGAGATATAATCTGAGGAAGTTAGAGTTTTTGAAGACCCCTGAATTATATTCAAAACAGGTTACCTTAGGAAAATCATCATAACTTTCTCTCTGAGCATTAGATTGAATTTTCGTCAGAAGTCGTAGAAAGAGGAAGGATTGTAGTGTTTTGGGTACCATTTGCAAAACCTAAGGTGGAAACGGTGACCCACAGCATGTCATACAAATTTGATCTACTGAACAAGTCTATACTCAGGTCATCATGGAAGATTTGGCATAACTCTTCATTGGAGAATCCAATCTTGATCAGACTTGTGGAGTTAGAAATATTACTCAGAGGGTTACCATAGGAAGAAATTTCAGACCTTGGAGATCCTAAATTACAAAAATACATTAGATTCAATATCAAGATCCTACAAAGTGAAAAAAAAAGGTGTGTAGTTTTTAAATTTTTGCATAATATTGGTTTGAAAAATTAGTTTGAAGGAATTCAAAGGGCATAGTGAAGCATTATTATCGGTAGTTGATGCCCCGAAGAAAGAAAATGGAAACACCTAGTAAGTAACCTGAAAGCTCTAGCATGACTCATGAAGAAGAGGAAGAAATGCAACATGATATATCAAAATTATGAGACCAAGTACAACAAATGTCACTCACACAAAAAGTAACAGAATCTAAGATGGATGGTTTAAAGAAAGACGTAGAAGCTAAGATGTATGGCGTGGAAGCTAAGATGGAGGGTTTAAAGAAAGGTGTGGAAGCTAAGATGGATGGTTTAAAGAAAGGCATAGAAGCTAAGATGAAAGACGTGGAAGCTAAGATGGACGATATGGAAGCTAACATGGACGATTTGAAGACAGATTTGAAGACAAACATGGAAGATTTGAAGATAGATTTGACAAATATTCTACAAGAAATGGTTACTAATGGCGAAAGGGTAGTAAAGGAAACTCATGATGAGAACAAAATAAATGTTAATAATGATTTAATAGACTCTAACGTTGGATCGAAGAACCACCATGTTCCAAAGATCGATATGAGGAAGTTTGATGGCAAGGATCCCAAAACATGGATATTATAGATGGAGCAATTTTTCGATCTCCATAATGTCCAAAACACACAAAAGGTATGCATTGCAACTTTATATTTGGAACGAAATCAGTTTGTATGGTATCGATGGCTTTTCTCTCGTAAAAAAATTGTCACTTGGGATATTTTTATGGATGAAATGATAGCACATTATGAGGATACAAAAAGAAATACATTTTTTAGCCAATTGATAAATCTCAAACAAAAGGGTTCAATGATGGAGCACATTGAGGACTTCCAAAAATTAAATATAAGGGTAAAATATATTCCAAAGGAGCATAAGATTGATGTGTTCATAAGGACTTTAAAATATAACATCCAACATGAGGAATCAGATTCATTGGAGAATGCATTTAGGTTGGCAAGAAAAATGGAAAGCAAAATTATGGCAACAAGGAAGCCTACCTCTCACAATCATAAAGATGGAAGTGTTGTTGCCCCTAGCCATCTACAACCTACAAGTTTGACACCACAACGATTGGAAGAAAAAAGAGAAAAAGGGCTTTGTTACAGTTGTGATAGCAAATACACTAAAGGTCATAAGTGTGCCGAGAAGAAATTATTTTACATAGATTGTGAATAGGAGGAAGAAAATGAACAAGAAACGTCAAAAGAAGAGGATATACACGAGGAACAAACCCTAGAAAAAGAAGAAATGAATCTGACTATATCTTGTAATGCATCGGATGGAATTACCACTCCTCAAACTATCAAGATAGAAGGGCATATCAAGAAGAATAAGGTAATTGTGTTGATCAATTCGGGAAGTACCCATATTTTTATTCATTGTAAGATAGCCAAGGAATTGAATTGCTTCCTATATCCAGCACTAGAGTGTCAAGTGATGGTTGCAAGTGGAGGAACCATAAATTGCTCAGGAAAGTGCCATAATATCAAGCTATCCATGGGAGAATATGTATTGAATAGCCCAATGCTTTCCATTCCAATGGTTGGTGTTGATGTTGTACTAGGAGTCCAATGGCTACAATCCTTGGGTACAATAGCTTTTACTTTTCAAGAACTTTTCATGAAATTCCCTGCAAAAGGAAAGGAAGTTGAATTAAGGGGCATCGCAGGGAAACCGGGAAAGATAATCAGCTCTAACATAATGGCAAAGCTTCTAAAGAAAGAACAATGAGGCATAATTGCACAATTATGTTCATTAGAGGTTCCCACATTGAAATCATCCATTTCTCCAAATCTCCAAAAAGTCTTGGACAATCATTCCAAGGTAATTGAGACTCCCAAAGGCCTCCCACCTATTTGTGATCATGATCATTCTATCAATTTGATTCCAGGAATTGCTCCTCCAAACATCAGGCCGTACAGATATCCCTATGTCTAAAAGAGTGAAATTGAATGTATGGTTGCTGAAATGCTAGAGGCTAGTATAATTCAACCTAGTCAAAGTTCTTTCTCTACTCCTGTAGTATTGGTTCACAAGAAGGATGTATCTGTTGGACACAGATTGTCATTGATGTCAATATGGCAATATTCGAGGAGCAAACAGAGCCAAGAGGAGCAAACAAATCAACCAAAGGAACTAACAGAGCAAACATGGCCATCGGTAGGATTATAGTGTATATTGTATCAAAGCATAATTATATATATAGCAGGCGGAATACACCATAGCATATGTAGCAAGCGGAATACACCATCGGGAGCTGAACAGAGCACATATCATACATATGCCACAACCTTATGTATCAGCGACAAAATCATATATATGCATGCTTTTACACTATCGGGAAGCGCAAAAGGCAGAAAGACTAAGTATAGGAAAATACATTATCAAAGGTAGAAAGAGGACTTGAAAATATATGCACGGGAGATTTGGGATCCTATCGGGTCCAGCACATCGCATTGCTATGAGGGGTCTATGTTAACGATGAGTCTTGACCCTATGAGACTTGCGATCGCCGATTATCGCATCGGCACTTCGGAAGCGGGCGCTACAATATGTTAAGTGGCCCCTTTGCGATCGTCGATAGCAATACATATATATGTGGACCTAACGGGCATATAAACCATGGTTTAATACCATATTGCATCCGTCACAATCGCATATGTTATGAAGCCTTGCCACACCCAAGCTCCAATTGCAATTGCAAGGCCGGACCCAATGCAACATTATAAACAAGCTTAATATAATATCACGTCCAGTGGTGGATTGGTCGTCGGCCATCGACGTTGTCATGAGCCCGACATATAAAGGACCACCGGGAGTCGTAAATCACCGATTGTGATGGAGCTATGGACCCGATACAGGAATAGAAGTGGGTAAACTAAATTTTAAATCCGCCATTAGTGTTTCTCGCCTGTTTTTCATATATCTTCCTGTGTAACCACGTTTTTTCTTGCAGGGTGTTTTTAAGCCGAAAGGCTTACGATGGCTGTGTCCGATGGTTTTAGAAGGCTGAACATCAGGTAAATGGGGTGATTCATGGTGAAATCGATTGTGATCAAGACGTGGCAGGTCTGTTAAATAATGCCATCCCTATGTATGCCTGCTATCATGAGAAAACAGGAGCGTTGTTATAGTTTTCTAAATATGTGTCCTCTGCGTATGACTCAGTCCTCACCATTGAATCAACGTGTCTTGAGAACATGAATAGACAGAGGAAACTGAAAGCTGGGAAGCTGAAGAAGCAAGCGAGCACAAAGGAAATGACAGCAAGCATTGAGAAAGTTTAAGAGGTGATGTAAGCGAAACAAATGGACAAAGGCATGGGAATGTATAAAACAGTAAAAACAGAGAACTGTTGGTGCAGTTGTTGTGGTGAAGAACCAGAGTGTGAGGTAGCAAAAGCAGTAGAGGCAGAAGAGGCAGCAGAAGCAGCGGAGGTTGTAGAAGCAGCAGAGGCAGGAGAGTAGGAGTGAGAGAACCTCAGCTAAATAGAGTGTAGCAACATACCAGTTTATACCATGGTTGGATTAGAGCCCAAGAGGTTGGAGGCTCAGAACTGAAAAGGACTAAAGTCATTAGGGGTAGGTGCTCCTAAGTGCAAAACCACTGCAAAACAAAGTTGGTGCTCTGGAGGTTGGAGCTTGGCAACTATTCACAATCATATATATACTTATATTGTATTTATTTCATTGCACTGTCTTGAGTTTTAATAAAAGCATTAATTCCAGTTGTTGATTTCTGTGTTCTGTGTATACATATACATATCTATATATGCTTTTGGCAATCACTAGAACAATTAAAAAAAAAGAAATACTGATTCACCCCCCCTCTCAATATTTCCAACAATTGGTATCAGAGCAAGCTTCTTCATACTAGTCTAACAGCTTGAAGAAGGATCCGTATCCATGATGAGAAATCACGAAGCATCAGGAAGACCTCCTTTGTTCGATGGCACTAACTTTGGTTTCTGGAAGAAAAGAATGACCTACTACTTAATGTCCCTTGGACCTGAAGTCTGGCATTTTGTTCAAAAGGAATACTGAACGACTTCCACTCTTCCAATAGACCCAGATGAGAGGAAAGCCTACATAGCAAATGAAAAGGCCATGAACTCCATCACTAGTGGAAACAATAATTCCAAGTTTACAAAAGTCATGCACTGTACCTCTGCCAAAGAAATGTGGGAGAAGCTAGTTGGCTTGTATGATGGAGACTCAAAAGTCAAAAAGGCAAAGCTTCAAACTCACAAAATACAATTTGAAAGTTTGAGGATGGAAGACGAAGAAGATATTGTAGCATACCTCCTCTAAGTAGCTGAAGTGGTAAATTCCCTGAAAGGATTGGACGAAAAAATTGAAGAAAGTACCATTGTTAAAAAGGTATTAAGGTCTCTTCCAAACAGATTTGACTCCAAAATAAGTGCTACAGAAGAAGAAAAGGATCTAGATACCCTCAAAATGGATGAACTCCATGGAATTCTCACTGCCTATGAAATGAGGAAAGGTGGCCCAAGTTCCAAAGATGCAACATTCAAGGCTTCAAAATCAAAGAAGGGGAAAGAAAGGAATGACTGTAGTGATGAGTTAGATGTGGAATTCGAATTGGCTCAATTTGTACGAAAGCTGAAGAGAGGATCTAAGATTAAAGGAAAGTATCCTCTTATCTATTTTAAATGCAGTAAAATAGTTCATTATGTAGCAAGATGTCCTCATAAACATGACAATGATGATGAAGGAAATTCTAAAAGAATGGCACACAAAAAGAAAGGGTTCAATAAGAAAAACTTCTTCTCCAAGCAAGATGAGTCTGATGAGGATGAGTTTATGGTCATCATAAAGAAATCAGATGAGGAAAGTGATCATGATGGAAGCCAAGAAACATTATTCATGGCACTCATAGATGATGATGACTTAGAGTTGGAAGGAAATGTAGATGAACTGTTAATAAGCACCATTGAAGAAAATGAGAAACTATGGAACAAAATCATTTCTCTTAAAGTGGAAAACGAGGAAATAAGAAGGAGAGAAGATCTCTTGGAAGCAAAGCTTAAAGAAAAAGAAGAGACTTGTGAAGAATGTGAGGCCGAAATAGTATCTCTGAGAAAGGAGTTGGAGCAAATTAAAAAGGGTTGTAAAAGCTCTCAAATACTTGAGACTATTCTGAAAAATAAAAAACCTCAACATGACAAGTCTGGAATAGGTTTCAAAGGAGAATCCTCAAGCACTAAGAATAGTGCGAAAATCTATGCCGATGCACTTTCCTGCAATCCAAAAGATGAAAAAGTATATTAAAAGTGCATCCCATATCCCAAGAATGAAGAGAGAATTACTCCAAAGAAGAATGTGGAGCCAAATCATGGACACTACAGCAAATACAAACCTGTACTCCACCAAGGGCCCATCGCAAATCCAAAGAATGAGGGAGGAGTAATTCCCAGGAAGAAAATCGACTCAAACCATGGTTGCTTCAACAAGTACAAAACCATCTTTCTTGGACACTGCTTTCACTGTAAAAACTTTGGTCATCAAGCCAGATATTTTATGGCTCGTGGAAGTGAAAAGACAAAGCTAAAGGACCGAATAATCAACTCATATGCCCCCAAAAGGCAGGGACAAATCAAAACCTTCAATTCATTTGATCCCTTGACCAAATTTGATCTAATTTGCTCTTTCTACTACAATAATGGAGACTATGAACAAGACTGCCCACTCAAAGGAAGAAAGATGAGTAGCAAGAACTCCAGCATGAACAAATGCGGCCTGGCTCTATATGCTCAAAATAATGGAAACCAGTGGTTTGTAGATAGTGGGTGCTCTAGACACATGACAAGAGACAGAAGGAAGTTTGTCTCACTGAGCAAAAAGGAAGGGAATGTGTCCTTTGGAAGTGGATCTGGAAAAATTGCAAGAAAAGGAACAGTTACTCTGATCAATGGAAAAGGAAAAGTTCAAGATGCTCTGTTGGTTGACGGACTCAAACACAACCTCCTGAGTGTCAGCCAAATATGTGATCAAGGACATAAGGTTGTTTTCAGCACCAAAGACTGTGAAATAAGGAACTCTGCCTCATGGAAACTTGTGGAAAAAGGGGTGAGAACACCAAACAACATTTACATTCTGAACAAGATTCAAGAAAATAAATGCTACTTGAGTCAGACAGATGAGAGTTGGTTGTGGCACAAGCGACTTGGACATACAAGCTTCGAAAATGTGATCAATATCAGTAAGATCAAAGCTATACGAGGCATCCCAAGGCTGTTCAAACCAAATCAAGTAGTATGTGGTCCATGTCAACATGGAAAGTAGACCAGAATCAGCCACAAGACAAAGGAGCTCTCTACATCGAAGCCCTTGGAGATCATCCATGCTAATGTGTGTGGGCCAACTAGAAATCAAGCACTCCAAGGAGAAAGGTACTTTGTGTTATTTGTTGATGATTATACTAGAATGATGTGGATATATTTCATAAAGTATAAATCTGAAACTTTTGAGTGTTTTAAGAATCTAAAAGCCCTTGTAGAAAATGAAAAAGATTCAAAAATTAAGTGCCTCATAATAGAAAAAGGAGGAGAATTCACATCAAACAAGTTTAGTGAGTTCTGTAATATTCATGGAATTAAAAGGGAATTCTCGGCTGCCAGAACACCTCAGCAAAATGGGGTAGTTGAAAGAAGAAATCGAACAGTCCAAGAAATGGCAAGAACAATGTTATTAGCAGTAGACTTACAGCCTAGATTCTGGAGAGAAGCAGTAGGGACAGCTGTCTATACATTAAATCGAACTCAATTAAGACCAAATTGTGGAAAAACTCCTTATGAGTTATGGAAAGGAAGACCTGCTTTGGTGAAGTACTTCAAGATCTTTGGAAGCAAGTGCTTCATAAAAATAAATGATGACTCACTCAGAAAGTTTGATTCTCGGGTTGATGAAGGGATATTTCTTGGATACTCTACACGGAGCAAGGCTTACAAGTGCTGAAATTATCAACTGAAGAAAATAGTGGAAAGCAGTGATGTAAAGGTTGATGAAGATCTTCTAGAAAAGGAAATTGAAGAACATGAAGATGACTCTCTCATTGAAGAAGAAGAACCTAAAGAAGAAGAAATAGATGAGGAAGAAGAAGAAGAAGAAGAGGAAAGAGAACCACCTAATACCACTTCAAATATGAAGTATGTCCAAAGACATCATCCAGAAGAGCATATCATTAGCGATAGAGATGAAAGTTTGCAGACCTATAGAAGGATAAAAATCACACCCAAGAGAAAAGTCGTTGCCCTCCTATCTATGATAGAACCAGAAACATTTGCAGAAGCAAGTAAGGATCCTCATTGGGTAAAATCCATGGAAGAAGAAATGTCCCTGTTGGAGAGGTAAATCCCCTCTGCGGACAGAGGCGATCCCACTAGCCCAAAATGGGTCTAGCAACAATCAATCAACGCTACCATGCAAGTTCCTAGTTGCAAATTGAAAGTGGATTATGAGAACCAACCTAGAGTCCAACGCTAGTGTCGTAGAAGAGTTGATACTCCCGTTCCCTTGCTCCGGCAGGTCACGATCCTCACGATCTCCACGAATGGATACCTGCAAATGCAAAGAACGAAGCGAATACAAGCATAAAATCCACTAAATACAACTATATATCAGTCAGAAAAGATATAGATCAAACATTATCATAACGAACAATAAGATTGGAACCATAATGATAGTCGTTTATTAATGAATAATCAACAGAGAAAAATACAACCAAAGTTCTGACGTTGAATCTCTCCTCTGGCTGGGTGAGCAGCTACATATGTCTTGCAATAGACCTTTCTCTCAGCTCAGACTTCTGGCAGCATAACCTCCCTATGCTCCAAGACTCTTACTATCACTCAAGACAAGCGTTATCACTACTAGCACTATCACCACTACTCAAAAAACTAGCTTGTCAAATGCATGAGGACAGAATTTTATAGATGGAGAAGGGGAAGAAAATACAATGAATCAAGACACCCATTATGGATTGGCATTATCTCCAAAAAGCCATTGTGGATAGATGTAAGGGATAGATGATGAATCTCGACATCTAGAAGATTAGCTTTATCCTCAAAAGACTTCATGACTTGAAGGGAAAAAACATCCGGGCGCGCGTTTGTTAAAAATCTTTTCCAAACTCGATTGGCGTGGGTGTTACTCTAAGACAGAGCGCCAATGGGTGTGCCTTCTTTTGAGGATCTCGTTCATTGGCACGGGTAGTACATTATGGACCCGCGCTAATGGAAAAAGGGCACTTTTCAGGGATATTTTGCAGGAGGTGTCTTTAGGGCACATGAAGTCCATACTTAGGGGAACATAATGCAAGTGTTTTTAAGTTATGTCACTGCTCACAGGTCCCGGAATGAGTCCTCCAAAGTACGGGAAAGGGGTAACAGGGACGGTGACCAATGGTGACAAATTACTGTGTAACAGTCCCAAATTGAGAAGAACAAGAGATGGGAGCTAGTACCTCGTCCAAAGGACAAAAACATAATAGGAACCAAATGGGTGTTCCTCTATGGTGGAGCTCTCTATTTTATTCCCTCTCTCTCTCTCTCTCACACACATACTCTTACACACTTAGATTTTTCTTGGAGAACTCTTGGAGCATTGTGGCATCTCTTGGATTTGGAGCAAGAATGCAAAGGGAGAGTAAGAAAGTGCAAGAAGATAGCGGTATTAACAACTATAGCTGGTTTGCTTTGCAAGTATCGAGTTGCATGTATGATTCCTTGCTAGTTTTAGCATGTATGGTACATGCATGTGGTTTCTTCGTTATGAGTTGTCATTGTCATGGAGGGCTACCTGGATTGATAGTGGTTTGACTGGCCTTGCCATTTCCTGGTTAGCCATGGTGTTGTGGGTTTTTCCATTTGTTTTCTGGTTGGTTTTCATGTTCCTTCTGGATGTGGGTTGAGTTATTAGTTCCTAGAGCCTTAGTTGGACAAATGCTCTGGAAGCCCTATAACAACTTGGGTTGAATTACTAGTCTAGGAAGCCTTGGTTGGACAAACGCTCCAGAGCCCTTGGTGGGTTGAGTTACTAGTCTTGGAAGCCTTGGTTGGACAAACTCTCTGGAGCCTAGTGGAAGTTTTAGCTTGAGTTACTAGTTTTGGAGGTGGGTTGGAATAATCGCTCTAGAGCCCTGGACAACTTGGGTAGATACTAATCTGGTGATGGTTATTGATGTCCAACTGCAAGGTGGAATCAATGGTTCAGGGTTGAGGTGGTTTGGCTTCTGGAAGCCCTAGTTTTTTTTTTTTTTGTTATGCCACGAGATCCCACATTCACACTTGGAATATGGTGTGGGGGTGATTGGCTGAAAGAAATATTTGGTTTAGCCCAATCTATGATCGGGTGGTATGTGGAAGTTCCTGACTAGGTTGGAATTTTCATATGTTAATAAGAGGTATTTTCTATTGTGATCTATGAGCACATGTATTGATTATGATGGTCATATTATGGGTGAGTTGCCATGGTTTATATGTTGGTTATTTGTTGGTTTAGATGTTGATTATTTGTTGGTTATATGTTGGATATATGATGTATATTTTCTATGGCTCTTGACATCTTTAATGAATAAATGAATGGTTAATGAATGCATGAGCTAGAAATATTATTGCAACTAAGATGAGAGGGAATTAGACCTTCTTAATGAATCTCAGATAAGTTTCAGACCCCCTTGTTCAAATATGCATTCATGACCTGAAGATTACATGTTTTCCATTTGTTTGACAAAATGTATGTCATGGTTTGGCTTGGTTAGGTCAAGTCCTTGATCAATTTTTGTGTTAGAGGATTTGTCTCTATGTCATTTATTATTTTGGAAAGTTTAAATAAGTTATGGGCAGTGATATGGAGTCTAGCCCTGAAAAAGTGGCACATATTTCGCAGTCGCAGGCACAAAACTGGGAAAATGAGACAGGAGTAACACCTTTGCAAGCTTATGCATGCGACTAGATGACCACAGTGACATGCATGTAGGCTTGTGCATGTGATTAGGAGTTCAGGTCGGTGAAAATGAAAGTTAACTTAGGGGTTAGTCACATAGAGTGGTTGGTTAGCTCTTGGGGATCCTATAGCTCCTGAGGAAGGTCAATTTGGTTTTTGTTCGTCGATTCCACTTCGTTAACTGTACTTAGGAGGTTAATTTATATCATTGTAACTATTAGTCACATATTTACTCCAGTGTACCAATGAACCTGGGTAAGTTTGGGAGGAGGGCGTTACACCACCAAAGTGGGGAACACCTCAGAATGTAGGTGAGAAGGAAAATGTGGCTCCTTACAAGAATTTTAATGCAGTAGAGAAGGGACATGGACCTCATATTGGAGAGAAACAGACTAAGGGTAGTGGCAGAGAACCATTATAGTGTTGGATTTTTGGCAATATCATCACAAGAAGGATTACACCTTATATTAGGGTACCACGTACCAAATCTACAACGCTCAGGAGGCGCAGATAATTAGGGATGTGGGCCAGAGCATTCCTTAGATCTATGAAGAATTCGATAACAAGTAATCATATCACCAGACATCTATTATTGAGATGGAATGTAAGCTCTGTAATCGAGTTGTTTCCATTTTGATTGACCCTGGATAAAATTATAGTTTTGTTAATGCTGACCTCATGGATAAGTGTGGTTTGAGTAAAGAAGTGCATACAGAGTCTTGGTTGATGTAGGTTTCCATATGTACTAAGAAAAGAGTTCATAATTGGGTAAGAGTTTGTGCATTTGAGCTGAATCGTATGTCTACATCAACACATCTAAATGTACTTCCATTGGGATCGTACAATATTCCTCTGGGCATGGATTGGTTGTACCTTCACAGGATAAAGGTAAGGATGTTGACGATGCAAAAGTATTGAAGAGGTATTTGGTTTTGTAATAGTTTCAGAATATATTCCCAACAAATATTTTAGAGTTGCCTCCTCATAGGGAAGTGGACTTCTCTAGTTAGTGGTACCAGGAGTAGCACCAGCATCAAAGGCCCTTGCTGACGGTGTTGGAAATTCGTCAACTAAGGGGGGCCCCCTGATGTGAAGTCCCAATTAGACCTCACACCATTTGGAATAGGAGCCCCATCTAGGATATCGGCCCGACTATAATATATTCTTATAAGTTTGTCTTAGCTACAAATTTTAGCACAAGAGAGTTATGCACAGATAATCTGAGATCAGCAAATGAGTATGCCTGGTGAGTGTTTAGTTGTATGTTTGCCAATATTCTTCTACTATGGACGGAAAGAAAAGTGAGCCTCTAGGAGAGAGGTAATAGTACCATCCTAGTAGAGACACAAACAGAGAAAATATACGTCTAACATCTAGCAGAATAGTCCACAAATATGTGACGATCATTGCAACCATTATAAACAAGAAAGATCTACCTAATATCCAATGGAATAGTCCACAAGGATGCGATAGTTATAGCAACCAATACAACACACTCTCAATTAGATAAGCACTAAAATAACCAAAATATTTCAACAACTTTGGTACAAGTGAAAGCATACATGAATAATAAATATTCACAGAACACACATACAAATATTCACAATCCATGCATGAAAACATGTCATCCATCAGGCTTCAAGTATTAAGTAGAGCACTGGATCCACTCCTTGCTCCCTAAAATAACTAGCTTGTCTCTCTAATGCCTTCCCAAAGTAGCCAATGTGAAATGATGTTTTCTTGTAGCATGAGGGTGTATGTATAACAAATGGGGGATCCTTCACCTCCCTTGTGACTCTTGGACTGCCCTCATGAATCTTTGACTTCGCATGACTTTTCGACTTCTTGCATGACTTTTCACATTACATAGATGACTCTTGGACTTCCACTTTACAATATATTTCTTCGATATTGAATTACATATTCCACAAAATGATGTGGAACATGGTGACTCATGACATGACATTGCATGACACTGATGTCATGAACTACATGATGACATGGCAATGCCAAGCCATTCTTTGTTGTTGCTTTCTTTGTGTCTTCTTGAAAATATGGTGCATGTTTTTCTTCTTCCTCCTCCTTATGACTTGAAGATAAGGAGTCTTCCATGTGGTCTTGATCTTTCATCTACTATTACAATATGATGTTCCTTTGTCTTCATGCTTAATGATCATCTTATCTCCTCAACTTCTTAGGTGTCTTCTAGCATGTCCTCCTTCTCCATATCATTATTCATCATCTTTCCATAGCATAATAGAATAACTACATCCGTAACCCACTCATGATATGACGAAATCAGTCCAGTAAACCCCTAGTCTAAGTTGTTGCATAATGATCCACCAATTGAGCCGGAACTTGGTGGAAAGCTGAGGGAAACACTGAGTGACTATGCAATTATGCAGCACAGGGAGTTAGGGATGAGGTTTGATCCTTGAGAATACATAATGCACAATGTAAGTTGCACTGGGCAAGTAGATTGCATTGTTTTGGAGCTCAGTGTGCCAGGATGAAGATTTGAGCACTGATTTTTCCCACTATGTAGTTCTGAAAGGTGGAGGAGCTCAGGTGATTACACAATTGCACATTTTAGGAGCTCAAGGGCTGGTCTTAAGTCTCGAGACTGCACAATTCAGGCTTGACTGAGGTGACAGATTTCGCAATTTTTGGACTCTGTGAGTTGGGTTGAGGGGTTTTGCATTGTTTCAGCCAAATACGTAGTTCTGGGAGGTAAAGAAAATCTAGTGATTTCACATCTCAGGAGATCAAGGGTTGAGCTTGATCTTAGAGACTGCATAATGTGTACTTGGAGCTAGCTAGAGGGCTGAATTGCACAATTTTGGAGGCCAAGGTCCGGTCTTGAGCACTAGAACTATGAAGTGCACAGTCTTGGAGGTGGGAATTATGCATTGCATAGTGTTAATGGGTAGGGTTGCAGTTTGAGGGTTGGAACTACACAATTCCAAGTTGAGGATATCTAGATGAGCCTAGGTTGCTGGAAAATTTCCAAATTTTGACTAAGTGTGGGATCAATGAGTTGATGTGAACAATGATATGACTTGATTGTGATCACACACTTAGAAAACTTGATTACACAAATACATAGATAATCCATGATACATGAACCACACATTTCCCTCAGTGCGACAGCTTTGTGATGACTTATGACAAGTGCGAGATGAAAGATACACTTTGCCACAACTGTGACACACTTGTGCGACAGTGCTTTTAACTTTGGGAAATAGTGCGATAAATGTTTACATGGTTACATCACCTAATTTACATAAAGATAAACCCTTCAAAACCACCAAAACAAGCTTATACACACTGTGCGATAGCTAACATGTGAAAATATGACACTTGTGATACGCGAAGGACAGTGAAAGCGACACATGCCACACTGGAGAAAACAAGAAAATGACAATAATTGAAGTGAAAGATAGTGAAAGCGACAGTCGAAGAAAAAGGCACTCACGAAATCGAAGGTGCACAAAAGTGACAGTTTGGAAAACATACCAAAATGGAAGTACAACCATAGCCAAAAGTGAGGAACTGTTAATAATAGTGTGCACTAACTGTCGACATGGGTTAAACATTGCACAAACATTGTCTTGATGGACTCTACTATGCTTGTTCAAGCTTGTGTAGAAGAATGCATTCATGAACTCGTTGCAAACTGAGAATGTGTGAGAATGTAACTTCGATCAATCAAGAAGTGACCATAGAATGACAGATCACAAGATCCATAATAGACTCCGAAATTCAAGTGTAGGTAAAATTTTGGAGGGTGTTTTTCGCAACGACATGACTTGGTGACACATTGGTAGAACTCCAACTTCTCTGCCTTGGTAGATTCTTCTATATAAGATCTTAGCTCTCCATGGAGTATCGATTCATCGTGCAGATCACTTTGACCACCCCACTTACCTTTGAATAAACATGTTCCCCTTGGTGCCTTCTCAATTGATCACAAATATAAGATTTGTGATATCACAATGTGCACAAAAATCCTTTCTCTTCTTTTGCCTTTTATTTATATATTTAAAGAGGACTCTCCATAGGCACTTATTCATTTTATGGGCGGAAGAAGGATTCTGACTTATTGAGAGCAGGAGAGGTTGTTCCTTCAAAGAAGCAGGCGCCCACATCAGAATTGAAAAGGGAGGAGGAAAAGGAACAAAAATAATTGTATATTCCTCCTTTGAAATTAGAGGTGCTTTGTGATTTACAAGATTTGGGGAAGTAGAAACATAAAGAGCTTTAGATTCACTGTGCAGAGAGATGTGAACTAAAAGCTCAAAATTTTTCTTAAAGAAATCCCAATATGTGTCTTCTTCAGGAAATTTATAACAAAGTTGAAGGAAACAATCAAATAAATCCTAAATTGATTCATTAGGCTTCATTCTCAGGTGATGAATTGGAGGGATGAATTGCACAAATTTAGAGGCCAAGGTCTGGGCTTGAGCACTAGAACTATGTAATTCACAGTCTTGGAGGTAGGGACTTCGCATTGTGTAGTGTCAAGGGGCAAGGTAATATCTTGAGGATTGGAATTGCACAATGCATAGTTGAGGAAGGGTGAATGAGGTTAAGTCGATGGGAATTTTTTGAAATTTGTCTAAGTGTGGGATCAATGAGCTTATGTGAATATTGATATGAATTGACTGTGATCACACACTTAGAAAAATTGACGACACAACAACATAGATCATCCATGACACATGAACCACACATTTCCCTCAGTGCGACAACGTTGTGATGACTGTGATGACACTTGTACGACAATGCTTAAAACTTTTGGAATGAGTGCAACAAATGTTTACATGGTTAAATCATCTTATTTAAACAAAGACCCCTTGAAACCACCAAAACAAGATTATACACATTGTGCGACAAATAACATGTCAAAATACAACATTGATTATATGAAGAGAAAAGGGGGAATGACACTTGCGATATGTGAACAACAATGAAACTGATACATGCCACAATGAGATAAAATGAAAATTATAGTAATTGAAGTGAAAGAAAGTGAAAGCGACAGTCGAAAACATGAAAACAACACTCGTGAAAGTGAAGGTGCATAAAAGAAACATTCTGGAAAACTCACCAAAATGGCAGTACAAATGTAGCCAAAAGTGATGGACTATCAATAACAGTGCATTGACTACCGACATGGGTTGAACATTGCATAGACACAGTCTTGAAAGACTCTTCTATGCTTATTCAAACTTGCGTAGAAGAACGTGTCCATAAACTCATTGAAAACTAAGCATGTGTGAGCAAGTAACTTTGATTGATCAAGAAGTGACCACAGAATGACTGATTGCAAGATCCAAAGTAGGCTCCAAAATTCAAGTGTAGGTAAAATTTTGGAGGGTGTTTGTTGCAGTGACAACTCTTGGTGACACACTAGTAGAACTACAACTTCTATGCCTTGGTTAAATATTTTGTACAAGGTCTTAGTTCTTCAAGGAGTATCAATTCATCATGAAAATCACTTTGGCCTCCCCACTTACCCCATGAATAAGCATGGTCCCCTTGGTGCCTTCTTTATTGAACACAAATATAAGATCCACAATATCACAATGTTTTGAATTGGATTAGGTAATATAGCTCACGAGTTAGATTTTGAAAGTAAATTCTTTCTTCTCTGGTGTTGCTCCGCTGTTAGCAGGCCTGGACAGTACCCTGGCGGAGTCACTACAGGAACACAAACATTGCTTCGCTGTCAACGAGCTTGGACAATACCCAAGCAAGGTTGCTTGCTTCACCTCTTTATATAGGAAGCCTTTCTCTTATTTCGCCTTTATTTATATATTTAAAGAGGATCGTGCTTAGGAACTTATTCATTTTATGGTCATAAGAGGGATCCCTACCTATTGAGAATAGGAGAGGTTCTTCCTTTAGAGAAGCATATAAATACATCTGATTTAGGTTTGATCGTTTAGATTTTTCCCCTTTCCCTCATCTACTGATTGGAAAAGCATGAAAACACTGAAACATAAAGAACAAAGTGTGGCATAAGGTTTCTAGAATAGGCACAAGTATCGTGGTTTGACCAAAAGTCTTCTTACGAATGGATCGTATTTTCTGTGAGAACTTAATCGACCAAAAGGTGTGACCAAAACATTGAAGGATAGAGAGTTAGCCAAATGTTGCGGTGTCGCATTGTCTTTCGAGCACGAATAGGACACTCTTCATGCAAAGTCTTATCATTAGAACAAAAAGGAAAATACATGACACAACAAGAAATCAAAACCAAAGCACAAATACAAATAGCCTAAACCAAACATAATGTAAGACAAAAGTAAGAAAGACTAAACAAAAAACAAGTGCGGAATGAATGCAAGAGAGGGAGAACTAGAATGCAACTAATCCTACTCCTAACCTAAACAACTAGAAGGTCAGGGTTACGTATAATGATTCCAATATAGCCATCGTAGTTGTTCCTGACCTGCATCCACAAAGATAGAAACAATTAAAGCAGATATAAAGTATTGTGGAAGAGAAGATAAAAGCTTGAAGAACTTTCAGAACAAAAAGTAGGTCTTGCCTATGGGCAGAAAAATGTGTGACACCCACTACCTCTAACCAGTCTGCATTCTTACCTTTTTGACAAAAACCATAATCAGACAAACCTCAAAGGCTTCTTCCGATTGCACCTTCTTTTGTGTCATCCTGCTTAGAAAGCAAGATAAAAGGTTGAAACTTGTTATTTGCAATGGTGAATGAAGAAGAATTTGATTCGCGCAATAATCCGTGCATTCATTATCACTCAAGAGGATTTCAAGTGCGATGTAGGGAAAGATTTGCAATATATCATTTGCAAGGAAACCTAGGAGATGACTATTAAGAAATGAATCCTATAGGCATATTCCTTCGACCAAAGATAGTCTTTGGAATGATTAACTTCACAATTCCATGGGTTTATGAGAGATACACATTCCAATCTCGAATTTGATGCAAGAGATTTGCATGAAGATGAATCAACTAAAGAAGATTCTTGAATGTGATGAAAAGTAAAATCTTAAATGTTTTAAAGATTACATCCGAAACACCAACCATATTTCAAAGAGAAATTTACATCAAGTGAAACCATGCAAAGGGAAGGATTGTGCGAGGGAAACTAGAGCTTACTTGGTTTGGGGGGCTTACCAAAGTCATAAGATCCTGACATAACCATCAATGAAAATTAAAGTGCCTCAACTTGATGATAAGTCTCAAAACTTTTAAAGGTTGTAAAATCACATTTTGAAGATTGAACCAGATCATGCATGGTGTGAGAATAGTTGCTACCATTGATTTAAATAAGACCACTACACACCAGATGAAATCCATTTGTGCCACTGATTTGAACAGATTCTACAACTTCAAAAAACTAGATTACTTAAATCGATAGATTCTTCTTATTGCAAATTTGAAGACGTATGCATCAAAGAAATTTCATGGACAAGCTCGTTTGGAGGGTTGGATTCAATGATTTGATTGTTTTAATTTTCATCGTGGATAATCTCACCACCTTGTGTGAATCAAGAAGTTAATTCATTGGATGAAATAACTTGAAGAGCATAAAATATCTTCATTGCATGTAGATGCATCGTAAACATGAGAGAACATGGGATAGTGAGTTGAAGATGAAGTTTCAATAATAAAAAAATCTTCGGATGGATCATATTCCAGATCTAGTTCTTCCAAATTAAATCTTCTTGAGAAACCAGAAGATCAGATGATGCACATGGGAATTAGTGATCTCATACATCAAAAAATCCATCATGCTTGGAATGATTGTTTCCCAAGGCTACAAATTAATTGAAAGAATTGATTGCATTTGATTCACTATCGAAAATAGGAGATTAAAAATAATCCAAGAATGGAAGCGTGTCATCTTCACATGGAGGATTTTGTGAAAAAAGAGGAAATATTTAAAGCATCTTCACCTTCCTACTCCTCTACCTGTGTAATCTGACTGCCTTGTATCTGATCGCAATTTGAAACAACTCAAAAATAAAGAGAGTGTGAAAAATTAGTTGGTGGAACCGATTGATTGGGTAGATCACGGTACAAAGAGTCATGACATGTAGATAATAGAGGATAACAAAAATCCAGATCATATTCAAGACTAGAGCTATGAATACTAACATCATCTTGCAGAATGGAGGAGTTAGTCTTCACCATGGGCTTCATGAGCCATTCTGGGATTTCCTCCATTGAATCTGAGTCATGAAAAGAGGAAGAAGAATGAGAAGATGGATTAGGAATTTGATTATCATAACTCCCAAATTTATTATCATTGCAAGGAGGCACCCACATCGGAACTGAAAAGGGAGGAGGATGAGGAACAAAAGGAATCGTAAATTCCTACTCTGAAATTAGAGATGCCTCATGATTTACAATATTTGAGGAAGTAGAAACATCAAGAGGTTCAAATTCATTGTGTAGAGAGATGCCAACCAAACGCTCAAAATTTTGCTTAAAGAATCCTAATTCATGTCTTCTTAAGGAAATTCATAACAGAGGTGAAGGAATCAATATGAGAAACCCAAAACTGATTCATTAGGTTCCATTCTTAGGTGATTTATTCTTTTCAGAATATATCGGTAATCATACCTATTGAAGGCTTAATAAATCTCCTTGAGGAAATGATGAAAAGAATGGTTGGAAGCAAATGGTAAGGTATGCCAACATTGATTAAAATGATCTTCAAGGGTGAGGAAGAAAGCCACACAATCAAAATATTCATCATTGATTTTGTAATGTTCACAAAATTTAAGAATATTAGAAATGTGCTCGATAATGGATGTTCCATCCTCACCATTAAGCTTAAATTGAGACAAGTGATAAAGAGGCTCATCGGGGATTAACAGTTTACAATGGGATAGGTTGGAAAAACACCCCGGGAGTATGATTTGAGGATGATCCATTTAAGATAAGAGATTCAAAACAGACTCAACAGCTTGTCATCTAGCCCTCCTTTTAGCACCATTTTGTTGATGGTGCTAGAAATCTATCAACCAAGGGGGTCTCCCTAATGTGAAATCCCAATTAGATCTCACAATGTTTGGAATAGGAGCCCCATCTGGGATATCAACCTAGCTGCCATATATTCTTAAATGTTTGTCTTGGCTACAAAGTTCAACATAAGAGAGTTATGGACAAGTAATCTCAAATCAGCAAGTGAGTATGCCTGGTGAGTGTTCGGTTGTATGTGTGTCAAGATCCATCTACCGCGAAGGGAAAAGAAAGTGAGCCTCTACGAGAGAGGTAATAGTATTGCCCTAGTCGACACACACAGACACAAAAGATATATGTCTAACATCCAACGAAATAGTCCACAAATATGCAATGATCATGTCAACCATTATAAACAAGAAAGATCTACCTAACATCCAGCGAAATAGTCCACAAGGATGTGATAGTTATAGAAACCATTGAAACACATTCTCAATTAGATAAGCACTAAAATAACCTAAATAGTTCAACTACTTTAGTACAGGTGAAAGCAAACATGAATCATAGATATTCATGGAATAGTCTTACAAATATTCACAATCCATGCATGAAAATGTGTTGGCCATCAGGCTTCAAGTATTAAGTAAAATTCACAATACACATGCTTACAACGAACACTAATAGCCCCAATAGTGGAGCGTTGGAGCTAGTCCTTGCTACCCAAAAGAACTAGCTTGTCTCTCTAATGCCTTGCTAGAGAATCCAAGTTGAAAAGTCTTTTGCTTGTACCATGAGGGTATATATATAACAAATGGGGTGATCCTTCACCTCCCTTGTGACTCTTGAACTACCCTCATGACTTTTTGACTTCTCACGACTTTTTGACTTCCTACGTGACTTTTCACGTTACATAGATGACTTTTGGACTTCCACTTTACATTATATTTCTCCAATATTGAATTACATATTCCACAAAATGATGTGGCACATGGTGACTCATGACATGACACTGATGACATGGACTACATGATTACATGGCAATGTCAATCCATTGTTTTATGTTACTTTCTTTGTGTCTTCTTGAAAATATGGTGCATGTTCTTCTTCTTCCTCCTCTTTATGAATTGAAGATAAGGAGTCTTCCATGCAGTCTTGATCTTTCATTTTCTATTATAGTCTGATGTTCCTTCGTCTTCTTGCTTGATGATCATATTTTCTCCCCAACTTCTTAGGTGTCTTCTAGCATTTCCTCCTTCTCCATCTCCTTCTTCATCATATTTCCATAACATAATAGAGTACCTGCATCTCCAATCCACTCATGACAAGACGACATAAATTCGGTAAACCCCTAGTCTAAGTTGTTTCATAATGACCCACCAACTGAGCCGGAACTAGGTGGTAGGCTGAGGGAGAGGCTCAGTGATTGCGCAATTGCCCAACTGAAGTAGTCAGGGGTGAAGCTTGAGCCTTGAGACTGTGCAATGCACAGTTCAGAGGGCAAGTAGATTGCGCAGTTTTGGAACTTAGTGAGTCAGGCTAAAGGGTTGAGCACTTCTGGAAGGCAAGGGAGCCCAAGGGTTTGCGCAATTGCGTTGTTCGGGAGCGCAAGGGCTAGGATTTTTAGCCTTATACTCACATAAACAATCAATAAGTCAAAGTATTCACAAAATAATGAAATTATGAAATTATTAATCATGAAAGTAGAGTTACTCTAGAAGTCTATGTATGATCAAAGAATGAGGAGAATGAGAGAAGTTAGCGATGGAAATCACACAAAATCAGCTAAGATATTTGTGAAGAAAGTTATGGTGAAGGTTCAACCAATTAACAAAATTGATAATTTGTTATGAGAACCTAATTTCTATATTACTAAGCCTGGTGTGAGGATGTGTGAATTAAATTAATGAATTAAGTCTTGAAAGTCTTTTTCTCCCGATTTTCTCTTTCATGTTTCTAATCTTTTGTTTTTATCAATTACTTCAATGGTATCAGAGCTAATGGAGATCTTAGATTTAGTGTTGGAACATTGTGGAACTGTTGCATAATGACTACGTGTGGATGATGAGTTGTGTTGCTTGTGGAAGAGAGCGTGGATTGTGTGAAGCCATTGAATAGAGAATATAAACTCTCGTTGCAAAGGAAAGCAATCATTGCAGCAACTGTGAGGACATAAAAGAGTGTGCAAAGACTTTGTTGGCACTGGAGAAAAGCCGCTAGCTGGATAAGATCAAAGGCAACAGAAGGTTGGTTTTTGGTAAGCGCCTAGTCTGTGGAGAAATCCCCACTCGAGCTTGTGTATAGTCAACAACGTCCAACGCCGAGCAGGAGCAGTCAGTGTCACTGTGGTTAGTTATAGAACTGCCACGAAATATAACAAATAATTTAGTGTTATTCAAGGAGGACCTCAGGCTAGCGATAACACACAACTAGAACTTCCATGCAAATTTTGACACAGATCTACACCTGCATCCTTTCATACTTGTGTTGTCCTTTTTACCAATGTAGAGGCGGTTAACATGTCAGTCAGTTGGTCTATAAAGTTTTAATCAGATGTGGTACTATTTTCATTGTTCTGTACAATCATCTTTGTAAACTCAGGTGTATCTTTTTATTATCTTGTTTCCTATGGATGAAAGTTGTGTGTAATGACTAAGTAATTTGCATTGAGCATGGAGAAACTAGTGCATGGAGAAACGTGCGTCAAGTAACCCGGAAAGCTCTCTGTGTGAAACAGAGATTGAACCGTGCAGCATGCATTGATTCCATCGTAAGGAAGCAACAAACCAACGCTGAGCCCATTTGAAAGGTGTGAGAGATGTTGTACATTGGAGTAGAAGGTATCTGCGTAAAATAGAATTCATGGAGTTGAAAATTTGAACTGCCCATTTAACGCAAAGTGCCAGTGTAGATCGTTGTTGCATAGAGAAATAGAGCCACAACGAGATCTGGAGTAGCCAAGTGGAGAAAGTCATTTTCAGAAGGGAGGTCTTCCTACCACCAGAGATAGATCGTTATTGGAACGCGTTGGTATGATCGTTATTGAAGAGTCAACGTTGTGGAAAAAAGATGCCATTGTTGGAATCGATCCTAGTTGTCTCTATTGTTGCCCACATTAGAGAGGGAGTCGTTGTCGTGGAAGGAAAATCGATTAACAAAGAAGTGGTTATTTATTGTGGGAATGTTGCCTTTGTGTGAAATACTTCCATCACTGGTGGTTTTCATGAAATTAAGTCAAAGCGACTTGATTTAGAAAACTTCAAGTGTTGGAATCATATTGTTGAGGTGCATCATGACTAACAATGGAGATAATTGTTAAACACACATGGACAGTAATAAATATGAAAGATAAATCATGTGAGATCATATTTTTATTAACATCAGATATACATTTATAGTACAACATATGACTCTTGGGTTTCAGATCCCAAGGTCTCTTGGACTGCTTAGTCATTTCGGCTTCCACACTAACCCTTTAGGATTAGGTGTCCAACATTCCCCCCCTTAATCCGAAGGGTTATGTATGAGTCCAAGAAGAGAGCTGTAATACAAAATGTGCAAAAATGCATGGCAGCACTAGGCTGAATGTGCTCTATGAAATGTTGGTAAAAAAAGGCGGTGGTTTAAGGATGACCACCAACACTGGAACGCTTAGTGCAGTTCCCGGAACTCTTCCAAAACTGGCAAGAAACTGTAGTTTTCTGCTAGAGGAAGTGTTCTCAATCTGTGATGGTTTAAGGATGACCAACAACTCTGGAATGCTTAATGCAATTCCTGGAACTCTTCCAAAACTGGCAAGAAGCTAGAGTCTTCTGCTAGAGGAAGTGTTCTCAATTGTGTTCCTGGAATTCTTCCAAAACTGGCAAGAAGCTGGAGTCTTCTGCTAGAGGAAGTGTCCCAGATTGCCAACTGAAGGCATGTTCAGGCATCTTGTCTCTGGCTACAACTCTAAAACTGGTGTGGCAGGTTGTGACTCAGGCTCGCTTGATGTGACTTTGAAGCTTGTAGATGACCATCATTTCCCCCCCTGTCAGATACAAGGTGAGATGATGGAGAAAACTCAACTGTAAGACTGTTCAATACTCTGGAACAAGTTCTGACATGTGTTTGGAATATCTTCTTGGCTGTTGATGCCCATTGCCAAGAAGCGATCCATCCTAGATGAATCTTTGTTCTTGCAGGATGTTTTTTTCTGAAGCATCTGTGTGAAGAATGACTGGTTTTATGACAGTGCTTACATGGATGAAGATCAAAACAGTGATCTTTCATATGGCCAACTCGATCACAGTGTTGGCATTTCTCAATCTGTTGTTGTTGTTGTTGATGTGGAAGAGGCACAGAATCTGGAACAGCTGAAGCTGAACTGTTATGAGAAGCAGGTGAACTGTCATGAATGAATCCAGCACTCTGAAACTGAATGGGCTTGGCATAGTCTAGAATATGAAAGGACAAGTCCTTGTCATATCCAAGACCAGTTCTGTGCTTGTTGTGGACAAGGTGTTCCCAAGGTCTGATGATGGGCTTGGGAAATGCAGACTGAGTTTCTGCATCTGCATATACAACTGCTGCTTTATTTGAATGAACTGTAACATTATTAACATGCTACTGATGGGTGATTGTCTCAACGTTCTGAACAAAAACAGGTTCAGAATGATGTCTATGTAGCTCTTCTTGCTGTAGCTGTGATTCAAGCTGCAAAAGATCAATCTTTTCCTGGGCATTATATAAGCATGTCTGAATTTCTGAGAGAGATCCTTTGCTAATAATGTGTCATCAACAGTAGATTGTATAAGAGTTTTCATGAACTCTAATACTTCACTGATTCTAGCCATTTTTGCTTCAATGTCAGATTTACACCTTAAAACTGATCACAACTATTACTCAATGCAGAAAAGTAATACCCACTCATAGTACACAGCAATATCTTTTATAAATGTGCAGCAAATGAATCAATGCATATATATGTGGACAGATACTATAATGAGTTTTAATACCACAACTGGGGCAGCACCAACTGCAAACTTGCTTGGATCCTTCAAATACTCCTTCACTAAATGATGGCTATCAAAACTTCAACAATTATAACACCATGTCAATTTTAACAAATTACAAGGAAATTTACCGGATTGGCTTTGGGATCTCAACAGCCTGCAACTTCTGGATTTCTCAAACAACAAATTCTCTGGTAAGATCCCCGCAAAGATTGGTCTTTTACAAGCTCTGAGGAAACACGGTGCAGCAGAGTCTCAGCCGGAAACGCTGTGGCAGGACAAACTCATATTGAATTTCAAGGGAGGGGAGCTCTTTTACACATATTTCTTTTCGACGCAGGCATTTTTGGATCTATCTGGAAATCAACTAAGTGGGCGGATTCCTTCTGAATTGGGATTGTTGAACAGCCTTAGAAATTTGAACCTTTCCAGCAACACTCTCAGTGGCAATATCCCGGTTGCACTTGCTAATTTAACCCAGCTGGAATCGCTGGACTTTTTTTTTCAAGTTTGAAAACTCAGATACAATGTCAGGTTTGAAAACTCAAGACATGTTCTGCCTGATATAAAGGCATCTATCTATACGATGCCATCGTGCCTCGTTCAGCATATGTCAAAATATATTTATTTCATACTTATATTTGCGTAAATGGGAATCTACAGTTCTGAAGTACAGAAACACTAGCAGTGAATGCACTATTCCAGTCTCAGCCTCCAAAAGATTATTTGCGCCCTTCAGACTCTGTAGATGATGTCTCGGCCATCAGAATCTGCACATTGTGACCTCTGTCTCCTAAGAGGGTTACTTGGCCAATACTGATACTGGAATTCGCACGATGTGACCTCTGTCTCCTAAGAGGGCTACTTAGCCAATACTGATACTGGAATCCGCACGATGTGACCTCTGTCTCCTTTCAGTAGTATTTCACCAAAGCTATAAGTGCCAGTGGGAGATTTGGAAAATAATGTCACCCAAAATGGTTTGGACTGCCCTTCTTCCAACATTAGAACTGAGGGTTTTATGGTCAGTGACACATCCGGTGGCATTGAGCTGGAAATCGTATATTTTTCTGTTTGCGCTACATTGGTAACCCTTCTCAATACCTAGACTTATCTATAAATCATCTGGACGGCCAAATACCAACGGCGTTGACGGGTATAACCGGCCTGGCGTTACTGAATTTCTCATACAATAATCTCTCTGGTGTGATTCCAACAGGTCGTCAGTTCAATACATTCGCTAATTCTTCGTATCTGGGCAATAAATTTCTCTGTGGTTTTCCACTTAACCAATCTTGCTACCTCAGCAGGCAGGCAGATCCAGGAGTAAGTAATACTGAAGACGATGATAACACAGCACGGGTGGCAATAATAGCGGCCGTAATTGCAGGAACATTGTTTATATCCGCAATCTTCTGGTATTACTGTTACTACAGATCGGCCTGTCCTTCATCTGCTCATGAAACACCCGAAATTCGCTCTTTTGAAGAGGGTTACAAGTTAAAGTTATCAGATCTGTCAGATGCAACCAATGGTTTCAGTGAAGCTGCCATCATTGGCACGGGTGCACTGAGCAAAGTATACAAAGGAATTCTAAGGAACGGTCAAGTGGTTGCTATCAAAATCCTTGAAATGGCCTACAACGAATCGCTGCGCAGTTTTGTGAAGGAATGCGAGATCCTGGGTAAGATTCGGCATCGGAACCTGGTGAAAATTCTGGGGGAATGTGACAAAGATGTCAGTGTCAGGCCCAGAGCAGCGCAGGATAGAGCAGCGATATTCAATTACTAGCATATCCCAGGCAGAGGCAGAGCAACGTAGGACAGAGACGTTATATATGGCAGAGGCAGCATATCAGGGGCGCTGGAAAAGAATATGGCAGAGGGCCAGGACTGACATGCACATAACAGGCCACAGAAAAACAAGTGGCTCTGATACCATGTTAAACACACATGGACAGTAATAAATATGAAAGATAAATCATGTGAGATCATATTTTTAATAACATCAGATATACATTTATAGTACAACATATGACTCTTGGGTTTCAGATCCCAAGGTCTCTTGGACTGCTTAGTCTTTTCGGCTTCCACACTAACCCTTTAGGATTAGGTGTCCAACAATAACAAGATGCTAAAAACATATGTCGATTTGTGGATCTCCTGAGATTGTGTTGCAACTAAAATTCCTGGAATGAGATTGATAATGTTGTGCATAAGTAGTATAGAATTCGTGCTGAAGGAGTCGATGTTCTGCATAATTGATTATCCAATTTTCTAGGTTTGCGCGGAGGATTGTGGTGTTGAATCACTATTCTTAAGTGACTACATGGAACTATGTTTTGCCTGAAGGAAAAGTTGAATTGATTAATGGATGCATTGAGTTATGGATCTAACGTGTAATTGATCTCTCCAACAAGTTTTTGAGGGAACAGTTTCAGAATCATCAGAAAAGAGGTTGTAGATTCTCTTATTATGCTTTTGCAAAAGTTTTTTAAAAATTTAGTGACGCTGGAATGTGCTGGAATGAACGTAGAACCACCGTCCACCTGTGACTTCGAAGCGAGGAAGCAACTTTAAAGGATCTACGTGGATCCCAGAACCTGCGTGGAGTGGCCAACATCGTGAAGCCTGAGGAAGCCACCTGCAGAAACCAGCCTTAAGAAGATGCATTGGGGAGAGCGTTGATTATCCTCAAGAGAAAAACTTGTAGTGTTGATAGCATCAACCCGCTGGTTCCTTGGAGTAATGCAACAACAACCACCCAAGATAACAACTTTACGTGGAATACACGCGTTGAGGCTGAAAAGTTTTTTCATTAGTAGAATTGTGTTGAAAAGTCTCTCCAACGAATTATATTTTATGGTGCGTAATTGATCTCTCAACGAATTACATGCATAAGCATATAATGGTGTGTGCTTTATAGTTTTTACATGCACATTTGAAATGTCAAGTCACTTTTTTTATAAAGTGATTTTAAAAAATCCATAAAATTGTTTTTTAATGGAAGTTTAAAAGAGAGGTAATAAAGTGAAGCTAATGGAGCGATAAGGTGTATTAATTTTTTATTTTATTTGTAAGAAATAAGAGTATATTTTAAGTATGGGGGATTTTCGCAGTGCATTATATTAGATATCATTTTTGGGATTCAACTGCGTTAAGTAAGTCATTCAAAGTATGACCATTTCCATGAGAGGTAGTCGTAAAGTGACTAATTTCTCATGATTTTTTGAATAGTTCACTTAGCACTCATTGCATCGGGTGATGCTCACAGGGGTGAAGAAGTGGGATTGAAACTAGTGAAAAGTGGAGAACGAATCACATAGCATCAATCATCACTTCCGGGGCTTGCACCCGGTAACCAGGACTTCCCAGGAGGTCACCCATCCCAGAACTCCTCTGGCTCAAGCGCGCTTAACTGTGGAGTTTTTCCCCACAATCAAGCCCACTTAGCTTGCTACCCCATTTGCAAAACCTTAGCAAGTATTGTGCCTCATGAACCATTCAGGTAGAGATCCCTTGACTCTTTTTGAATTTAAGTATGGGGGATTTTCGCAGTGCATTATATTAGATATCATTTTTGGGATTCAACTGCGTTAAGTAAGTCATTCAAAGTATATTTTGTAATATTTTTAGAGTGGTAAGCGTTTTTTCTGACTCATAAGTTTATTTTTGTTTTTTTTTAATATTTGGAGTTATAAGTGATTTATAATATTTGGAGTGATAAGTGAATTTTTAAAGAAAGGTTATTGTTGTAATTCAAAGTAATGTTTTACTTTGAAAGAGGGTAAGCTGAATTATTAAATTCAAAGATTGTAATTGAAACTTATGGTGCATTATCGGTAGTACCCGACACTTTAAGGTCACATAATCAAACGAGCATGATAATCAAGCGAGCAAGTACAAGAAAGTGTGTTAAAGACCAAAATGGGTAAGGACAAAAACATCTTAAAAGTGCAAAGCTCGAAATTAAAGAATATCAAGAGTACAATCATGAATTGCACAACAAAATCGAAGTACTTGAGTGGAAGATAAAACAAAATCAACACATAATTAATCAAATGACTAGCACATTAGAAGCAAGAGAAGATCTTCAAAATGAACTAGATATGAGAGAACAACTTATTAATGCACACCAGATAAAATTGAGGCAAAAACAAGATCTACATGATGCAAAATGTACATAAAAGATAGACGCAATCTGTGACACAAAAAACCTCATCCAAACAACAAATGCAATTTGTGAAACATATGATCTTATTCAGTGTGTTGATGAAAGTTGTGACACAAATTATCTAATCCACCAGGTTGATGAAAATTGTGACATAGATGATCTCATCCAGTAAGTTGTGCTACTAAATAAAAATGATGCAATTAGTTGTACTAAATATCCAATTGAAAATTTTGATGCAACATGTGATACAAATGAATTGTTAATAAAGATGATTGATGCTCACTGTGATACAAATGACTTAATAAACCAAGCACAAAATATCATAAGCACTAGCAGGTGTGAAGTTCAACAATAAAATGGTATTTCCAAGATGGTGATCAGACCTTGGGAAGAAATTTAATTCAACAAAGTTCGACATGGCTTGGGATACACTAAAGAAAACAATTTTTATATTCCAAATTTTTCAAAACCAATTCAGTTTGTAAGTGCATGTTTTCTAGAAAATACCTAGAATATTGTTAAGTGTAACCATTTTAAAAGAAATGGTCATAGGGAGAGTAAAAGTTTTGACCTCCATCCTTGTCTTAATTGTGGGAAGAAAAATCATCTATTAGATAATTATCGAATGCAGAAGATGACTAAAATGAAAGTTAATTATGGATCGATAAATTGTTGGAGAGGGAATCTAGAAGTAAAGAAGCTGCATAAGTCCTACAATCTACTCAAGACAGAGGTAAAGATAAATTTGTCTGAAGAATTGAACAAGAGAAACTCTCCTACACCTTAAGGGGTTGAGTTCAAAAATCATATGATCAATGGCCAAACAAAAACAACTTGCTATCTCTCCTTTCAACTGACAAAGGGGGGAAATGACAATGGATTTGAAGATGGCTGTCATAATAAAAGTTTTGATAAACTCAACAAATCTACCAGTGGGAATCATCAAACATGTCAGTGGGCCTCAACAAATATGCTAGTGGGAATCATAAAATTTGCCAAATGGGAAAGCAAACTTTGAGTTTTCAACATCAAATTTTAGTGGTTTTTTAGGCAATCTTCAACGGCTCAACACAAGAGTTTTTTCAACATCTCAACACAGTAATTCTTCTGCGGCTCAACACATAGGAGTATCAGCATGAAGACTTGCAATTTGTACCAGGTTCTTACTCTGGATTTATGATTGAGGGGGCAAATGTTAGCCTCATACTCACATAAACAATCAATAAGTCCAAGTATTCACAAGATAATGAAATTATGAAATTATTAATCATGGAAGTAGAGTCACTCTAAAAGTCTATATATGACCAAAGAATGAGGAAATTGAGAGAAGTTAGAGATGAATATCACACAAAATCATCTAAGACATTCGTGGATATATTCATGGAGATATTGTGGAGAAAGTTATAGATAAGGTTCAACCAATTAGTCAAATTGGTAATTTGTTATGAGAACCTCATTTCTATCTTACGAGGCCTCATGTATTGTGAGGATGTGTGAATAATGTATCATTTTTGTAAATTAACGAATTAAGGCTTGAAAGCCTTTTCCTCCCAATTTTTTCTCTCATGTTTCTAATATTTTGTTTTTATTAATTACTTTAGGGCTTGAGTCTTGATACTGCATAACGTGTAATTCAGGCTTCACTAAGTAGGTAGGTTGCGCAATTTTGGAACTCAGTGAGTTGGGTTGAGGGGTTTTGCACTGTTTAAACTAACTGCGTAGTTTTGGGATGTAGAGAAAACCTTGTGATAATCCTCAGGGGCTAAGCTTGAGCTCATAGACTGTGCAATGCATAGTTGGAGCCAGGTTGGAGGGTTGAATTGTGCAATTTTGGAGGCCAAGATTCGGGATTGAGCACTAGAAATACATAGTGCACAGTTCTGGGAGGCTAGAACTACGCATTGCATAGTGTCAAGGGGTAGGGTTGTAGCTTGAGGGTTGGAACTGCGCAATGCACAGTTGAGGAAGGTCGGATGAGGCTAGGTTGCTGGGAAATTTCTGAAATTTGGTTGTGTGTGAGATCGGTGAGCTGATGTGAAGAGTGATATGACTTGACTATGATCACACACTTAGAACACTTGATGACACAAAAACATATATCATCTATGACACATGAACCACACATTTCCCTAAGTGTGATACCTTTGTGATGACTTACAACAAGTGCGACACGAAAGATACACTTTGTGATGACCGTGACGACACTTATGCGATAATGCATAAAACTTTGGTAATGATGGCGACAGATGTTTACATGGTTAGATAAACTCATTTACACAAATATAACCCCTTTAAACCACCAAAACAAGCTTATACACATTGTGTGACAACTAACATGTGAAAATATGACATTTACTATATCAAGAGAAAAGGGGGAATGACACTTGTGATACAGGAACGACAGTGAAAGTGACACATGCCATAGTGAAGATAACATGAAAATGACAATAATTGAAGTGAAAGCAAATGAAAGTGACATTCAAAAAGATGAAAATGACACCCATGAAAGTGAAAATAAAAAACATGAAAACGACACCGACGAAAGCGAAGGTGCACAAAAGTGATAGTTTGGAAAACTCACGAAAATGGAAGTACAAACATAGCCAAAAGTGAGTGACTATCAATAACAATGTGCACCAACTGTCGAGATGGGTTGAACATTGCAAAGACACTATCTTGATGGACTCTGATATGCTTGTTCAAGCTTGCATAGAAGAATTTGTTCATGAACTCGTTGCAAATTGAGCATGTGTGAGAAAGTAACTTCAATCAATCAAGAAGTGACCACGAAATGACTGGTCGCAAGATCCACAATAGGATCCAAAATTCAAGTAAAGGTAAAATTTTGGATGGTGTTTGTCGCAATGACAACACTTAGCAACACACTGGTAGAACTCGAGCTTCACTGCCTTAGTCAATTCTTCTGTACAAGGTCTTAGTTCTTTAGGGATTATCAATTCATCGTGCAGATCACTTTGGCCTCCCCACTTACCCCATGAATAAATATGGTCCCCTTAGTGCCTTTCGGTTGAACACAAACATAAGATCCACGATATCGCAATGTTTCAAATTGGACAGGGGAGTATAGCTCATGAGATTTATATTTTCAAAGTATAGTTTTTCATCTCCGGTGTTGCTACACTGCAAGCAGGCCTGGACATTACCCTAGTGGAGTCAATCCAGGAACACAAACATTTATGCACAACCAGCGATCCTAGAAAGTGCCTCGACGATGTTGCTTGCTTCACCTCTCTGCACAGGAATCCTTTCTCTTCTTTCGCCTTTATTTATATATTTAAAGAGGATTGTGCATAAGCACTTATGCATTTTATGGATGGAAGAGGGATCCTGACTTATTGAGAGCAGGAGAGGTTGTTCCTTCATAGAATCATATAAAGACTTTTGATTTAGGTTTTCTCGTTTAAAATTCCTCCCTTTCCCTCATCTATTGATTGGATAAGAGTGAAAACACAAAAATATAAAGAACCAAGTGTGGCATAATGTTCCCAAAATAGACACAAGTATCATGGTTTTACCAAAAGTATCCTTGTGAATGGATCGTATTTTCGTTGGAACTCCATCAAAAAAAAGGTGTGACCAAAACACAGAAGAAGGACAAAGAGTTAGCCAAATGTTGCAATGTCATATAGTCCTTTTCTATTTTATCACATTGTCTTTTGAGCCTGAATAGGACACTCTTCATGCAAAGTATCATCAATAAAACAAAAAGGACAATACTCAACACAACAAGAAAGTGAAACCAAAGCAAAAACAAAAAGAGGCTAAACCACACATGAGGCAAGAGAGAAGTAAAAAAGACTCTAAAAAAAATAAGCGCAGAATGAGTACAAGAGAGGGAGAACTGGAATGCAGCTAATCCTACTCCTAACCTAAACAACTGGAAGGTCAGGGTCACATATAATGAAAATTTCCATTGTAGCCACCGTAGTTGTTCTTGACTTGCATCCACAAAGATACAAACAATTAAAGAAGATATAAACTAATGTGCAAGAGAAAAGATAAAAGCTTGAAGAGCTTGCACAACATAAAGGAGGTCTTTCTTGTGGGTAGAAAAAGGTGTCACACCCACTACTTCTAACCAGTGTGCATTTTTACCTTTTCGACAGAAACCATAATCAGACAAACCTTGAAGACTTCTTGCGAATGCACCTTCTTCCATGTCATCTTACTTAGTAAGAAAGAGAAAAGGCTAAAACATGTTATTTGCAATGGAGATTGCTAAGTAAAATTACTCCAACCATTTGGAAATTGGATCATGACACTCGAAACAATCCTCTTGAAAACACTGAAAACTTTGAAACAATGAATATTCAATTAAAAGCACAAGATTAGGATGAGAATCTCGTGATTAGAAAAATATATGATCATATTCAACAGACATACCAAGACAGTGAGGACCTAACATAACCATCAGCAAAGGTTGGGGTGCATAAGCTGCTTAACAAGTATTTGAATAGTGAGATGTTGAGCCATGAAGATCAAAGGAGGTAAAACAATTGCCATTGGATGTGCTGATGGGAAAATGATAAGCTGAATGAAATTCATCAGAGACATAATCATGATTAGATGGGCTTATTAAAACATTAGATTCCTAGTTTGTAATTAATAAATATAAATCAATTTGAGAACCTCTGTGAATGCTCTAAACAATAGAACCAATGTCCTCGCATGTTGAATGTGACACCTTTTTTCTTATAATTCGAGACAGACTGTACGAGCATCATAATCATCGAAATAAGTTAAAAGGGATGTCAACACAACAAACACATGATACTAGTCAGGACATAATGAATGGATAATAATTAGATTCGTGCAATAAGTCATGCATTGAGTATCACTCAAGAGGATTTCAGGTGCGATGAAGGGAAAAAAATTTCAATATAACATTCGCAAGAAAAACTAGGAGTTGACTATTAAGAAATGAATCCAATAGGCATAATTCCTTTGACCAAAGATAGTCTTTGGAATGAGTAAGTTCACAATTCCATGACTTTATGAGAGATACACATTCCAATCCCAAATTTGATTCAAGAGATTTGCATTAGGATGAATCATCTAAAGAAGATTTTTGAATCCGATCAGAAGTAAAATCTTTAAATTTTGAAAGATTACATCCAAAGTACCAAACATATTTCAAAGAGAAATTTACATCGAGTGAAACCATTCAAAGAGAAGGATTATGCGAGAGAAATCAGATCTGACTTAGTTCAGGGGGCTTACCAGAGTCGCGAGATCATAACATAACCATCAATGAAAGTTGAAGTGCCTTGATTTGTTGACAAGTCCCAGAAATTTTAAATATTGTAAAATTTCATTTTGAAGATTGAACCAGATCGTGCATAATGTGAGGAGATTTGTTACCACTAATTTCAATAAGACCACTACTCACCGGATGACAACCATCTCTGCCACTGATTTGATAGGATTCTACAACTTTAACAACCAGATTACTCAAATCAACATATTCTTCTGATAGCAAATCTGAAGATGTATACATCGGAGAAATTTCATGAGCAAGCTGATTTAGAGGGTTGGATTCGATGATTTGATTGTTTTTATTTTCATCATGGCTAATATCACCACCTTGTGTCAATTGCGAATTTAAATCATTGGATGAAGAACTTGAAGATCATATAGTATCTTCATCACATGTAGATGCATCGCAAATAGGAGAGCACAAGGGATAGTGAGATGAAGAGGAAGTTTCCATAAGAACATTTTCTTCGGCTGGATCAGATTCTAGATCTAATTCTTCTAGATTAAAATCTTCCTGAGAAACAGGAAGGTTAGATTATGCACCTGGGCATTTGTGATCGCATACATCAATAGAGCCATCATCACCAGAATGATTCTTTCCCAAAGCTACAGATTGATTGAAGGAATTGATTGCATTTGATTCACTACTGAATCTAAGTGATTGAAAATCATCTAAGAATGGAAGTGCATCATCTTCACATAGAGTATTTTGAAAGATAGAAAATAAAGATTGAAAGCACCTTCACCTTCCTGCTCCTCTACTTGTGTAATGTGACTGCCTTGTATCTATTCGCAATTTGAACCATCATCTCGAAAATAAAGAGAGCGTGAAAAACTAGCTGGTGGATCTAATTAATCGGATTGATCATGGTATAAAGAGTCATGGCATGTAGATGATAGAGGATAAAAAATCCAGATCAAATTCGAGACTAGAGTTATGAATAGTAATATCATCTTGCAGAATGGAGGAGTTAGTCTTCACCACGGGCTTCAAGAGCCATTCTGGGATTTCCTCCATTGAATCTGAGTCATGAAAAGTGGAAGAAGAATGAAAAGATGGATTGTGAATTTTATTACCAGATCTACCAACTTTGTTATCATCACAAGGAGGCACCCTCATCGGAACTGAAAAGGGAGGAGGACAATGAACAAAAGGAATCGTAGATTCCTCCTCTGAAATTAGAGGTGTCTCGTGATTTACAAGAGTTGGGTAAGTAGAAACATCAAGAGGTTCAGATTCACTATTTAGAGAGATGTGAACCAAACACTTAAAATTTTGCTTAAAGAAATACCAATTTGTGTCTTCTTCAGGAAATTCATAACAAAGGTGAAGGAATCGATCAGAGAAATCCTCAACGAATTCATTAGGCTTCATTCTTAGGTGATAGATTCTTTTAAGAACATATCGGTAATCATACCTATAGAAGGCTTAATAAAGCTCTTTGAGGAAAAATTGAAAATAATGGAGGGAATCAGATGGTAAGGTATGACACCATCGATTAACAAGACCTTCAAGGGCAAGGAAGTAAGACACATAAGCAAAATATTCATCATTGATCGTAATGTTCAAAAAATTTAATAAGATTAGAAATGTGCTCGATGATGCATGTTCCATCCTCACCATTAAACTTTAATTGAGAAAAGTGATAAAGAGGCTCAACAGGGATTAACAGTTTACCCGGGGTAGGTTGCAAAAACACCCAAGGAGTATGATTTGAGGATGAGGCATTTATGATAAGAGATTCAAAACAGATTCAATAGGCACATATTGTCATCTAGCCCTCCTTCTAGTGCCATTTTGTTGACGGTGCTGGAAATTCGTTAGCTTAAGGGGTCTCCCCGATGTGAAGTCCTAATTATACCTCACGCCATTTGGAATAGGAGCCCCATCCTGGATATCAGCCCTACTTCAGTACATTCTTATAGGTGTGCCTTGGCTACAAAGTTTAGCACAAGAGAGTTATGCATAGGTAATCTCGGATCACCAATTGAGTATGCCTGGTGAGTGTTCAGTTGTATATGTGTCAAGATTATTATACTATGGAGGGAAAGGAAATTGAGCCCCTAGGAGAGAGGTAACAATACAACCCTAGTAGAGACACACACAAAAAAGATATATGTTTAACATCCAGAGGAATAGTCCACAAAGATGCGACAGTCATTACAACCTTTATAAACAAGAAAGATCTACCTAACATCCAACGGAATTTTCCACAAGGATGTGACAATTATAACAACAATTACAACACATTCTCAATTATATAAGCACTAAAATAACCGAAATATATCAACTACTTTAACACAAGTGAAAGAAAACTTGAATCATAAATGTTCACAGAACAATCTTACAAATATTCACAATCCATGTTAGGATATTCTGACACATATGAAATAATTAAGTATAACTTGGTCTAGTGTATAGTTAGGTAAAGTGTGTTTCTTTAGTATGTACTTTTTGTAACTTACAATCTGACGGACACGATATGTTCTAGACATGAAGTGATCTGATGGTTCATTCTCTCCTTGGTATTACCAACTCTTGATATGTGACTTAACACCTGATTGGTCCATGATCTCTATTTAAAGAGCATGGAGGGTCATTTGTTAGGTGACTGTTCATGAGAGAAACTTATGTAAATTTTCTTTCTTTTATATTAATAAATTGCCTGAAGCAGTCGCGTTGGCTCAGGTCGTGGACTGTTTCCCTCTTTCAGGGTTTTAACCACATCAAGAATATTGGTGTATTGATCAGTGATTTGTTTGTGCGCAGTGTCCTTTGGTGTTCTCTCTGAGTAACTTACCCTATAAATTCCTACATGGCATCAGATCTATTCGAGGGCCGCATCTGTTGGTGATCCAAATCCGAAGCTGGTACAACTGCATTCGATTATCAATTCCTATATCTATTATTTTTTACTGCTTTCGGGCCAAGATGACTGCTCTATTGTGTTAGGAGTATCTGTTCCAGTGAGGAACCCCTTTCGTTTCACACAAAAAAGGTTTTTGGTAGCCCTAGCTATGTCATTTTTAAGATATGGAGGCATACAGTCTTTATTTGTAGTTTTAGTTATTTATCTCTTTGTTTATTTTAGTTTATTTATCTCTCTATTTTTTTATTACCGGATCTATACCTTTCATTTTTGTGCATGCTCTTTTCAGCTGCGTCTTAGTGTGATCTCGGAAAACCAGAAACATTGAGGAAAATATATAGTTTCTGGCGAAATCTAACTCTAAGCTGTAAGGCTTGGATTACTCCTGCATGCTCATTTTGGTTTGTGTGTTTTTTTTTGTTGTGTAGGCAAAAATGGGGTTTTTCAAGTAAGCACACATTCTAAACCATCAGTGAGGAAAAAAAAAAAAAAAAAAACCTTCTTGTTTTCAAAAAAATTACCAACCTTTTAAACTAGCTCACTTGGTCCAAAGTTACTTTATAAGAATAAAGGTCTTGGGTTCGAGTCTTTCTTTTTGTTGAGTTACTTTTTCAAATAGCACATGTAACTTATGTTTTAAAGTTACTTTATGTAAAAGTGTTCTTACCCATTATAAAAAGTGAGTCACTTTATCTTTTATTTAAGTTACAATTTAATGGATAGTTCATAAAGTACCATTGTAAAACTGGTTTTCACTTATTTATAAAAGTAGGTCACATAAAGTAATCCTTTTTTAAAAGTGAGCTAATTAGATTAAGTTTGGAAAGGGGGCGGCGGAGGGGGGGGGAGGGGCGGGTTTAAATATAATATTATCTTGGTTTAAATACAATATTATCTTTCCAACATTCACGTGGTTCGTCATCATCTTCAACAAAATTTCTTCAAAAAGACATAACTCTTCATCCAGTAGCCGTTTTCAAAGCCATTTTGTTTTTAATCGGCCTAATTTTTTTAGATCTTTCCATTGGAACACTTGGTTTCAACATCTTCAACTTCAGTTTCTTTTAAAATGGAAAGTCCATGCCTGGTCATTCTTGACAGCACCAACTACTTCCAATGACTATCGTACATTGTGGATTTACCTAGAAGTAAAGGTCTTTATAGAATAGCCTCAGACGAAGAATCTAAACCTAAAGATGAAGATAAGCTAACCAAATGGTAAAATAATCAAGATCAAGCACATGGGTTGATAGGGATGTCTATTTCTCCAGATCTTAGATTCCATATTGCATAACTTGATACCCCTAATGAAGCAATGAAACAACTCAATAAAGTTTTTTGAAATTAAAAATGAAATTAGATTCCATCAACTCGAAAAAGAGTTGCTTACTTTGGACCCCAATTTTTTTCCCATTGAATATTTTTTGTCCAAGTTCAAGACCCTTACACTTCTCTTGGGAGGTGTTAAGGTTAAGAAAGAAGATGGTAGCCTTATCTATTCCATTTTTACTAAGTTAGGACTAGCCTACTCTGTGTTTGTTTCCACCTTTCATTATACTAGAGAAGCCTTTATTTCTCAAGGACAATACTACAAGTCCCCCTCTTTTGATTGCTTTTGTGATTCTTTAATAAGATAGCAAGAAAAACTCTTACATATTTCTCTTCTTAATACTGGAAACTCTTCTAAGAAATCCTTAACAACCCAGCAGCTACCAAGTTCAAAGAATCCTAAGAAGTAGCATCCTAAAAAGAATGGTCCTAAACCAAATAAGGGTCTTAAGAAATTTCAGTCTCGCAACGAAAAATCAACTCAACAAAATGATAAGGCAACTAAAAACAAAGGGAGGAAGACTGATAGACATTGCAACTTTTGTAATCGTGATGGCCACTTAGAATCCAAATGCTTTAAGAAGATGGAAGCCTTGGAAGCAGCGATGAAGAACCATAACATCCATTTGGAGCACTCTTCAACTTCAACTTCATCTTCAGGAATATCACTTTCTACATGTGGTTGTCAAGCATATCGGTCTAGTTATGTACTAAATATATCTTCTTCTTCTCATTCTCATGAGTGGATCATTGATTCTGGAGCTTCTTATCACATGGCCAAAAACAAAGCCATGTTTTCTTCTTTAAATGATTATAACATCAAAAATATTTATGTTGGTGATGATAGATCTCTTATTTTTGTAGGGACTTGAACTATTCATCTAGACAATGGTCAATTTAATGATGTATTATGTGTTCCTACCTTATCCTACAACCTTCTATCTATATATCAGATAACTCATTCAGGTGAAGGTAAAACTGTTGAATTTTCACCTCATGATGTTGTAATTAAGGACTTAAGAGATCCTAGAAAGATTTTAGCTACTGGCATTGTTGATGACTGTACAAGTTTGTATAAGTTTAACAACTTTGGGTCATCAACTCTTCCCTCAATATTTGTTGCTCATAATGATGAAGTGAGAAAACTTTGGCATGAATGATTTGGTCACTTAAACTATCGCTCCCTCAAAATCTATGTAAAGAAAATATGGTGACAGGTCTTCCTATGGTATCTTGCAGAGATGGTGTTTGTTCTGGATGTGTACTCGGAAAACACCATCGGGATAGTTCTGAAAAACGTGCCTCTTGGCATGCCTCAACCCCTTTACAACTTGTGCATAGTGATTTATGTGGTCCACTTCTATGTATTTCATTCTTTGGCTACAGGTATTTCTTCTCTTTCATTGATGATTTCTCCAGACACACTTGCCTATACTTCTTAAAACTCAAGAGTGGAGTCTTCAACATTTTCTTGGCCTTTAAGGCCTTTGTTGAGAAACAATATGGACATCAAATTCTTAAGCTAAGATATGATAATGGCGGAGAATATGTTAACAACAAATTCATCAACTTTTGCACTAAGCATGGAATTCAATTGCAGTAATAATGTTCCATATAATCCACAACAAAATGGTGTAGCTGAAAGGAATAATTGCACCTTAAAGGAAATGGTTGATTGTATGCTTCAATCTGAAGGACTAAGTCTTAATTTTTGGGCAGAAGCAATTAATTGTGCAAATTACAAATTAAATCACACTCCTACTAAGGTTTTAAAGAATATCACTCCAAAAGAAGCATGGAGCTCACTTAAACCAAATGTAAGTCACTTTCATGTTTTTGGAAGTGAAGCATGGGCCCATATTCCAGATGAGAAACATAAAGGCTTAGAACCTAAGAGTGAAAAATGTATTTTTTTTGGATATTCTAAAGATGTAAAAGGATATATACTTCTTCAGCCTAAATCCAAAAATGTTATCATTAGAAGAGATGTAAAGTTTGCTGAAAATATATCAGCCTGTGAGCCTAGTTCGGTGGATGTGCCACCTCTCTCTATCCCTTGTACTTCTGAAATTGTTCCTTCTTTAGATGATGACAACGAGGATGACAATCCTCCCCCACCTTCTTAGGATATTCCTTCCGCTCCTCAGCTTCCAAAATGGGTCTATGCTACTCAAGATCTTGCAGGTGATCTTACAAATCAATGTCGTACACGTTCTCAGTTCGATAGAGCCTCTTCTTTACTGGCTCAAGCTTCAGCAAATTATGATCCTGACACCTTTGCAGAAGCTTCAGGCCATCCAGATTGGGACACAACTATGAATGAAGAATATCGTTCATTATTGACAAATGATACATGGGACCTTATTCCTCTTCCAAAGGGACGAAAACTTGTTAGATGCAAATGGGTTTATAGAACTAAGTTTGGACCAGATGGAAAAGTTGATAAACATAAAGCTTGTCTTGTTGCTAAGGGTTTTTCACAAGTTGAAGGTATTAACTATACTAAAACCTTCTCCCCTGTTTCTAAAATGAACTCTATCCACCTTGTTCTTTCCCTTGCTTCCTCTTTCAAATGGGAATTCCATCAGATGGATGTTAAATCTGCCTTCTTGCATGGGGACTTGCATGAAGAAATCGATATGGAACAACCCCATGGATTTATACAAATAGACTCCAGCCTTGTATGTCGGCTTAAAAAATCTTTTTATGGTCTCAAGAAATTCCAACAGGCTTGGTATGCCAAAATGGATAGCTTTCTTTTAGATATTGGCTTTTCTAAGTGTCATTCTGACAATACTGTCGACACCAAGAAAGTGGGTAAGTCTATTATCATTCTTATTCTTTATGTTTATGATCTTATCCTTACTGGTAGTGACCCCAACCTTATAAACTATGTGAAATCTAGCCTTAAAAATCAGTTTGAAATGAGAGACTTAGGACACTTGCATTATTTTCTTGGTCTTCAAGTCTTGCAATCCAAAGAAGGTATTTACCTTTCCTAGTCCAAGTATATACGTGATATTCTATGCCACTTTCACATGGAAGATGGTAAGCCAACCCCTTCTCCCTTTCAGTCTGGAGCCAAACTTTCAGTTGCTTGTACTTCCCCTGAAGTTGATTCTACTTTATACCGTCAGCTTGTTGGAAAACTTTTGTATCTGACCCATACCTGTCGTGACCTTTCCTTTGTTGTTGGCCTTGTCGCTCTGTTTTTGAAAAACCCACATGAAAGTCATTGGAAAGAAGCTACAAGAATATTTCATTATGTTTGATGTACAGTTCAGTTTGGGATTCATTACAGTGCGGAAGCATATCCTCTATTGGTTGGTTTCACGTATTCTGATTGGGTTGGTGAACCCTAATGATCGGAAGTTTATTGTATGTTATGTCTTAACTCTTGGTTCTATACCTATTACATGGGCTTTCAAGAAACAGAGTGCCATTTCTATTTCTTCAGCAGAAGTAGAGTATCGTGGTGTCATTGAAGTTGGTAAGGAAGCCTCGTGGCTTCATAAGATCCTGTCGAAGTTTGGTTTTCAGAAGCAACATCCGACTACACTTTGGTGTGATAATTAAAGTTTCATTCAACTATGGAAAGATCTAGTCCAACATCAATGCAACAAACAAATTGAAATACACATGCACTTCATTAGAAAGCTCATTCATAACCATGTTCTTGAAGTGCACTATTGTTCAACTAATGATCAAGTTGCAGACATCTTTACAAAGACTCTCATAGAGGTAAAGTTTACTAAACTTCGATTTATGGTTGGAGTTCAGGAAGTTGTCACTAAGGGGGGATAGCATCTAATGCCTCCTTCCTTCTCCTATGGCATAATCTTTGTAAATCCTTCAATCCTATCCCAAGTGTTTCTTAAGGGTGGATGTTAGGATATTCTGACACATAGGAAATAATTAAGTATAACTTATTCTAGTGTATAGTTAGGTAAAGTGTGTTTCATTAGTATGTACTTTTTGTAGCTTAAATCCAGCGTTCATGATATGTTCTAGACATGAAGTGATCTGATGGTTCATTCTCTCCTCAGTATTATTGACACTTGATCCATGGCTTAACACCCGATTGGTCCATGATCTCTATTTAAAGAGCATGGAGGATAATTTGTTAGGTGATTGTTCATGAGAGAAGCTTATGTAAATTTTCTTTCTTTTACATTAATAAATTGCCTGAAGTGGCCGCGTTGGCTCAAGTCGTGGACTGTTTCCCTCTTTGACGATTTTAACCACGTCAAGAATACTGGTGTATTGATCTGTGATATGTTTGTGAGCGGTATCCTTTGATGTTCTATCTGAGGAACTTACCTTACAAATTCCCTCAATCCATGCATGAAAACATGCCAGCCATCAGGCTTCAAGTATTAAGTAAAAGTCACAAGACATATGTATACAATGAACACCACTAGCCTCAATAGTGGAGCGTTGGAGCCACTCCTTGCTCCCCAAAAGAACTAGCTTATCTCTCTAATGCCTTGCTAGAGGAGCCAAGGTGAAAAGTTTTTCCCTTGTATTATGAGGGTGTATATATAATAAATGAGGTGATCCTTCACCTCCCTTGTGACTCTTGGACTACCCTCGTGATTGTTTGACTTCTCATGAATTTTCACATTACATAGATGACTCTTGGACTTCCACTTTACATTATATTTCTCCAATATTGAATTACATATTCCACAAAATGATGTGGCACATGGTGACTCATGACATGATTCTAATTACATGGACTGCATGATTACGTGGTAATTTCAAGTCATCCTTTGTTGTTGATTTCTTTGTGTCTTCTTGAAAAGATGATGCATGTTCTCCTCCCTCCTCCTCCTTGTGAATTGAAGATAAGGAGTCTTGCAAGTGGTCGTTATCTTTCATCTTTTGTTATAGTATGGTGTTCCTTTGTCTTCTTGCTTGATGATCATCTTATCTCCTTAGCTTCTTAAGTGTCTTTTAGCATGTCCTCCTTCCTCATCTCCTTCATCATCATCATGCCATAACATAATAGAGTATTTTCATTTGCAATTCACTCATGACAAGACGACATCAGTCTGGTAATCCCCTAGTCTAAGTTGTTGCATAATGTTCCACCAACTAAGCGAGAACTGGGTGCTAGCCTAAGGGAGAGGCCGAGTGACTGTGCAATTGCACAACTTAGGGAGTCAAGGGTGAAGCCTGAGCCTTGAGACTACACATGTGTAGTTCAGGCTAGACTAGGCAAGTAGATTGCACAATTTTGGAGCTTAGTGAGCCAAGTTGAAGGTTTGAGCACTGATTTTTCCCACTGCGCATTTCTAAAAGGCAGAGGAACCCAGGTGATTCCACAATTTCACAGTTCAGGAGCTCAAGGGTTGGGCTTGAGTTTTGAAACTACGCAATGCACAATTCAAGCTTGACTGAGCAAGCAAATTCCGCAATTTTGGGAGTCAATGAGCTAGGATGAGGGGTTTTGCATTGTTTCAGCCAACTACGCAGTTCTGGGAGGCAGAGAAAACCTAGTGATTATGGAATTTCGTAGCTCAAGAGATCAAGAAGTGAAGTTGATCTCAGACAATGTATAGTTAGAGCCGAGCTGGAGGGTTGAATCGCGCAATTTTGGAGGCCAAGCTATGGGCTTCAGCACTAAAACTGCGCAATGCAGAGTCCTAAGAGGTATGAACTGTGAAATGCGTAGTGTCAAGGGGTAGAGTTGTAGCTTGAGGGTTGGAACTATGCAATGCGTAGTTGTGGAAGGCCGGATGAGGTTATGTTGCTGGGAAATTTCTAAAATTTGGTTAAGTGTGTTATCAGTGAGTTGATGTGAACAATGATATGACTTGATTGTGATCACACACTTAGAAAACTTGATGACACAACAAAATAGATCATTCATGACACATGAACCACACATTTCCCTTAGTGCGAGAACTTTGTGGTGACATACGACAAGTACGACACGAAAGATACACTTTGCAATGACCCTGACAACACTTGTGTGATATTGCTTAAAACTTTGGGAATGAGTACGATGGATGTTTATATGGTTATATCAACTCATTTACACAAATATAAGCCCTTGAGACCACAAAAACAAGATTATACACATTGTACGACAGCTAGCATTCGAAAATACGACATTTACTATATGAAGAGAAAAGGGCGAACAACACTTACAATACGCGAATGACAGTGAAAGTGACACATCCCACAGTGAAGATAACATTAAAACGACAGTAATTGAAGTGAAAGAAAATGAAATTGACAGTCGAAAACATAAAAACGACACTCGCGAAAGCGAAGGTGCACAAAAGCAACAGTTTGGAAAACTCACCAAAATGGAAGTACAAACGTAACCAAAACTATGGGACTGTCAATGACAGTGTGCATGGGACTGTCAACATGGGTTGAGCATTGGAAAGACACTTTCTTGACGGACTTTGTTATGCTTGTTCAAGCTTGCGTAGAATATGTGTTGATCAACTCATCGCAAATTGAGAATCTGTGTGCAAGTAACTTCCATCGATCAAGAAGTGACTACGAAATTATTGATCACAAGATCCACAGTAGGCTCCAAAATTTTAGTGTAGGTAAAATTTTGGAGGGTGTTTGTCGTAATGACAACAACACCTTACAAGATGAGCACTCTAGAGTAGTTAGAACTGAAGTTGCAGTTCAAAGGAAATACTTGACAAGGGATACATTAGGCCAAGTGTGTTTCATTGGGGTGCACTAGTGTTGTTTATGAAGAAGAATGATGGCATTCTCAGGTTGTGTAACTATTAGAAGAAGTTGAACAAGCTAACCATCAATAACAAGTTTGCATTGTTGAGGATTGATGATTTGTTTAATTTGTTGAAGGGAGAAGCAATGTTCTCGAAGATTGATTTGAGATCAGGATATCATCAGGTATGCATTAAAGAACAAAACATCTACAAAACTACTTTTTGGACTAGGTATGGACATTATGGGTTTGTTGTGGTTCCTTTTGGTTTTACTAACGTTATATCTACTTTCATGTGTTTGTTGAAGAGTGCGTTGTGTCCTTATCTGGATAAGTTTGTGGCAGTATTCATTGATGATATACTGATATATTCTAAGAATGAAGAATAACAAGTAGAACACCTAGAAGCAATGTTAAGATTATTGAGAGAGCATCAGTTGTATTCCAAGCTTAGTAAGTGCAGTTTCTTTCAGACTAAAGTTCATTATTTGAGGCATCTTATTTCCAACGAAGGTATAACAATGGACCTAGAAAAGATCAAAGCTATCATGGAATGGGAAACTACTAGGAATGTGGATGAGGTCAAATCATTCATGGGTTTAGTAGGTTATTACAAGAGGTTCATCAGGAATTTCTCATAGATTGCCTATGTTATTACATAACTACATAGAAAAGGAAAAATTTTGAATGGACAGAGGAATTGCAGCCAATTTTGAGCAGTTGAAGCAATTTCTTACAAATTCTCTGGTTCTAAAGATTGCATATATAGATAAAGAGATTTTGGCATGTACAGTTGCTTGCAAGAGAGGACTTGGTGGAGTCCTGATGCAAGAGGGATAGGTGGTATGCTACGAGTCAAGGAAACTGAATGAGCACAAGAAAAACTAGGTGATGCATGATATTGAGTTGGCAACGATCATTCATTCATTGACGATGTGGAGGTATTATCTTCTTGGTAGGAGGTTTGTGTTGATGAGTGATCACAGTGGACTAAGATACTTGTTTGACCAACCTAATCTGAATGTCAGGAAAGCTAGGTGGTTTTCCACGCTTAGTGAGTTTGACTTCAAGATTAGGTACATTAAGGGTAAGGAGAACAAGGTTGCAAATTCTCTTAACAAAAGAGTGCAAGTAAATCACATAACAATTATGAGTTCATAAGGGACAATTTACAAGAATTGATCTTGCCGGAAAAACAACAGGATGACAGGTACCATCAACTTAAGCACAAGTTATAGCATCAAAGTATAGGTGATTAGGATGTGGATTATCATCTCACAGAAAATGGTTTGGTGAGATTTAGGGACAAGATCTATGTGCCAAATAACAGTGAGCTCAAGAAGCTTATCTTAAGAGACTTTCATGTTAAGTCGTATTCAGGCCACCCGAGATATCAGAAGACTCTAACAGTTGTGAAGAAGTTCTACTATTAGTCAAATTTGAAGAAAGAGGTAGTTGAGTTGTCAATAGGTAAAATCATACCACAAGCATCCAGGTGGTTTATTATAGGCGATTTTGATTCTAGAGTGGAAATGAGAGGTCATTTCCATGGTTTTCATTACAAGTTTTCCAAAGACATCTAGACAACATGATTCCATCATGGTTATGTTTGAAAGGTTGACCATAGTAGCTCACTTCATTCTAGTGAAGTCTATTAATTCATCTAGTGAGGTAGCTCAGGTCGTCATTAGGGATATAGTGAGATTTCATGGTATTCCTAAGAAGATTGTGTGAGACAGAGATGCCAAGTTCACTCCTTGGTTTTGGAAGGAGTTGTTTGTAGGTTTGGGTATATCGTTTGCTTTTAGTACATCCTATCATCTACAAATAGATGGAAAAAAAGAGAGGGTCAACAGGATTCCTGAGCACACATTGAGGATGTATGTTATGCATCAACAGAGGAAGTGGGAAGAGTATCTTCCGCTAGTAGAGTTTGCACCAGTCAATTTGAGGCACTTTATGGGTAGAGTTGTAATACTCCCATAAACTAGAGTTATTCAATGAATATGGAACTGATTGGACCAGACATGTTGACAAAGACGGAATAGGAAATGCAAGTTATCAAGTAGAATCTAAAGGTAGCTCAGGAAAGGCAAAAGATTTATGCGAATCATCACAGGGCATTTAGGGAGTTTCAGGTTGGGGAGAATGTGTACTTGCGCATCAAGCCCAAGAGGAGCTCATTAAGGATTGGAACATGTGCTAAGTTGGCACCTCGGTATTGCGGGCCTTTCAAGATCCTTGAGAGAATTGAACCAATGGCCTGCAAACTTGCACTACCGCCCACAGTAAAATTCCATGATGTTTTCCATGTTTCATTGATTAAGACGTACGTGAAGGCCTATGCTGGAGATCCGACTCAATGACTACATGATGGTAGCACAGTCTTAGTGCTCCAGGCAGTTGCAAGGGAGTGCAAGACTATAAACTACACTGTCCAGTTTTCGGAGCTACGTGACATAGGGGTTGCGCAAAAAAGGGTGATGTGACAATACTAGAAGCAGCACAAAGGGCATTGTGCTATTAAGGGAGATACCGTACAGCACAGCCAAAAAATGACCGTTAGGGTCACTGTTCACAATTTCATAACTAGGAGACGGTTAAGAGGAGCAAGGGGCGGAATTTAAGGCTCAAATCTTTGGATATCTACCGCCAATTTAGCATTAATGGATGGATTTTGGGGGAAACTGTCGAATTTGAATTCAAAATTTCTTGTAAATTATGTGTGGCCATCCCGCAGAGTACACTTTGCATCCTGAGAATTTTTGCACTGTGTTGTCTGTCACTTATGAATCGCAATTTTTTTGATGATTTTGTCACAATATATGTGTTTGATAATCTACCCGAGGAAACCCAACAATTTAGTCAAAGCACTATGTCAGGACCAAGAGACACAACAAGCACCAGAGGAACTGTTGCCTCTGAAGAAACGGCCCTAGAAGCTGTGAGCATGGAGGCTCTGGCTCCTGTGCCTACAGCACTAAGGTCACCTAGGTTGAAGCCTACACTAGTGTGCGAGACCCGTAAATTGAAGAAAGACAAGTAGAAACGGCTGGTGCCAGTGCGTGAGTCGCCTAGAAAGCACTCTACTACCGAGGCACAGAAGAAGGACAAGTAGCCTAAGAAGGTTGTAGACTTGGAGACCAAAGAGGGCACAGAAGATATAGATGTTGAGGGTGCGGAGCCCATCTCCAAGTTTCTGGAGTATATCCCTCTGTGCAAAGGAAAGGTGAAGGTCACCAAGGACCCAGACGCAGAGCAATTCGGCATTCACACACCCCTAATGCCTGAAAATATAATCTTTGGAGGTTCACGCCTAGTGAGGGTTCCCCTTATAAAGATGGAGGACTGGGACTTGGTTGACCATGAGAGGTTCCCCCACCTCCCGACAGAGAATTACATGAAACGGGTGTATTACAAAGAATCGAGTGTCACTGCATTGGAGCTGGTTGAGCGGATTCGTGGAGTAAATCAATCGAGGTTGTTGAACTTGTTGTGGGTGCCCCGCTATCACCGCTCCAACATCAATACCACCTACATAAGGTAGCTACTGACTCTGGTGCATGATGGGTGTTTATGGCTTGGCGCACCTATCCCCATCACGGACATGCTTATCCACCGAATCACGCTCCTCCCAATAAAAGGCATGAATCTTGCCAACGAGTTTGGTGGAAAGACAAGCGAGCAGGACTAGGCAGAGAAGATAAAGAATAAATTTGACCTTGTCAAGAAGTTGTGCAAGTACTCCATAACATCCATCATCGACCCCATGGTGAAAATTTCCACACAAATACTAGCCGGCAAGGTCATGAGGAAGTGCCACATGGATGAGGCTCCAGCGCTCGTGATCTCGTTAGCTACACAGTGCATGAAGGGCGTGCAGTTTAACTGGTCATGCTATCTATGTAGTGATTTCCTTGCGAATTGCCACAAGGATCAAGAGCAGAGAAATACCTTCCAGTACACGTGGTTTTTGATCTCTATTGTGCTGGTTGCTTGGGAGTTGTCGGAGGATAGTCAGTTCACCCCATTGGAGGCAGGTTTCCTGGAGGCTGCACAGTTTGCCTCCCTTTGGGACACGAAGGACCCAGCGCAGGTCACAGAAACAAAAATATTCTGGGTTTTGATGGAGGCGAGCATTCGCACGGCCATCAACCAATACCCATGGTTGTCCCCAACCCTGTATGAGCAGTTACCAAAGTACGCAGAGTTCAAGGCAAACTTCCACAACGTTTATATCAAGGAATCGAAGGACCCAGAGTAGAAGCGGTTTGATCTACCATATCTCGCCATGGAGGATGTGATTCAGGAGGTAATCAAGCATTGGCGAGTAGATTAGCATACTCCATCCGACTTGGTTGCGAGTACAAGCAAAGGCGTGGGGAGCTCCGTAGAGAAAAAGATGAAGGAAGCAGTGGCATCGGATGTGCTCTAGCCACGAAATTTTGTAGAGAGGTTAGGGCACATGAGATCTCCAACACCTAGAAAGGGTTTGGGAAGATTCTAAACAGATCAAGATATATTAAAATAACTAATTTTTAATGGAGTCCCTAAGTCTAAACTTAGGGAAAATAAAACATTAATGTGTATTAATATGAATCTGTGTTAGAATGGTCCAAAAAGACATGGATCAAGCTAGATCTAATCTTAGCAATTGATTAGGGACTTAATCTCGACCGTTGAGATGTCAACAGAAAAAGCATAAGAGGAGGCTTGAGGGGCACTTGGAGAACACACTGACGGTTACCAATTAGTTCAACTTCTGGAGCGGGATTTGCTGAGAAATTGAACCAGTGGTCTAGAGAGAAGTTAGGAGGCAGCAAGTACGGAACAGAGAGATGGGAGATCAACACAAAAGAGGCAGATGCAGAGACATAGGAAGCCACGCAGAGGCAGTAGAGACTACGTAGAGCCAGAAGGGCCTGCGTCATCAACGTAGAGGCTACAGGAGTGACGCAGAAGCCCAAAGAGGCTGCGCAGAGCCTCAGTAGGCTAACGCAGAGGGTTTTAGGTTGTAGCAGAGGTCGCCTACGTTGGGTTTAGGAAAGCACTGGAAGTTTGTCTATCTGTGGGTAAGCTAGTTTGGCACCCTGTTGTACAAGAAACTTGTTGAATAATAAAATCCTCCCTTGTTGCACTGGTTTTCCCACATTGGGTTTTTCTGGGGACATTAGTCCAAAATAATTGTGTCAATGTGTGCATATTTTTGTGTCTGTATTACGATGTGATATCTGTAGCAATATTTATTTTAATGTTTGTTGAAGTAATTTCATGAATAACTTATGATGAAATAAGTAGGAAAAGTAAATCAGTGGCTGCAATGATAGAATTTTCACATGGTATCAAAGTGAGTAATCAGACACCGAAAGGGAAAATCAGTTATGGGTCAGGACCACGATGCAAAGGCATCCACCTCAGGGGACTCACACAGATTTTCAAAAGATTGCACAAGAGAGAGAGATTTTGATTTCTCTACGTTGGCTTCCAGGTTGGAAGAAGAAGTGGCATGCATGACTAGTGCTGCATCATCAGAAGTATTGTATATAGATAGTGGAGCCTCATGGCATATGACGGGAATCAGGGAGTGTTTCTCAGAATATCGAGAAGAGAATATGAACTTTCAGATCACCATGGGGAACAAGGAAAAGTGTACTCCAGTAGGAAAGGGTACCATAGTTTTTCAGACAGAATTGGGAGAGCGGATCCGTGCCACAAATGTGTTGCATGTGCTAGGATTGGGGATGAACTTACTTAGCATGTCACAACTACAAGGCAAGGGCTATGATGTCTAGTTCATCAAGTAAAGGTATATGTCAAACACCTGAGCTGGAAAAAGAAAGTGTAGATCGAGATCAAAAGTAATCGGTTGTACATATTACAAATAGAATCTCCAATGGCACTAATAGGTAGTCATGGGGACAAAGACTTGAATTAACTATGGCACAAAAGGATGAGTCACTTGCACCATGGAGCTCTGAGAATTCTCAGGAGCATTGTAACAGGAGTTCCTGATCTGAGTACAGAGCGAGATGATGTATGTAGGGGATGCACTCTAGGAAAGTATGCCAAGGCGGCATTTCCTAGGAGCAACCACAAGGCCAAGAGTGTACTAGGATTGATACACTCAAATATCTGCGGACCTATGTCCGTCAAAGTTTTCTGCAGTGCCGAGTATTTCCTTACTTTCATTGATGACCACTCTAGGAAAACTTGGATCTATTTTTTGAAAACCAAGGATGAGGTTTTCAGTCCATTCAAGGAGTTAAAGGCTCTAGTGGAGAATTTGACAGGTAAGAAAATAAAAGTCTTGCACTCAGATAATGGTGGAGAATATGTCAATAAGGACTTCACTGATTTTTGCACTAAGGAGGGCATCAGAAGAGAGTGGACAGCTCCCTACAATCCAGAGCAGAATGGGGTGGCAGAAAGGAAAAACATGACTATTGTAGAAGCAACTAGGACCATGCTGTATGATCAAGATATGCCAAAATTCCTATGGGTAGAAGCATGCAACACAGCTGTCTACATTCAGAACAGGACTCCTCATCGGGCATTGGCAAGATTACTCCAAAGAAAGTATTCACTGGGAAGACACCCGAAGTCAGTAATTTCATGATATTTGGGAGTTTGGCATATTGTTGCATACCCGAAGAAAAGGGGAAGAAGTTGGATCAGACTGCAAAAAAGGGGTATATGGCAGGATATAGCAAGAACGCTAAGGCATACAAGATCTATCTTCCAGGGAATAGGAAGGTAGTAGTATGACGAGATGTAAAGTTCATAGAAGATAGAGCTTTCAGAAGATCTCATGAAATGCCTTCCAAGAGTAGTCGAAAGAGGATCCGTTGGTCATGCCTCTTCAATCAACAGAAGTGAAGAATCCTTCCTCAGATCAAGAAGATTCTCAAGATGAGGAAGAAGAGCAAACAGAAGCACCTGTTGGCAGAGGAAGAACCAACAAAGAAATTCATCAGATTCTGTGTGATGCAGAGAACTTCATCAAAGAGCCAAGGAACAATAAAAGGGAGCGAAAATAGCCAGACAAGTATCAGGCATTAGTAGCTCAGGATGGAGAGCCTGCCAGCTTCAAGTAGGTAGCTCAGTATCAGGTCTGGATAGATGTGATGGTGGAGTATAACTCCATAATGGTAAACGATGTCTGGGAGGTTGTGTCAAGGCCTCAAGATAGATTTGTGCTAGGTTCAATATGGATCTACAAGATCAAATATGTTGCAGACGGCAGTATTGAAAAATACAAGGCCAGGTTTGTGGCAAAGGGGTATGCTCAAAAGGAAGGGATTGACTATGAGGAAACCATCACCACAGTAGCTAGGTATACATCTATTAGGACTGTGATATCTTTTATAGCCCAGATGGGATGGGAGATCCATCAGATGGATGTCAATACGACATTTCTAAATGAGGTAATAGAAGAAGAAGTATACATTGAACAACCAGAGGGCTTTGAAACTCATGAGAAGAAGTCTCATGTATGCAGACTAAAGAAAGCCTTGTATGGGCTGAAGCAGGCACCAAGAGCGTGGTATGGTCGAATAGATGGCTACTTGCAGAAGATGGGGTTTGTCAAGAGTGACGTGGATCTGAATCTCTACTATTTGGTCATAGAGAGTGAGCCACTTATCTTAGTATTATATGTGGATGATCTCTTCCTGATGGGATCATCCAGACTCATTGAAGACTGCAAGAAGAATCTAGCCACAGAGTTCGATATGAAGGATCTGGGATGAATGCACTATTTTCTAGGGTTGGAAGTTTGGCAGCAGAAAGGAGAAATCTTCCTTGGGCAAGGAAGGTATGCTACAAAAATTCTGAAAAGGTTCGGGATGGGAGACTGTAGACCTATGGCTACACCAATGATCACCAACTGGAAGAAGATTGATGCATCAAAAGACAAGGATGTCGATCCCACCCTATACTGACAGCTCATAGGGTCCCTGATGTATATAGTCAATACCAAGCTAGATATTTGCTAGGTTGTCAACACCCTTAGTCGGTTCATGGTGGAACAAAAGAGAGCTCATTAGGCAGCAGCCAAGCACATTCTCAGGTATTTACATGGAACAGTTGATTATGGGCTCTTGTACAACAAGGGGAAGGATATCAGGTTGATTGGATTTACTGATGTAGATTGGGCAGGAAGTTCAGTGAATCGGAAAAGTACCTTTGGGTACTGTTTCAACATTGGATCAGGAATAACCTCTTGGTGCAGTAGGAAACATAAGTCCATGGCTCTGAGCTCGTCTAAGGCAAAATATATGGCAGCAAGAACAGCTTCGTGTGAGGCCATATGGTTTAGAAAGCCATTGGTAAACCTATTTAGAAGAAATATGGAGGCAACCAGGATCATGTGTGATAATAAGAGTTGCATCAAACTCTCTGAGAATCCAGTATTTCATGATAGGTCAAAACATATTGATATCTGGTGTCACTTTGTTAGAGATTGTGTCCAACGTGGAGCTGTACAGTTGATCTACACTCCTACAAGGGAACAAGTGATAGATATCCTCACCAAGGCCCTTGAAAAGTCAAAATTTGACTACTTTAGGGAAAAGATGGGGATGGTAAAGAACCCCTTTCAGAAGTAGTGAGTTAGCAGCACGAATGAAGAGGGAGTTGCATTGCAGATGTAGTGTTGGGAGAAAGGACCAACAGTAGCACAGATGCAGAGGGTGTTGCAGTGCAGATGCAGTGTTGGGAGAAAGGACCAACAACATCACAGATACAGAGGAAAGTGCAGTGCGGATGCAGTGCTGGGAGAAAGGACCAACAGCAGCACAGATGCAGAGGGAGTTATCGTAAGGATGCAGTAGTGGTAGTGGCTGAACCATGGGCAGCAGTATAGGATGCAACAGTGCAGAGGATGTTGGGCAGGGAAGCCTAGCATCAGCACAGGTACCAATGCTGGATGATCAGAGTAATACTCAGTGAGGAGTATTGCTAGAGCATAGTCCTCGCTAAGAGGGAGTGTTGATTTGTGGTAGCATCAAATGTGCTCTAGCGACAAAATTTGGTGGAGAGGTTGGGGCACATGAGATCTCCAATACCGAGAAAGGGTTTGGGCAGATTCTAAACAGATTAGGAAATATTAAAATAATTAATATTTATAATGGAGTCCCTAAGTCTAAACTTAGGGAAAATAAAATATTAATGTGTATTAATATGAATCTGTGTTAGAATGGTCCAAAAAGACATGGATCAAGCCATATCTAATATTAGCCATTGATTAGGGACTTGATCTCGGCCGTTGAGATGTCAAAAGAAAAAGTATAAGAGGAGGCTTGAGGGGCACTTGGAGAACACACTGAGGGAGACTAGTCAGTTCAATTTTTGTAGCGGTGTTTGCTGAGAAATTGAACCAGTGGTCTAGAGAGCAGTCAGGAGGTAGCAAGTACAGAACAAAGAGATGGGAGATCAGTGCAGAAGAGGCAAACGCAGAGCCAGAGGAAGCCACACAGAGCCAGCAAAGACTGCGTAGAGCCAGAAGGGCCTGCATCATCCATGCAGAGGCTGTATGAGTGACGCAGAAGCTCAGAGAGGCTGCGCATAGCCTTAGTAGGCTGACGCAAAGGGTTTTAAGCTGACGCAGAGGGTTTAAGGTTGTAGTGGAGGTCAGTAGGGCCTACGTTGGGTTTAGGAAAGTGGTGGAAGTTTGTCTATCTGTGGGTAAGCCAGTTTGGCACCTTATTGTATAAGAAACTTGCTGAATAATAAAATCCTCCCTTGCTACACCGGTTTTCCCACATTGGGTTTTTCCAGGGACATTAGTCCAAAATAACTGTGTTAATGTGTGCATATTTTTGTTTCTGTATTACGATGTGATATCTGTAGCAGTATTTATTTTAATGTTTTTTGAAGTAATTTCATGAATAAATTATGATGAAATAAGTAGGAAAAGTAAATTAGTTGCTGCAGTGATATAATTTTCACACTTGGGAGATGTCGGAGGATAGTCAGTTCTGCCCATCGGAGGCAGGTTTCCCAGAGGCTGCACAATTTGCCTCCCTTTGGGCCACAAAGGACCTCGCACGGGTCATAGAAAAAAAAAATCTTCTAGGTTTTGATGGAGGCGAGCATTCGCATGGCCATCAACCAGTGGCCATGGTTGTCCCCAACCATGTATGAGAAGTTATCAGAGTATGCAAAGTTCAAGGCAGACTTCCACTATCTCTATATCAGGGTGCGAAAGGACCTAGAGCATAAGTGGTTTGATTTGCCATATCTCGCCACATAAGATGTGATTCAGGAGGTAATCAAGCGCTGGCGAGTAGATTGGCATACTCCATTCGACTTGGTTGCAAGTACAAGAAAAGGCACCGGGAGCTCCATAGAGAAAAAGAGGAAGGAGGTAGCGAAATAGGCGATATATAAGTTTCAAAAAGGCCGCACAGCAAAGGAATGAGGTCGAGGAGAAATCCCAACTGGAAAAGGAACACGCTACAAAACAGCAGGCTGAACAAGAGCAGTGTGACTCCAAGCAAAGCGGTAAATCCCCTTCGCCCCATACTGAAGAGGAAGAATAGTTAGCGTAGGGCGGTGGTGGTGATGAAGGGCAAAGCACTCCATTTCAATTAAAGTGGTACAGAGAACAGCAAAAGGAGGGGTCCCGAAGAAGTCAAAGGCGACTAAGCCACCGCTAGATCCCATTATGCTGACGGGGGGTGATCTTGATGAGAGCAGGGACAAAGAGCATGACACTACAGTCGAACTGTTGTAGTAGTTCGAGCAATAGGACTTGCAGTCCCTAGGCAATATTCAAAAGGATTTGCGTGAACTGCATATCCAAACCAGCAAGATACAGATGGGAGAAGGTCAGGTGGGCACTGCACAAACAAGCTTGCCACTAGGGACAAGTCAGGTTGCAGAGTTGGTTAGGATGGTGGATCTCCGGATAGTCACACTACCAAAAGGATCCCTAAGCACAAAATCAATTGATGACAAGGTCATTGTGAGCACTCCGAAGAACATCAGCTTCGACATTGCAATGCTCCCCAACAAATATCTTCATGCACTGCAGACAGGTGTGATAACTGAATTGAGAGTGTGGGAGCAACACGCTCTCAGTTAATCAACAATTACAATGTGAATAATGAATAAATGTTCACTGAGAAGACAAAGGCTCTGAAAGAAAGAGATACAATCAAGGAGCATAATGCCCAGTTGGTAGCAACAGTTGCAGAGGCATGTCAAACAGTGTCAGAGTTGCACATCCTTGACGAAGCGCAACTAGAGGCTAAGATCCAAAAACTCGCAGTGGGCATTCGCGATGCTAAGGTAGAGGTGGCCAGGGTTTATTTGAACTCAACATGAAAATCATAGAGCTAGAACTCAAGTCACAGCCTTCCACTCCGCCTGAAGTCAGGGAACAATGGGAAGCTACCATCAAGGAAGGAATCACTATTATGGATGATGTGGTTGTTAACTGCATGACTTTATTCAAACAAGCCATGGAAGTGTTGACGGTCCTGCGGGAAGATCCCACCATGCAGATTTTGAATACAGAAATCTACAAACTCCAGTAGTAATACGAAGAGGTTAGGGCAACGGCGCACACCATTGCTATAGCACAGTGCCTCACCAAGTTGTAGGAGGCAAAGCATCTCCTTGCACAAATGGAAGCAGCGTAGAAAAAGGAAGCAGTCCTTAAGGCCAGGTTGGGTCCTTGGTTAGATGAAGCCTACCTAGTCTCGGCCAACATACAGGAAAAGTTAGCGAACTTACAGCTTACATAGCAGAAGATCAAGCGAGTCGGCGAAGGACCAGCCACGAATCAGTTGGTGGAACAAGTAAAGTAGGCAGCCATGCAAAGCATGGCTGAAGTAGCAGTTGTACAGGTAGAGCTTGGGGATCTTCGTAGCAAGATCTCTGCACCAGCTGAGTGACTCGAGGGCGAGTCACGACCTTTGTGTTGTGGTCTTGTTGGGATGGGGTCCCCTAGGGTCAGTTTTGGGGCAAAAGCCCAAGTTTTGATGTAAAGATTTAAAGTCTCCGCAAATTGTGGTCGTGGAGCGCGTAGCTAGTTAAGAGTCAAAAAAGGGTTTTACCATCCTTTATGTAGCTTGAGTCAGCTTTTTGAAGATCTACCCATGGTCCACAGACCATGGGATTGTATAAATAGGTGTGTCATAGAGAGTCTAAGAAAGAGAAGTAAGTCTATGGGTATGAAGGAAGAAATCTAGTGCAGAGAAGAAGTATTAGAGGGGAAAAGGCTTTACAACTGAGTGCACAAAGGCCTAGAGTAGTGTCTGCAACTGAGTGTGTGGACCCCTGCAGTTGAGTGCGCAAGAATTTTTGAGTTTGTAAAACTATATTGAAGATCAATAAAGATGATTGTTATAGAAATTCCTGTGTTTTATCTCTTTACTTCTATTATGTATGAATGTGATATATGCCATGATGATTAATGTCTTTATGAAATAATGATGTATTAATGCGTGATTTTACTCTATTCCTCTTAATATCTGAACATAATTAATGTTAAGTGATTACGCAAAGATCCTAAGAGTTTTTGTTAAATTTATTAAACACTTACGTAGATCTGAGTAAATATTGATCCAAGGGTAATCTAGGGTGTGCGTAAACAACTAATTGGCTTGTTCAAGGTCCGCAAAAGCCAGTCATAGACCTTCATGAAGGTCTAGAGGCAGATAAAATGAAGTTACAGTGATAAGCTGTAAGAGCTTAGAGATCTGTGTGAAGGCAGATCTAGGTCACAGAAGGACATCACATTGATCTCTGGGAGCAGAAACTTGCTTCCAGCATACCCCCATACTGCTTCAGGGGAGAATTCAGTCTGCGCACCACGGATTGATGTCGAAAGGGCCAGTAGTGTAGGGATTTGTTTGGCACAATTAACTTTGAACGTGGATCAAGACCCCCTAAGCCAATAGTGGTTGCCCCTGTTTCAGAAATTATGTGGGCACAATTCGGAAGTGACCAAATCCTTCGCTCTTAACCTTAATGGTGATAAAGAGTAGATGGGAAATGTCCAATTTCGGTTGACAGAGGAATTGGTGGCTCGAGCATGTGGTATTCCACATGAGGGAGAATGTTGGTTTAAAAATCAACGTTTTGACAAAGGAGTTGTGTGCACTTCCTCCGGAAAGAACACACAAACCCCGATTGGAGTAAATGCATCCTGCAACAATACCTCTGGAGTAAGTATCGACACTTGCTATTTTTCTTGCAAAAATATATAACTTACAAAGGTAGTTTCCATCTTGAATTTATGTTTCATATTCGCATTCTCGGGCACTTTCAAGACAGGCCTTTAAATTTGCCTTATTTCTTAAGATCTTTGATGAAGATGTTTATTGTTGCTAAGGACAGAGCAGCCCACATAGAGGAAAAACTCTATCACCATGGGTTAATAAGAATTATCCTGGCCGAGGTTATGAAGAACAAAAATAAAATGAGGGACGATTTCCTGTCAGAAAATCATTTTGTGAGAGATGGGAAGGACTCTAGTCCTTCTAAAGTTAAGGAAGAAAATACAGATGAAAATCCAAGGAAAAGGCCATGAAACTGAAGTGTAATGATAAAGTGGAATTAGAAGAATGAAGAGGTAGTGGTGACGGGAGAACTCGTAAGGAAGAAGCCTAAAATGAAAAACTCTTCTACCCCTACTAAAAGAGTTACAAGTATCCAGGTTGGAAAGCTGGCCACAAAGGAAATTGAAACAGAAGGAACATCATCAAGCAGACTTGATAAGAAGAAAAAGAAGCCCTGGGGCTTGGAAAAAGGAAATGAGATGGTGGTATCGGTCAAATTTATTGACAGAAAAGCAGTATCCTTCCAGGAATCACCCTATAGGAAATTGGAGATAAGAAAGTAGAAGACCACCAAGGGCAGGAGGAACCTAGTTTGCCTCAGTCCTCCCCTGGATGACAGGAGGCAGAGGTAACTTCTCAGAAAAATTGGGGTCGACAAGAACTAGAAGAAATCATCCATGAGCTTACTATGTCAGAGTGGGCTCTACAGAAGGAGAATGAAACCTTGAAAGAAAATAGTTTACGCATGCAGAAAGAGCATGATGAATGGCATCAGAAGGCAACCTGAATCATGAAGAAGAAACAAAGACAGATTGACCACCTGAAGAAGGAGAATGAAACATATAGAATCTAGATTCAGGCAGAATCCAGTAGGACCCAATTGGACCATTTGGCTGTAGTAGCTACAGCACAGGACAAGTATTGATATTTTTCTTTAGAGGCTACATAATTTTGCTTGCATAGGGGACATACAAGAAGTTAGGCATGGGGGAATGTTGAGTCCCAGTTTTTCTCAATTTTGGCAGCCTTCCAAGACCTTGTTTTCCCATTTTCGAACTCTATTTGACCTCTCATTATACCTATTTCGACCATATTATCTATATTTTGGCCAAAAGGGTACTATGTGCTTAAGGTATTGTTGTGGCCAGCAACAACCCCCCTTCTTATTTAGTTTTATCACTAATACTAAATAAGTGGGGACCCTTATTCAAAAATTTAAAAAATTGATTAATGCTTGTATTTCCTTTTTCAATAAAACTTACTACCATAAACTTAGGAGAATACCCTCGAAAAATCTAAAAATACTTAAGTTTTATGATAAGTTAGAATAAAATCACTCCTTAAAGCACATCGCATCGCAAAAAGGGTAATGGATGCGTTCCTACAAGCGGAATTCTAAAAGTGCGAAATTGCGATGCAAAATCACGCATCAAAAGACCCTCATCGCATCGCATGCCTCAAACATCACCTGTGCTGAAATGCCTTAAACCACCGATATGTGATGGAAAACCTCGCAAATCGCATTTCACAGAAAACACATTGACGGATGATTACCACAAGCAACGGATTTGTGATATCGTGATCTGCGATCTGCGATATTGCGAAGAAAATCGCAAAATTGCCTTATCGCAGATCTTCAGGGCTCGTTGTTCGAAAAATCTTTTTCCATAAACCAAGACCTAGTTATGCGCATTAATGTTAATCAATGAGTTAGTTGGCAATCATTAATGAAATATGGTTTTGATCTAATCGAAGAGCCATTTCACGTAAGGTGATATATTTTATATGTTTTCCACATTTAAAGCTTTCTCGTCACCTTTTTCTTATCATTATTCTCACCTCATTTGTAAACTGTAGGAGCAAAGAGCAAAGAAGTATGCATTGCAGTGTTCAGAATATTATGGGAAAAAAGGGTAAAGCTCCAAGTTCTAAAGATAAAGAAATGACGCCCTTGTACACAGACACCACCTGTAACAAAGATGTCGGTATTACTACTTGGGAAGGCATGTACAGTCTACTCGAGGAAGAAGATCCCAAGGTAACGGAGGTTACAGCTACTGCAAGATCACATAGGTCTTCTGAGACGTCTATTACAGAACTAGCATGTTCATTCTTGCACAGGATAGCGGCAAGGCCAAAAATTCTTCCATACACGGACGTGGTTAAATGAGTACTAGATAATGCTAATATCATGAATAGAGAATTTAAAGCTTGAACTCACAAAATCATTATTTTCACAAAATTTAAGCTTTATATCCTCTAACAAAAAGCACGCAAGAGCCAAAAATCGCACCCGGGAAGCCCGAAACAAGGAATGAAGGCAGTTTCCGCTGAGCGATCATCGCCAGGCAAAACCCCTTGAGAAGGAAAGCCTCTAATCGCTCAGTCGCCTGTAAACCCAGGAATTTGTGAGAAAAAACGCTAAAGGTGAAAGGAAAAACTTGAACTCTAGACCAGTGGTATTTATCAAATATATCATCAAGTGGTATGTAGATATCTACCGAATGTACAGCAACTACAGACAAACTAGAGACAGAAGGCTCAAGAAAGGGCAGAGTCAATCAAAAGGTTAACCAAGTTGAATTGAGATTCTTACTAGGCGTACTTGGTAAAACCACACAGCCAGTGCATGACTCTCAAATGTATCATCAATTTTGCCGAGAAGATGGCGCCAGCACTTGCCGATTTCGTTTTCGTAGGACACCTAAAGTTGGAAGTCAGCCAGCCAACTCTCCTCAAGCAAATGCTGAATGCTTGCGACTACAAGGAACAGATACATAGATAGTTAGTTATTAGTTTTAGTTTTAGATTCAGTTTTAGTTTTAATTTTACTTTATTTTTGTTTGAAATGAAGATGGTCATTTAAACTGCATCCTACATTTTTGTAATAAATTATTTTTAGATTTAGCTAGTAGTATTTAAACCCTTCTCATGCATTTAGAGAAGGGTCCTAAAATTTTTCAAAAACTTGCCCTTAGAACATGCACTTTTGCACCCTCCGAGATGGTTTTGATGAATGAATGGAATAGGATTTATTGATATCTGCGTTTAGTATCTACTACTGATGTTGCACTTTTGTACTCTTAGTGGATGTTGGATTAAGAAGAGATAGATCATTATTGCTAGAGCTCATGAGTAGAACTAGTTATAAATGGTACTTTTATCTCTTAATGAATTCTGCTTATGTGTTATGGTGATATTCATGTCCAGTTATTTATGTATGAATGTGTGAATGCTTGAGTTATCATTTGGCACTTTTGTACGGTGATAGCTATTTATTTATGTTTAATATATGAATAGCTTATTATGCGATATGTTTTTCACAACTGTTTCATCTAACTTTTTATACGAAATGGTTTATCTTTATTGAACTCTTTTCTCATAGCAGTTGAATGATCTTTATTACCAACTGTTATTTGAAATCATTTTAGATCGCATAATTGAAAGATTACATCCTGGGTTAGTTTAGAATTAGATATTTCTATTTATTAGAATACAATTGCATGTTGTTAGATTAGATTTAGAATAAAAGCATTTTACTTAGGAATTATTAGAAAGGAAATATCAATTCTCAACACACACACACATATTGGGAAACTAATCCTATATCCCCAGTCGGACCCACTATACCAAATGGAAAAGGAGCTGCTAACCAAGGTCCAGACCGGATGGGTATCCCCCTTGTTGTAGACCCGATTTTCGGGGCTTCAACATATTTGGTGCTAGAAGGAGGGCCCCAAACTGTGAATGGCAAGTAAGTCTAAATCTAAATACCATTCTGAGAATAAATCACCCTCACCATCTCCCGTGACTTCTCTATCGCACTTAGAATCTTTAAATCTTGAGCGAGAAGTCAAAAGAACAACAAACACTGCCATAAACCCTAATATTTCAGAGAAATCTACTATTGAACCTCTTGAAGTTGAATATTTGATTCATAAACTTCAGCAATTTTCGGTATCACCTCAAAGATCTGATAAATCTCAAGGCAGTGTGACTTCGCAATATAACCCTGCTCATCCTTTCACCAGTTTAAAGAGTGAAAATTTTGGTATTGAGCCAACCGAGTTACCTCTACCTACAAGGAAGAGAGCAAGGAAATCACCTAAAGGGTCTGATAGCGAGACTCTTTCGTCATCATCATCCATCTCAACCTCTCCATCGTGAAGTCAACCATCCACCCCTCCACTTTAGATTATTGTCCACCAGACCACTGGAACTTCGACATCTCCTTCTCAATCCTCTAGAACTGTAATATCCTCATCTTCCCAACCACAGGGATCATCTTCTACACTTTCCTCTGTTAGTAGTTTAGCGATGGCCCAAATGCCATGGAATAACCCAAGGGCAGTCTTAATGATTGCACCCTTGAGTCAATTACCAGCCCATCCTGAAAAACGGCTGCCTAAGTTTAATCCTGAAGCAGGCATGCTAGCAGAAGAACACATAAACAACTTCATGTTATCCATAAATCTCAATGGGGTTACTAATGAATATGTTGTCATTCGGCTTTTTCCTTACACTTTGCAAGGAGCAGCTGGATCATAGTATTTCTCATTACCATCCGGGTCTATTACTAGTTGGGATATTTTCCAAGAACAATTCTTGACTAAGTTTGGTGATGACAGGTCCACTGCGACATTGATCAATGACCTATCTAACCTTAGGGCTGAGTCAAAGGAACCTATCAAAGATTTTAACTCACGTTTCAATAAACTGTTGAACAAAATTCCTACTGCTTCTAAGCCTAGTGAAGAAGTGCGAAGTGAATGGTACATCTCTGCTTTACCATCAAACATAGAAATCTTCGTTGATAGGGCTAATAAAACAACTTTAGGTGACAATATGAAGGAAGCAATAGTGGTAGAGAAACATATCATAGCCTTAGAAAAGAAAAACATTGTTGAAGAACGTAAATCCAGAAAGGTTTCTTTCAAAGAAGATCCAAAGAAAAAACAACCCAAAGACCCATTTGATTTAGAAGGATTGCAGAAAGTTTTGAAAACCATGTCTAATGAAATGGTTGAAATAAAGAAGCAAGTAGTAGAGACTTCTTCTAAAAAGCCTTACAAGCCTTATAGAAGAAATCCTTCAACTGATTCAAAGCCTCCCAATGCTATTACTAATGCTGAATCAGAAGAAGAAGAAGAGGAAATTGCTACCGAAGAGCCTACCGATGAAGAAGAAGTTGTAGAGGTACAAGGTATGTGGGATTTTATCCTCCCAGATAAAGAGGATCAAGAGGCATCGCCAGTTAGTACTCGAAGTAGAAATCAACTCGATCCTCCTCAACCTAATCCTAAGCCAAAGAGCACAAGCTCAATGCCTAAGGATAAAGTCGTAGCCAAGAAAACGACATCCAAAGCGACTCAAACAAGCCCAATCCAAACAGATTCACTAACTCCATCTAAAACATTGATTGTTTCGGATGAAATGGAGTATAATATCATAGAAGACATGAAGAAGACTAGGGCTAATATTACTTTTTATGAATTGAGCAAGTTAAAACATCAGCAAAAGATACTTTCGAAAGAATCACATGCAGTCCCAGTTGCACCTCTGCCCGCCGCTGTAATCTCTCAAGCTTCCCATGAGATGGGAAGACCTCCAACTAATGTGATTAATAAAGTTGATCCAAACGATATCGCTTTAATTGGAGGAAGGTCGAGATCTCATACTCCCCCATTTCTTCTTACTTATAAAGTTTTCAACAAAAAATTGCATAATTGTTTAGTTGATTCCGGAGCTTCATCTAATATCTTACCTAAATCAATATGTGCAAAGTTGAACGTTCAACCTCAAAAATCTGTTGTGCGCATAGTGCAGCTAAATCGGTCGCAAGTTGAAGTGATCGGTGAATTAAATCAGGTTACCATAAGGTTTTCATCTAATCCAAAGGTATGTCAAGTTATCGACATTTTAGTTGCAGATATTCCAGAATTTTATGGCTTAATTCTTAGCAGAGATTGGTCAGAAAAACTTCATGGATACTTTGCAACCGATTGGTCGCACATGTGGCTCCCTTATAATGGTAAACCAAATCAGATAAAGGTTGAGCGAGAAAGACATCAAAAATACATAGTAACAGAATTGGAAGGAGAAAATGAACCGGTAGCATACAACAATAATATTATTGGCAACTATTCTGTTGATTCTTTCTTAGGAAATTTTAATGCTCACACTTCACCTTACTTAGAACATTCTGTTTTATCTCAAGTAGAAAATTTTTCTCAAACAGATAGTTCTAAATGTATTAATTTTATAGATAGTCCTGTAAATAAATCTTTATTTTGGAAGTTATTTTTTGACGGTTCTAAGTCTAACGAAGGAGCAGGAGTAGGATGCGTATTAATTAGTCTAGAGGGAAACAAAACTATGCTAACTTGTAGACTCGAGTTCGATTGCACCAATAATACTGCAGAATACGAGGCTTTAATCCAAGGATTATACAAAGCAATCAGACTAGATATCAAATATCTACAAGTCTTTGGAGATTCTGAAATTGTTATTAGATAGTTACAGAATACTATACATTGTCTATCAAGTCATTTAAAGCATTACCAATCTTTAGTACAAGATCTTACTGAACATTTTATAGCATTTAATATTTCATCAATTCTCAGACTCCAAAATGCTAGTGCGCAAATATAGCTTCCAAGCTCATTCCCTCAGAAGACTATAGCCCCGATAGATTTTCAATCGAATTAATCTTTAGACCCTCAATTCCTGATAACATTACCAATTGGACAATTTTCAATGATGATCCTGATATTGTAAGCTTCCTCACATCTGATGGATCTTACACCAATCAAATCATAGATGAAGACCAACATGATAGACAATTACAACAAGATAGCACTAATAATGCTATGCCAAAATCAGTAATCAGATTGGAAAACTTAAACGATTTGAAAGATCGATTCAAAAGAACTACCAATTCAAAACTTCAAATTTCAACTTTGAATTATGAATTAGTAAATCTAGGAACTGATATCAAGCCACAAAATATCAACCTAGGCCTTGGCCTAGATCCTGTAGAAAAATTAGCGGATGTTCATCTCTTGAAACAATACAAAAGTGTCTTTTCTCGAAACTACAATGAACTTAAGACTTACGACACTTCTATCATCCAACATACTATCCCAATGATAAATGATGAAAAACCTGTCCAGCAGAAGCTGAGAAAGATCCATCCTAATATAGAAAACCAGATCAAATTTGAGCTCAATAAGTTATTGAAAGCCAAAATCATTTTTCCCGTTCGACATTCTAAATGGGTTTCCAACATGGTTCCTGTTAGAAAGAAGAACAGAGACATTAGAATTTACATTGACTTTCGAAATCTTAACAAGCCTGCCAAAAAGATAATTTTCATTTTCCTCCTATGGAGCAAATATTGTAGGCAGTTGCAGGATCAGAACTAATGTCCTTCTTGGATGGTTTCTCAGGCTACAACCAAGTTTTGGTCCATCCCGATGATCAATTAAAGACCACATTTAGAACCAAATGGGGTACTTATGCATATCAAAAGATGCCTTTTGGTCTGATCAATGTTGGTGCCACATTCCAAAGGGCCATGGACATCGCATTTAAGGGATTAGTAAACAAATCAGTAGTAATCTACCTGGATGATATAACTGTATATTCCAAGAAGCAAGGCAATCATATCAGAGATTTAAAACAGATCTTCCAACGTTGTCAAAGGTATGGAATTTCACTTAACCCAAAAAAGTCCTTTTTTGCATTACGTGAAGGAAAACTTCTTAGATTTATAGTGTCAAAATCTGGAATCCATATTGATCCCGACAGAATCAAGGAGATTTCTGAAATACCTTTGCCTCACAACAAGAAAGCTATGTAATCTTTCCTTGGCCATATTAATTTTTTAAAGAGATTTGTTCCAAATTTTTCAAGAATCGTATCTCCTTTACAAGCAATGATTAAAAAGAACTCAATCTTCAAATGGGGCCAAGATGAATATGAAGCATTCAATCTGATCAAACAAGCGATTGTTAACGCTCCATCTTTAGCAACTCCAAATTTTTTCGATCATTTCATTTTATATACATTTGCCTCTGATAGATCATATGCTCTGATACTCACTCAAGCAAATCAAGACAAGGAAGAAGCCCCAATTGCTTTTTTCAATTCAAATCTACAAGGGGCTGAGTTAAATTATTCAGACGTAGAGAAACAAGCATATGCTATTTTCAAAGCGATAAAATATTTCAAACCCTTTCTTCTTAAAACCCATACAAAAATCATAGTACTGTTTCCAGCGATAAGAAAACTCTTAGTATAGAAAGATGTGGGTGAGAAAAGAGCCAATTGGGTTACCGCATTACAAGAATATGACGTTGAAATTAAACCAACAAGTATTGTAAAAAGGTCAAGGCTTTTTCAAAATGCTGGCTAGAGCATCGCTTATTTCTGAAATACCATCTACAAAGATACAAATGTATGAGGTAAGCCTAAACGATGTTGATTCATTATACGCTGATATCATATTTTATCTAAAGAACGAATATGCCCCTTCAAACCTTGATTATACTAAGAAAAGAGCTCTAGGGTTGAAGGCTAAGCAATATCAGCTCATGAACGATGTACTTTTTAGGATGAATTATGATTCTATTCTCCTTAGATGTCTTGAGAAATCTGAAGCTGAAAAGGTGTTGCAGGAACTCCACGATGGACCAACAGGTGGACATTATGCTGGAGATGCTACTGCACATAAAATCCTCTACACAGGATATTACTAGCCCCACACTATTCAAAGATGCCCATAGCTACGTAAGGAAATATCAAGTTTGTCAAACTGTTGCTGGGAAACAAAAGAAAACCTTCATTGCCTTTGCAACCAGTCAACATTGAATATCCTTTTGATCAATGGGGATTGGATATAACAGGTAAGATCATTCCTCATTCTTCTAAATAGCATAGGTATATCCTTATAGCTACAGATTATTTTACTAAATGGGTAGAAGCAGTTCCTCTCAAGACAACTAATGCCGAACACATCATTGATTTCATAAATCAATTCATAATCACCAGGCTTTAATGTTTGATAATGCATCATATTTTTTTGGCAATGCTATGACTGAATTTGCACTCAAAAGAGGTTTTAAACTTAAATACTCTGCCAGTTATTACCCACAGGGGAATGGGTTAGCTGAATCTACGAATAAAAACTTAATCAGAATCATTAAGTGAACCATTGATCAAACTCACAAGAATTGGCACAAGTCTTTAATATATGCTTTGTGGGCAGACCGAATAATGCAAAAAGCCTCTATTGGCACTTCTCCCTTTAATTTAGTTTATGGGAAAGAAGTAGTTCTTCCAACCCATCTAGCAATTCCCTCTTTGGCCTTAGTTCAATATATCGACGAAACACCAACTTCTTCCTTACAACTAAGGCATCTGCAAATCCTTAAGCTAGAAGAGCAATGAGAATAGGCTAAAATAACTCATACTCATCACCAAGCATTAGTAAAAACTTCTTTTGATTCAAACATGATATCCAGAAAGGACTTTCAGATAGGAGATCTAGTTTTAAAATGGGATAAGGCTCACGAGGAAAAGGGCAAACATACGAAATTTCAACGAATGTGGTTTGGCCCTTTCCAAATTGCAGAAATCAGAGGCCCATCTACTTTTATGTTACATGATTTAATAGGAAAAATATAATCTTTACTTATTAACGGGCAGATCTTCAAAAAATACTTTCCATAGGAGATTAGTTTTTTCCTTTATTTTGATAATAAAACCAGTTGTAAATGGTTACATTTGGAATTCACGAAAAAGACAAGTATTTCTTTTAGATTTTGTTTTTTCGTTTGTATAAATAGAAATTATTTAGAAAATTGGTCATTATTATTGAAAGAAATAGTCAAAGGCTATAAGCCTGAATATGATACTAGTTTCAACCTTGTAAATTTTGATAAAAAATGACCTTTAGTGAGAATTTGTTTTATATCAGTCAAATGAAATGTATCAATAAAAAAACGAAGATTCTCTATAGAAAAGCTCTTTCCAAAAACTCTACCATTGTCGTCCAAAGCTATTCTTAAGGAAACAATGACTTCCTCCCCACCTAGGGACTTACAAGCTTCAAGGAATAATCCAGTGATACACTTTAAACTTAAAGAATAAGAGGTCTCATCACGAGCCAACTTATCATGATCATAGATATTATAGCTTGCTGACTTTGCCAAAACTGTATACCACAATAGGGCAATGACTCAAGATTGTTGCAATCAAAAGACAAGGGGTCTCATCACGAGCCAGCTTGTTTAGCAAAGCTATAAATCAAGTGAGTGGCACTATCATAATTTGGCTACCAAACCAAGGCATTGTTCTTTAAGGATTAAAAGAAAATGAAAGCAATAAGTGTAGATATGGATTTCTCTTTGAAAATTGTATATTTCTCCAAGTGGGATACAAGATCATTGCTAGGTAACAGGTAACCCTATCGACGCTATAAACACCTGCTGGCAACAGAGGCTCTACCTACGACAAATGAGCAAATTTAAAACTGATTTACAAAGAAGGCTTTGTTTTTATCTTTATAAACCAAGTAGTTACTGATGTAGATACAATGATTAGCTCTAGGAAGTAAATAACCAAAGTATACATAGAAGAAACAAACTATCATGGATAGCTAAAAGCATAATGTATTTTATCTTTCTATAATAAAGTTTGATTTTCTAGAAAAATTTCTGTTTTGGAAGTTTAGAAAATTCAAAAGAAAATCAGAGATAACTAGTTCTTCCAAGTGAATCACCAATTGTTGTGGCCAGCAACAACCCCCCTTCTTATTTAGTTTTATCACTAATACTAAATAAGTGGGGACCCTTATTCAAAAATTTAAAAAATCGATTAATGCTTGTATTTCCTTTTTCAATAAAACTTACTATCATAAACTTAGGAGAATACCCTCAAAAAATCTAAAAAGACTTAAGTTTTATGATAAGTTAGAATAAAATCACTCCTTAAAGCGCATCGCATCGCAAAAAGGGTAATGGATGCCTTCCTACAAGCGGAATTCTAAAAGTGCGAAATTGTGATGCAAAATCATGCATCAAAAGACCCTCATCGCATCGCATGCCTCAAACATCACTTACGCTAAAATGCCTTAAACCACAGATATGCGATGGCGAACCTCGCAAATCGCATTTCACAGAAAACACATTGACAGATGATTACCACACACAACGGATTTGCGATATTGCAATCTGCGATACTACGATCTACGATATTGCGAAACAAATCACAAAATCGTCTTATCGCAGATCTTCAGGGCTCATTGTTCGAAAAAAAAAAATCCATAAACTGAGGCTTGGTTATGCGTGTTAATGTTAATCAATGAGTTAGTTGGCAATCATTAGTGAAATATAGTTTTGATCTGATCAAAGAGCCATTTCACGTAAGGTGATATATTTTGTATGTTTTCCGCATTTAAAGCTTTCCCGTCACCTTTTTCTTTTCATTATTCTCACCTCATTTGTAAACTGCAGGAGCGAAGAGCAGAGAAGTATACATTGCAGTGTTCAGAATATTATGGGAAAAAAAGGATAAAGCTCCAAGTTCTGAAGATAAAGAAATGACGCCCTTGTACACAGACACTACCTGTAACAAAGATGCCGGTATTACTACTTGGGAAGGCATGTACAGTCTACTTGAGGAAGAAGATCCCAAGGTAACCGAGGTTATAGCTACTACAGGATCATACGGGTCTTCTGAGGCGTCTATTACATAACTAGCATGTTCATTCTTGCACAGGATAGCGGCGAGGCCCAAAATTCTTCCATACACGGACGTGGTTAAATGAGTACTAGATAATTCTGATATCACAAATAGAGAATTTAAAGCTCGAACTCACAGAATCGTTATTTTCACAAAATTTAAGCTTTATATCCTCTAACAAAAAGTGCGCAAGAGCCGAAAATCGCACCAGGGAAGCCCAGATCAAGGAACGGAGGTAGTATCCACTGAGCGATCATCGCCAGGCAAAACCCCTTGAGAAGGAAAGCCTCTAATCGCTCAGTCGCCTGTAAACCCGGGAATTTGTGAGAAAAAATGCTAAAGGTGAAAGGAAAAACTTGAACTCTAGACCAATGGTATTTATCAAATATATCATCAAGTGGTATGTAGATATCTACCAAATGTACAGCAACTACAGACAAACTGGAGACAGAAGGCTCAAGAAAGGGTAGAGTCAATCAAAAGGTTAACCAAGTTGAATTAGGATTCTTACTGGGTACTTGGTAAAACCACACAACCAGTGCATGACTCTCAAATGTATCATCAATTCTGCGGAGAAGATGGCACCAGCACTTACCGATTCCATTTTTGCAGGACAACTAATGTCGGAAGTCAGCCAGCCAACTCTCCTCAAGAAAATGTTGAACACTTGCAACTACAAGGAATAGATACATAGATAGTTAGTTATTAGTTTTAGTTTTAGATTCAGTTTTAGTTTTAATTTACATTATTTTTGCCTGAAATGAGGATGGTCATTTAAACTGCATCCTATATTTTTGTAATAAATTATTTTTAGATTTAGCTAGTAGTATTTAAACCCTTCTCATGCATTTAGAGAAGGGTCCTGAAATTTGTCAAAAACTTGCCCTCAGAACATGCACTTTTACACCCTCCGATGAGGTTTTGATGAATGAATGGAACAGAATTTATTGATATCTGCGTTTAATATCTACTACTGATGTTGCACTTTTGTACTCTTAGTGGATGTTGGATTAAGAAGAGATAGATCATTATTGCTAGAGCTCATGAGTAGAACTAGTTATAAATGGTACTTTTATCTCTTAACGAATTCTGCTTATGTGTTATGGTGATATTCATGTTCAGTTATTTATGTATGAATGCGTGAATGCTTGAGTTATCATTTGGCACTTTTGTACGGTGATAGCTATTTATTTATGTTTAATATATGAATAGCTTATTATGCGATATGTTTTTTGCAACTGTTTCGTCTAACTTTTTATACTAAATGGTTTATCTTTATTGAATTCTTTTCGCATAGCAGTTGAATGATCTTTATTACTAACTTTTATTTGAAATCATTTTAGATCACATAATTGAAGGATTACATCCCGAGTTAGTTTAGAATTGGATATTTCTGTTTATTAAAATACAATTGCATGTTGTTAGATTAGATTTAGAATAAAAGCATTTTACTTAGGAATTATTAGAAAGGAAATATCAATTCTCAACACACACACACATATATTGGGAAACTGGTCCCATATCGCTAGTCGGACCCACTATACCAAACGGAAAAGGAGTTGCTAACCAAGGTCTGGACCGGGTAAGTTTCCCCCTTGTTGTAGACCCGATTTTCGGGGCTTCAACAGGTATGTAAATTAACTTAAAAAGTGTCATTTTATCTTACTCTTAAGTAGTTCCTTAAGCTAATTTTTCCTTATTGAAATTATCGAGTCAACTGATAGAAGTCTTATGCCGATTCAAAACAGCTCTACCATTTCCTGTAGATGACTTGCGGTCACCATTTTTCTATAAATGCTATGCAATTTCTTACAGGTGCAAATTTCCTACAACCATCCAGATTTCCTGCAGCTGTCCAGATTTCCTGCAATAGAATCAGTGGTTTTCTATGTTCCACTTAATCTCAGAACAAACAGGAACGTGGGTTTTGTGGGGAATTCCACCTACATGGGCGTTGTCTTATTGGCTGCTGTAGATTGATCATAAAAGCCACCCATATCTCCAATCTCCTTCTCATTGGCCACATGATGAAAAGCTCTAACAGATGTAGCGAAATAGTTTGATCCATGCTTTCAGTCATGTATCAAACTCAACAGATCTATTTTTGATATTTTGTACCTGTAATAATAGTAAATAGTTCAGCAAGTAGTTTTTCCTTATTCAGGAAACTCATATGCCTGTAAACTTGTATAAATACTATTACATTGTATGTGTAAGGGGGTTGGTTGGCTGATCAGCGAATCAGGTTGTACAAGACTATGATCTTTTCTATATTAATACAAGTTATATGTTATGTCATTTTATTGAGTAAACCCTTTTAATATTGAAGGGGTTGTGAGTAAGGGAGGGCCCCCTTTACCCACAACTCCACTAGTAGTACTAGCATATTCTTTTGATAATCTTTATGCAATGATATTGTTGTTGCACAGCTAGTGTTCTCTTTTTTGATTCAGTAGCATATATCGATTTTTTTATAGTTCAGAATTATGTGATTCATTTAATCAATTTCAGCTTTCCATTATCAAATTGATTTCTTTTGGTTGTGTTTGATCTTTTATCTTTTTTGATCAATATCAACAATATCAGAGTTGTAGAGGGAGGTGAATCCACTCTGTAGCCTTTGTTGCCAAGTGTTGATGCAGAAAAGAGGCATTAGTGTTGTGTATATGTGACTGATTTAATTAGGAAGCACTTGAGGTATCAAGCCTACATATATTTTGCATGGCATCTCACAAGTTTACTTACCCTTGGTTGATAATTTATGTTGGTAAATTATAATTCTATAATTTAACTCAACAGGGTATTTATCAATTGCATTGACTCTTTGACTTTCCTAGAAGCACTTAAATATGTGCTTGACCTATGCAATGAGCAAGAAACTCATTTTTACAAATGACAAAATAATAATTATTTTCTTTTACAAGTACAAAGATCAAAATTACATCTATGAATACTGAACCTAGTTACACTTCCTTCAAAAAGAAATAGGCCAGGGAAATAGTTCCAATACCTAATCCTTGTTAGAGAAAATGTATACAAATAAATTCCCATTAAATAGTTAACAGACATCCAACTACAAACATCTTCAATTCCTAATAAACATATGCATAAGAACAAAAATATTCATGTCACGATACTAAAATAGTTCAAATACATGACATATGGAAAGCATGACATCTATAATATTAAATTGTTAGATAGCTAGCAGCTCAAGGAGATAAAATTTTGTCCTTATGCAAGTTCCAGTTTCGAAACACATTTCTAATTAACCCTACAAGATAGCTTGACCATATTCTAAAGGATCATTTCAATGAACAGTGAATAGTAGCGCTGAAAAGCTACATACATACTCATACTCCATAAACGAATTTGAAATCTAAAGAATTTATTTTCAATAATAGAGCAAGCAATAGTGTTGTGCAGCTGATTATAGAAATAAATCTTATTATAAAAACGAATCAATTACGTAAAACATCAGAGAATTACAATAGTTTAGGTCCTTTTCTATCTCTAAATCGATTCCTTTTCTACACAAATGGATCTGACCTCACTACAATAGTGCAAATGAGTCTTAACTCTTTCTATACAAATAGTTTGCAAGCTCTAGTATTAATCTACCTCTTTTCTCTTTGGATTTGAATCCACTTTCTCACAATCAAATATGGGTATTTATACATAGTGGAAATAATAACATTCCCCCTCTATTTCTCAACAACTGATTTAATTAAAAGAAAATGAAACAAAATGGTTTCTTCGGTTGGGGTTCTGGCCAAATATAGATTGTATCAATTGAGAAAAATTGCCCTATTTGGTACGTGCTGGTGAGTTTAGTTTTCTTCTGATGAGATAGAATTTCACTTTTCATGGTGAAGTCTAACCTTAGCCTCATTGTTTCTACCACCTCTATCTATTCTTATCCAGCATTATGCCACTTGGTGGGATTTCTTTGGAAATCTTGATTGGATCTATTCACCATCGTCGGCCATGGAAGCCTCTCTATCAGAAAAAAAAAAAAAAAAAAAAAAGAATTTTTTGCATATAATGTTTTTACAACAAAAAAATGAATTATAAAAATAAAATGTTAATTAACTTTATAACCAAGTGGATTTTTACTTAATGAAAAAGAGGTTGTATAGAATAGTTGGTAAAGGAGGTAAGCTCATCAGAACTTTTTAAAATGAGACAAAACGAAATAGTTGCAATCTTGGGTAGCTCTGATATGGAGCATATGTGATATCGTATTTAACTCCCTTTAATAATTTTATTGGGTCCATTATATCGGAGCCTTGTACCAGAGATTCGATATCGAGGTTTTTACAATTATTACCATTTAAAAGTTCTAATATACAGGCAGACGTGATATTCCAATTAGACCATGGTTAATACACATATCGGGTCCACCTTATTGAAGCCTGGCAGATATCGGAAGTTGGAGATCGGAGGAATATGATTATCGGAAGTTGGAGATTGGAGGGAGTCTTGTATCGTAGTTTTTAAAAGCTTGCTCAATTGAAAATATTTGATAAGTGTTGACCCTGATGGGAGTGGGAGTAATGATGTGGCAGGTGGACCCTCTGACAGACGCCTATAAATTATAGTGCCTTTATATAATTGTCAGACTTTGGTTATATGATATGTTTGTTTTAATACTCTGAAGTTTATAAAAATGGTTTTCCACATATATATTTAGAATTTAATATGCTCTCCATGCCACTTATAATATAGATCAGGGTTTTGACATCAAGGAATTCTAAAAGGATTCCTTCGATGTCAGAATTTCAATATCTCCGATTATTTCAATAAAGAACCACTTGTTTAATGGTTAAGGCCTACCCTAAAGCCACTTAATTATATCAATCTTGGTCTTGGGGGCTATGTATAAAATATAAATTAATATTTACAATTGAAAAATAATTATTTACAAATAAATAAATTTATAAAACAAAAGTAATGTACAATTTATACATTTTAAAATGCCAAGGAAGTGAAAAAATATCCAATCCTTAGTTAGGCACCATTTACAAACCAAACAACCAAATGAAATCTAAAATTTATGATAGGAAGATAGGCATAGATTGAACTCATTGAAGCAATCTAAATTCTCAAAATCAGATAGTAATATGACTAACCATTCAATCAAAGGGTCCCCATAATGAGAATTAAGTGAATAATGGGGGGTTGTGTTTTTACCACAACAATGGCGACACACTGGGAAGAAATGGCTATCTTATGGAAAATGATGAAATTCTAAGAAAGGGGAATAAGGTTAAATCAATCAAAGTGTTAGGATGCAAATTTTCAATGAAATCCCAATAACGAATAACAGAGTTTTATCATTTTGTATATCTCTAGTATTAATTATAAGAGTCATGTTTGACAACAAGTATTTAATTGATAACATCTTAAACTTAAAGAACAAAAGCTTATCATTGTGTTTAGTAAGAAAGATGAACTCGCGTTGTCATAGGTACAGCCACTGCTTCCAGCAAGGGTTCATAGCCTCGACAAGGTTACCTCTTAGCCCAAAATAAATGTCAGTATCCCATCTATTTTTAAATATTTCAGAGGAGACATGATTCATTAATAACTCTGAAAACCAATGTCCCAACTTGGTAACCAGATATTGACAATGTCATTCACAATAATTAATATTTATGACAAGTCAGTTCGTGATGAGACCTCTCGTCTTACAGTGAAATGTGATAAGCCATTATCCTGATTTGATAACTAGATACGATAATGTCATAACCATCAAAACCCATGATCATGGTAGGCTAGATCATTACTAAGACCCCCTATTTTTAAGGTATTTTACATAACTTTTAATTTACACTCTAATACTTTTATCATACATGGGGAGACAAATCTTCTCCTTAAGAGATTGGGATGACTTAGAAGAATTATAAAAATACAAAACTTGTTGTTGCTTTTTGTTGCCTTAGCAAGAGCTATTTTGTAATATAAGTTGTTGCAAAAATAGAATTCTCTTATATTATAAAGTGAGATTATCAAAATGATAAAGAAAAACAAAATAATAAAAGTTTCAAATCTGAATCTAAAAGATAGCAATTTGATGATTATTTTGATATTCTTCCTTTTACCAATGAATTTTATTAACTAAGAGTAAAAATTTCTCATGTATCAGACCAAAGATGGATGTGAAAAAATCCTCCAACTAAAAGGTTGGTAATATCACCAAAAGAGCACAAGGGAATTTTCAAAGGGAAGCAAAATGAAATGTCTCGAAATCGGATCTGAAAACAGGAGCAAAGAGAAATGCAATTAAATAAAAAATAAAAGCAAACTACTGCAAGGAAAATCATGAAATAGAAACTACTCAAACAAGATAAAAGTAATATCTTGACATAAGGCATTAAGATCTTGTTATGTATTTTTCAAGCAGAAGTATTGTCTTTCTTAATGAGTTTCTCTTTCATGAGTTTATTAGAAACTAACTAATGAAGATTTGTTATTAACAATTGCATTTGAGATATTAATAGAGATTTATTTCCTTACTCAAATTTTGCTTTAAATTTTTAAGTTAAGGAAATCTCCCTGAGTGAATCTTGAAAAATGCTCCTTTTATCACAACTGTTTTATTCGCAAAAGTTGGATCAAATTAAAACCTACAAAAAGAATAATAAAAATATAAGAAATAAATAATGTAAGAAAGAAAAAATTGAAATAAAAACGCTAATAGATGATAATAAAAATGTAAATGCATACCTGGAAGAATTTGATAGTAAGTTTACCTCATTAGTCTTCATCTTCTTCCATGTATTTTAAAATGTTCAAAAATCATCTTTTCATTCAATCTAGAAAACATTAACAAAAAGAAATGTAATATATTCCTAATCCTAATCTAAAAATTAGATTATGACTAGGTAAAATCAAACTTCCAGTGCGACCAATCAAGTGCTTTGTTTACCGCATGCATGCAAACAACAAATGTCAGCAAAAATAAATTTGTAGCTGAAACATCAAAACAAAAATGAAACACACTACATACTTTTAGAAAAAAATAAAAACAAAATAAAAATAAAATAAAATAAAAATAAAATAAAATAAAATAAAAAATAAAATAAAATAATAAATTATTTACAAAATACTTCCCTTGCAACTCTTCCAAATATTTTCTATAGGATCATCAAAACATGTGATTCGGATGTTTGAAAAGAATACAGAGAAAGAGGAAACAACAAACCAGTATTAAATGTTAAATCTTTGCAAATGAAAGTTTGTTGTAAAGAAAAAGAAAAATGAGAAATCTTCTTTTCAAAAGAATCAAGTGGAAGATTTCTTAAAAGAATGCATGGTTGATCAAAATGTATAAATGTACTCTCAAGTGTTATCATTCGCATAAAATGCAATTGGAAATCTAAAATCAATTGTCCAATCATAAGATATAACTTCAACCTAAGAAGAAATTGAAATAGATGATTGAAATTTTGAAATTGATTATTGCATGTACTAATTAATGCATTTGATGAGTGTGGAACTTTGTTGCTCAAGATGCCAGCGTAGAATGTGCAAAAAATAAAAAATAAAATTGAACAAAGAAAGAAATTTAAAAGAATGAGAGAAAGGTACTTTGTAATATACATCTATGTTACAAATTATGTTACAACATAGTGGAAGTTTGTTTACAAAGATGTCCCTTTTACAAATGATTATGAATTTAAAATCATTAGTATCCTCAACATTAAAACTGAAAGAAAGTACATTATCATTGTAGGATTGTTAAATCGGAGTTGATTTATAATAATTGAAATCATTATGAATATGAGAGGAAGTGTTTGAACTTTTACCTTTTTCACTTTCAAAAACATATTCATTTGAGGATTGGGAATCAATTAAAACATTTTTTGAAGATGAAGAAGAACCAAGTTCAATATTTTCAATGTCATAAATGACTTTATTAGTGTCTTCCTTGGTATCTGATTCTTCATTAGAATTACAAGGAAAAGAAATTAAATACTTAAACCAACTCATTAATTGATGTTCAGGAGGTAAGTCATTGGATTTAAAGAGCATTAATGGCAATTTAAATTTAGCTAAAAATTGATCCAAGTGCTCACCTTCTGTCCTACGCAATTCAAGTAGTTGTTTGCACACCTTTTTGTAGTTGTATCATTGAAAATACTGAAGGATCATCGCTGCAAACTCATCCCAACTATGTACTGAGGCAACTGGAAGTCAAACACACCACTCTTTTTGCTTGACCTATCAAAGTGTATGTGAAAATCCTTCCAAGATCAACCTCATTAATATTAAATTTTTGGGAATTTGAAATGAACTAAAAAAGGTGATTGAAGCCAGAAGACTTACCATTGAACTTTACCTTTGACAATTTTTTAAAACCCTTGATTGGAGTAGTGTTTGACTATGATACACTAAAGCATCTCCAAGGAAGTTTTCTGAAGGAACCCATAATTCAAAATTTAAAATTCTGCAATAAAATTTAGAAAACAATTTAAAACAAGCCCTCCTTCTAACACCAAAAATGCTAATCAGAAAAAATGACCTTTCAACATTTTAAGGGAGAGTACCCAATCGGAAAATTAAAACAATTCCTTTTATGTTGAAATGGTGGTTTTGACTGGTTCAATTGGGTCCAGTTACCCTCTCTCTATCTCTACTAGCTTAAAGTATGACTTTCGCCTACCAATAGAAAAGAGACATCATACTGACTCTTCTTGTTGATCAAGAAAGAAAGTGATCCTTAAGCTGACTTTATGGCCCAACCAAACCACTATGTACAAAATCTCTGATATGTTAACGCGATAATGCAATATAAATCAAAGCATAATACTATAACCTACTTCTACTATCAATTTGTGGAAGCTTGAAGATCGAGCTGAACAATATAACCAGAAGAAGAAGAATCAATGGCATAATAAACATGAACAAACTTTGGGGAAAGTCTCAGATAAAAACCCCACACTATTGTATTATCATACATGGTGGAAATAAATAGGAATTATACAAAGCCTTAGCTCAAACAGCTAGCCAGCTCTCAGTACAATCCTCACAGATGCTCATAGGAAATCTTGGCTTCTCTCCAGCCTTCCTCTCTGCCCTCCAAGCTCCTATTTCCTTGCGTTATTCCTTTTGGATGATTACCCTATTACCAAGTGGAAAAGCAAACCTTCAAAACTGCACAATCCTCAAGGAAGAACCCTTGACTGCATGCATGAGTTTTCTCCATGAGAAAACACATTCAACTGATAGTACATTTTCCTTAAGCATTAATCTCAACTAGGTCTTTCTCAGAATAGACATGCATGAGTTTCTGATGAGGGAATCTTTAGTTAACTGGAGTAGCACTAGTTGAGTGCATTAATGCATCAACTGACTGTTAACTCACTATTAGTTCCTCAAATAGTTTGGAACTAATTTAATTGGACTTAACTCAGTAAACTGAGTTAACTAATTACAACTCAAATATAACTCAATCTTATCTCCTTAATTTAAGATAACTCTTGCATGACTTCAAAAAGACTTCTAACTTGAATTTCTCCAACTAATTAATTTAAAATAAATTAATTAATTATTTCAATGTAGTCGCTAAGACTAAATTCGATTTTAATTCACAATTTAATTCAAGGAAAAATTAAATTGGAATATTCTTGTTTCCATATTTCAACACTCCCTCTCAATAAGAAAGGGATTATCTACCACCCCGATCCTGTCTCTATGGAACTCAAATTTACACTTTGACAATGCCTTTGTCAAAATGTCAGCATCTTGCTCCTCTGTCGAAATATACTGTAGCAAAATGATCCTCCTCGCTACATAGTCTCTGAGATGATGATACAGGATGTCAATGTGCTTGGACCTATCATGAAATACTGGATTCTCAGAGAGTTTGATACAACTCTGATTATCACAATAGATCATAGTTGGATCCATCCTCTGATCAAACAA